>OW052221.1:126900846-127305846 GCA_932526605.1 Nephrotoma flavescens | reverse complement strand
TTCTTTTTAGAATCCTAGCCCAGCACTGCAAAATGAATTTTAAAGTTGTAGGTTAGGAGGCGGCCTGGTTTAATTCGTTATATCCGAATCCCAAAATTTAGTCAAATTCAGCTTTGTACACTGAATTTAACCATCATTTGTTGAGAAATGGCCTAGTTCCATTGAGCATAATGTTATAGTGCCAATCCAATTCTACATACCATATTTGACAGAAATTGGTTGAGGAACGATGAAGCTCCATTGCCATGCTCGGCATAATATGTCCTGTGCAGTATAAATTAATCGAATATGTAACATTGCCTTTGGGATGCCTCACATATTTTTTATTAAATACTTATGGATTTTAGAGTAATTTTTAATATAATTTAAACAATTATGGTTTCAGGAAATTCTATTTTAAGTTGTGGAATTGCATTAGGATTAAATTAATAAATGTTTATATTATTTAGGAAGCCGGAAAATATTAATTTAGAATTAAATTTCAGGAAATCTACCGATGTAGGTGAAATAATATTCCTTTGATGGTTCACAAGCCAAACTGATTAACTCCATTTTTTGAATATTTGTAAATTTTAATATCAACGTACTTGATTGGCTCTATACATTGAAAATAAATTACAGTAATAATAAGTGTTAACATCATTAAATGACAAAACTAAAAGTAACTAAAGTTGCAATTTATAACGAATTTTAAAACCATTTTTGTATTTTCTCAGTTTTTATCAACTTTTTGCTTTACGGAGTTAATCGTTTTGGCAAATGAAGCATCCAATTGTAGATTGTGTAGATTAGAATTGCCTATTGTTAATGTGTTACTAACTATCGACTTTATCTAGGTATCTGTAACCGGGCTGATTAAATCAATCAACTTGTTTAGGAAGCCGGAAAGCATTAATTTAGAATTAAATTTCAGGAAATTTCCAGATGTACGTGAAATAATAAAAGTTTTCCTTCAGCTTGCTGATTTAAAGAAGCAATTGTTGAAGACCAATACCATCGTTATCCAATAAACCTATTAAGCCTTTATCCTCCCTCTAGTAGTTAGAAGTAGATTAGAATTGTGTTGTGCCGTACGATCGCTAGGTGTCTGAAACCGGGTCGTTCCGTCCCAAAAAAAAAAAAAAAATTACCTTTCCTATCCCTCCTATTGTTATGTGTAAACAGGCTGTAGGAATAGGCCCGGCGTTATCCGGGACCACCTGTCAAGTACTTGGTTCTACAGTCCAATCAATCAATCAATCATTTCAGTTATTTCTAATTGTTATTTGCTTAAGGCCATTCCAAGCATTTACCAAAAACATCACAGCATTTTTAGGTTGAATTTGTTAATTGTCGATTGTATATTGTTCTCACTACCTGCTACGATATGCGTCAATATAGACTCTTTATAATTTGTTTTGATATTATTTATGACGTTTTGGTCCATTGGTTGAAGAACCGCAGTACAATTCGGTGGATTTATTGAATTTATACCCGCAGAAATATATTCGTTTCATTATTGTTGTTTGATAAAATAACAGTCATGTAGTTGAAATATCTAGAATTACTCGACAAATCGTTTTTCCTAGACATCACTCTCACTCTTGCTTTATACATAAATTATTAAAAATAAACACAAACAGGAGTCAGAAAATTGAAAGATGGTTATACATAGAATTTTCAGTACTTTTTCGGCTAGTCAAAACAAAATGTTGCAATTATCGAACTCAAAAAAATAAAAATGTTGCATTCGCCAAAATTTTGGGTTTCTTTTCTTGATTTGCACTTATCGAAATTTGCGTGAAGCGAATGTTGCACAAATCGAGCATTTACTGATCACAATTTATAAATTATCAAATAATTTATAGCCCAACAGTTGCAGCAAAATAAAATTTTTGGTGCTCACCCTAATTGCTTAGTTTTACTTAAATGCACCTCACATATTTATTCCATTTATTTTATAGTATTATGCCTATGCATACAATATGGCCGAAAGTTTTGATTATTTTTTCTGTCAAAGTCGATTGTCAAAATTTTTGTACACTGTTAAGCCTAGTACTCAGTTCGATTTCACGTGAAATTTCCATACGATTTTACCAAAGTGAAATTAGAAATGAAAAATTTCATTTCTGTTTTCGTTTTGTAGTACTCAGTTCTCCAACGAAAAAACCAAGTGTGTTCAATACATCAAAGATGGCGCGCATAAACTCTCCAAATTATTTTCATGTGAAAATAATAGTTGCTTTCCAATCGACCACCGCCAGTACTTGTAAGTGCAAAAAATGTGTATTGGCTAAAGTGTCGATTGGAAAGCACAAAAAATTACAAAAGCAAATCATAACCTACAAATGTGTAATTTATTTGTGTTATTTTTTTAATAAAAAAATATCTATGCCGAAATTTTTTTAGCGCTTCACATACGACATTCAATTATATTTTTGACAGAAATTTTTTACACACAATCACCTAGCGGATAAATTTATCGTAACTGCTTCCAACTACTCATAAGAAAATGGTAGAGCAGTTGGGAGTAGTTAATTTAGCAAAGTCAAAAACCATAAGTGCTTATAAGTACTTGCGGTGGTCGATTGGAAAGCAACTAATGTCTCGGCACATTATTTTCACGCGAAATTTTGACATTTGTTTGTTTTTGGCAAAAAACAAATTTTTTAATACCACAAATTCATAAATTTTAATTAAAGTCAATTTAATTTAAATTATTTACGTAAAATAAAGAAATTAATTTATACATGTTTACAAATTTATACGTTAAAATTAAAAATTATCCAAATAAAAGTTCATTTCTATTTCACGCGAAAATAAATAGATTTTTGGAGACCGCGTTAAAACTTCATTTCACTTTGAACTGAGTACTAAGCTTTATAAGTAAAAAAATTTTAACAAATATGGGTTTGTACAAATTTTTTTATTTCAATTTAACAAAACTAACGAATTTTTCCTACGTTATCGCGAACCAGGGTCGATTTTTTTCCATACAGAAACAGCATTATGACGCATCTGTTTACTCTGTGGTAAAGTGTGAAATGTGAAAGAATACTATTAAATTTATCGTCAACCGATCAGAACGCCGCGTATCGAACCAATTTCAAAGATTATGGTAGCCCCATGCTTGTACTATTTCTGATATATGTGTAATTATGATAAATCCTGCCATCTATCTAACATATTCGTAATTAATTTAGATTTATTATAGTTAATCTCTTCTTTGTTTATATTGAACTACGGCAACGACCATACCATGTTAAGTATACCTATATCGAAAAACAAACCATCCCAGAGGCTACACTGGATAGAACAGCGCACGCGGCGGTAATCGAACACCAGATACGAATTCTTAAGGAGGAGCATCTACGAGAGACGAATGCCAACATCACAAAAACAATATTTACCGATGTTAATCGAGCGAATGCACCAATCGAACCAAACTCATCGTCATCACCATCGGACAGTTATTTTACAAGCATGGAGGAGCTGAAATATATTCTGAAATGCAGCAATACGAAGAAATCTTTTGGTACTGATGAAATCCCAAATATTGTTCTGAAACATCTACCGGACGAAGTCATCACGGATCTATGTGTAATTTTTAATAATTTGCTGAATAACAGGTCGTTCCCATCGTGTTGGAAAACAGCTCGTATTTTCCCAATATTGAAGAAGAACAAGGATGGAAAGAATGCACAGAACTACCGGCCAATAAGCTTATTATCGAATATAAGCAAGATCTATGAGATAATTGTGCACAGTAAAATTCAAAACCATATCCAGAAGAATAACCTTATGCCAGACAACCAATTTGGATTTCGACACGGGCACTCTACAATCCATGCGGTCACCAAACTCACTTCAGACGTGTGCCACAATCTGAATGAGAAAAATGCGTGTACTGGAGCTATCATGATAGATATGGCAAAGGCGTTTGAATCAGTATGGCTGGACGGTTTAATATTTAAACTCCGTAAATTAAAATTTAGTGAGGATATACTCAAAATTCTACTGGACATGCTTTATAACAGAAAATTCATAACCACCACAGGAGTTGAAACATCGAATAATACATTTCGAATCCATAATGGTTTGCAACAAGGGACAATAAACGCGCCGGTATTGTTCAATATTTACACATTGAACCTCATTACGAATCATCGTTTAAATTCATCAAATGTGCAGACTATAGCCTATGCAGATGACATAGTTGTATATAGTACAGGATCCAAAATATGCGACATACAAGAAAATATCCAGTCAGCATGCAATTTCATAATAGCATTTTTAAAAACCTGGCGGATACAAATAAACGCATCTAAATGTGAGACGATGCTATTTAGAAAGCCATACCAATTTGCTACTGGCGACACACGGAAAAACTGGAAATCATTTCAAGTAAAGATCGACGACGTAATTATTCTCCAGAAAAAAATCGTAAAATATACAAGCAGATAAAAGCAGATACGGGATATCGGCACTACATTTCAAACCAGATGCAATACAGCAAATTCGAGACCGAACGGATTGATTTGCATATTTTAAAACTAATAAGAAACCACATACTTCGCACAACTGACAATATGACCAACTCACTTATAGTAGTATTCAAATCTCGCTGGAATTCTGACAGTTCTCGCGCAGAAGTAATATGGCGGATACACAGTAATGTATTAAGTATAATATTCATGTTTATTGCTTACATTTTTACATTTATTTGTATTTAAATTGAATAGGAATTTTAGGATAAAATTAAAACACAAAGTTTAGATTTTATAAATTAAAATGATATTTAATTCGATAAGTTAAGAATTAATTCCAATTTCCATTAAATTGAAAACTGAATTTGCTTTTCTATGTTGTTGTGGTTTTATGCGATACGAATAACATTTGGATATTTATTTTCCCTAGTCCATACCAAAATTAAATGTTGTCATTGTTTCCAAAAGGCGTGCAATATTTTTTTAGACCTATTAATTTTCACTTGACATATGGTTCTAATAACATAAATACATAATAATTTTGAATGCTTTGTGTATTAAAACTGAAATATAATTATTTTTCATTGTTATTTATTATTTTATTTAGGTTTACTATCTAAGATAAATGCGACCCACCAAAATTTTTATAAAAAAAATATCTACACCACTGAAAGCTGCGCAGAACAGTTAAAAAAAAGTTTTTTTTAAGATTTGAATATTACTATACTTACGGACCGCATTTCACAGACGACAGAATAGTACAGAACAGCTTGCGAACAAAAATGATTCCAGGACCAGAGGCTTTCGTGCATCTGGACAAGAGAGGGTACATCCAGGATGATGACCAAACTCCTATAATTTATCACATAAAACGTCAACCAAATGAAAAAGGATTTGATGACAATAAATTCAACAATCCAGCAGATCATACACGGTACAGTACTGCCTTCAAAAAAATTGATGAGCGTAAGTTCGCTCACCAAAAACTGAGGTACTGGTGGCTGCAGTAAATTAATTTCTCTACGCTTAGGTTAAATTAGGTTAAGTTGTAAATATTGTAAATAATATTGTAAATAGTAAAGAAATTGACCATGGCGATTTTTCAAAAGCAGATTTTACGCCAACTTTTGTAAAATTAGGTAATTAAACCAAAATTATAGATATTATATAAAAAATCCTAAAAAATAATGAAATTATCCTGAGAATCCTAAAAGGATCAGAGGATCTGAACCCTTGTCATATATCATAATGTTTCTTGTAATATTCTTACATTGTCATAAAAATTGTAAACGAGCAAAGCTTAATAAAAAAGAATCATATTCAAAAAAAAAAAAAAAAAAATGTTAAGTATACCGGTTCTCGTCCGATCACCGAAGTCAAGCAACATTGGGCGAAGTTAGTACTTAGATGGGTGACCGCTTGGGAACACTTCGTGTCGTTGGCATAAATTTTAATTTTTAAACTAATTTAAATTTTCATAACATTTTTTTAATGAATTTTCGGTACAATGACGTTATGTTTTGGAAATTATTCAGAACAAAGAAGTAGATAGTAGTTAAATAACGAAGGTAGTTTGTTTTTTTAATCATGTGTGACTGTACGTATAAAGATTTTAAACAAATTTTTTATCATGTTTTTTCGTTTTTCAAAACTGTTTGTTATAAATCATTAGCAATGGTAGTTCGAATTTAATTCACAACCTAAAAACTGTAGTTATCTTGATTTAATGAAAACTACATTTGTTTTTGCCGAACGTATGTACGTTTTTTTACGGCAGCTAAAATGGCTGTGTAATATTTTGAAATAGATTTATACGTCTCGGTACTGCACATACAAATTCTTGAATTTAGTTTTACAGATGAAATCTTTCGAAAGATAAGCATTTCGCAATCTAAAATTTAAAAGTGCTTTTATGAATTCTTAATAAGGAGATTAAGAAGAAAAAACACTATACTCACCATTAACTTTTGTATTTATATCCACTCAATTATTGTCTTTATCGCGTAGATCGCATGAACACAATTTTAGGAAAACTACTTCAGTAACCTGTGTATAAATCTGTGGCAATAATACAAACTGGCATACTCGAGTTATACCATTATGTAATACTATTTTATAAAGGGAAAAACTAAGAAAATCAAGTGGTACACTTGCTCCAAGAAATTGTTCCTCAAACTAAAGAAATTTTCGGACCTCTAAAATGGATCTTGCAGCAAGATAAGGCCATTAATGACGCCAGGATTGTCAAAAACTGGGTCAATCTCAATAAAATGCATATATTTTATTGGGACTCAAATTAATTCGGTCCGTTTTCAAAAAGTAGATCTGACTACAATAAGTTTTTTATAGAGACAGCTGATTCCGTTGTTTCAGACAGATTAGACATCTGCCGTTAACATTCAGTTTGTATTGCTTTGAGTTTCAAAACATGTTTTTTACGGTGTTGAATATGTCGGATTTTGTGATAACTATAAGCATTTGCGGGAAGTGTTAATTTTTTTGTTTTAACTGGAAGCTAAAGCACATCGAATGCTTCTGGAAGTTTACAGTGACAATACTCCAACCGATAAATCATGTAGAGGATGGTTTCAACGCTTCAAAAATGATGATTTCAATGTTGAAGATAAACATCGTTTAGGACAGCCAAAAAATTCGTAAACAATGAATTAGAGGCATTGCTCGATGAAGATCCGACTCAAACGCAAGAGGAGCTTGTCGGTATATTGAAGGTGATCCAACAAACAATTTCCGTACGTTTGAAATCTATGGGCATGATTCAAAAGCAAGGCAATTGGGTCCCCAGTTGATTCAAAGGCAAAGAAGAAAGGGTTTTTTTTTTACATCGGATACGGTTTTAGAATTTTAATTTGAATTATAGATGGAAGATTTGCAAGTATCGCAACAATCAGTTTCGAACTTAATGAGATTATTGATTTGAAAAAATCAGTCAACTCATCAGGCCGCGGCGACTGACGTTGATATGTTACATAGGAAATATTGTCTATATATAGAACAATACCATGTATATGTAGCACTAGCGAATTACTACCTAGTCTACGGAATTCGATTCTTTCATATTCTCCATCTATACTTCATTTTTAGAAATTAACTTTTCGTTGTGTACGAATTACTTTTATATTTTACGTTGTTGTTGTTTTATTGTAACGGTTTTTTGTTGTGATTGTTCCGTACATTGGTCTATTTCAGTATATCTCGAATTAAATACACAATCGTAGAAAATTCTTCCATTTGGCGTCAAACCTGTGTGACAACGACTATGATAATTCATACTTACTTAGACACAATTAACTTCCCAACCTCCCCATACTTTTCTTTCTTTTAACGCTGGATCGCGGATAAAAAAGAATTAATTCGTGTAAAATATAAAAGTAATTCGTAACAACGAAAAGTTAATTTCTAAAAATGAAGTATAGATGGAGAATATGAAAGAATCGAATCCCGTAGACTAGGTAGTAATTCGCTAGTGCTACATATACATGGTATTGTTCTATATATAGACAATATTTAATATGTAACATATCAACGTCAGTCGCCGCGGTCTGATTGGTTGCGATTCTTGCAAATCTTCCATCTATAATTCAAATTAAAATTCTAATTTATCCGCGATCCAGCGTTAAAGGAAAGAAAAGTGTGGGGTGGTTGGGAAGTTGATTGTGTTTAAGTAAGCATGAATTATCATAGTCGTTGTCACACAGGTTTGACGCCACATAGAAGAATTTCCTACGATTGTGTATTTAATTCGAGATATACTGAAATAGACCAATGTACGGAACAATCACAACAAAAAACTACTACGCTTTGCCCAGCCAATCATTGCCATCATCACCAACAAAGACGAACAGTCATGGTTCGAAGGCTATGCTGTGTATCTGGTGGGACCAAAGAAGCGTTGTGTACTACGAGCTGATATAAATTGGCGATTACGTTGCGGGCAAGCGATACAGACTATAATTAATTTATTTGAGCCGTGCATTACGTGATAAACGACCGGAATATGAGGAAAGGCATGATACAGTTATTCTTCTGCATGGCAATGCTCGACATCACTTTGCAAAAGTCGTAAAAAAATACTTGGAAAGGCTCAAGTGGGATATTTTACGGCACCCGCTGTATTCTCCGGACATTGCTCCTTCTGATTACTTACTGGTTGTTTCGACGGATGCAACACGATTTGGCAGGTCACTGGTTCACTTCTTTCGATTAAATTGAAAATTGGCTTCAAACTTGGATCGCCTCAAAAGATGAAACGTTTTTCCGAGATAGGATTCGAAAATTACCTGAGCAGGGATTCGAAAATTGCCTGAGGAAAATCTGTTCATTCATTTTATTTTAAAATTAAAAAAACGGACCGCATTAATTTGTACTACCAATAACATCGGCACCATACTCCCCAGACCGCAATATATCTAATTAAAAATGTTTGGAGGAGGCTGATTTGAAAAGTGTGTGAATAATGACGGCACTTTAATAGAGGCCAGACAAGTAGCTTGGACCAAAATAAGTTTAATTATTTAAAATAATTCCTATGCATTTCTTCATAGTTCTTCATTCTTAAATTAGTGTATTGTATTATAAATCAGGTCCCCTTATTGAACCTCAAACTCGCCAAAACGTGCACCACTATGTATCTCCGGAAAGTACTGGATAGCATTTATTTACTATCCTTGAAACCAGCAAATTTTTATTTATTTGTTTTGTTTCTTTACTTTTATATTTTTCTTTTTTTTATTTATAAAAGGTATGTAAGCTTACACCATAACAATAGAACTTATGCAACAAGACTTAACTTGTTCATCAATTACTTGAATACAATGTAAAAATAAAACTCGACTTCCGTCAAATCAAAAAACTCTACTGACTCAAAAACATTTTTTCTTACGCATTCCCAATTTTTCCTAGGCACACAAATATTTCGTATTGTGGTCTCCCTTTCTCCTTTCATCATTTTTTTTAATTTCTTATGGTGTCAAGCCAACTGAATTTAATTTTAAAGTACTTTCCTCACATTTACCTGCTTCACCAATAATGGACTAACAGGCAAATTTCAAGACAAGATTCAATTCAGTTAGTTTTGACGCACATCAAGGTAGCATTTTGCAGGATCTAAAAGAAAAATTCTTGCAATATTCTTTCGTATTTGTGGGTAATTTGATTTCTACTGGTTTATTTCAATATAAAGGTATAGGCTCATCAAGTTTTTATTCACACAAAGTTTAAAATGGTTCGTTTTGAAAGAAGATTTTATTTATTTATTACGAGTAACAAGTATGAATTTGAAAAGTAGTAATTAACCAGCATATACTTAGTGGCACATTAAAGTGCCCATCGAGGTCTTACTTAGTTTTAACAAGAGCGTTAAAACTGCACCGATCCTAACGCTCGATTTTATTTGAGAAATTGAACTGCATCTGTTTATTAGATAGTAATTAAAATTTCACGGTTACTTGACGTTAAGGATACAAGTTAAACTGTAACTTATATAATATTTGTGTAGGTGCTTTAGAAATAGGAATAAAAAATGTTACGAATTTCGTATTTGTTTACACCTTAAAGGGCGTCAAAGTTTTTCCGCAAAATCTACCGCACCCCGAAATAAAGCCAGTCGACATCCATTCTAAGTGTGTGTTTCAATTGGTTTAAATGCCGCATAAAAAGTTAAAAAAAATTCGTGGTAATTTTTTTTTAACTTTTAACTTTTTATCTGTTTCAATAGGTTAATATTTTGACAATAACATGGTTGCGTATTTTATGTGTAATTGTGAACGTATATAGCAAATTTAAATATAAAAATATGTAAAATGTATATTATTTAAATGTATATTAGTTATGGTCAGTTTACATCTAAATCATTACAATTTTTCTAAAAATTTATACATGACAAACTTGCGTTTACAAACAAATATTTTTGTCAGCCAAATGTTTTCTACATAAAAATTTTATCAGCTCTTGAAGCAGATAAAAAGTTTGACATTTTTATTCACCTCAATTTTTAACTTTTTTGCGGTATTTAAGCCAATTGAGACACACTCTAACAATCACATAGCATTTCGAAATAAACTTTCAGTCAAAGATGAAAAAGAGGAACAAAAAATATAAAGATGAGGTTTGTTTACCAAATAGAACGGTGTGGCTGGTTGGTTCTACTTTCTTTCTAAATTTTCCGTAAGTTTTTTTTTTAGTTTGACGCAGGTTTGACGCACTCCACCTTGAATTTATCACAGGTTTTTATCCCGCGATTTGGGAAAGAATACCACTAACAGCATAAGTGTTAAAAAGCTCATCCCAGATTTTTCACTTTTATATTGTGCGACTAAACACGGATCGGAATTTATGATTTGATTAGAAATAAAAGATGAATTAAAATAAAAATAAAAAAATATGCGAAATAAAGAAATTAATATACCTCTAAACATTGTAATAAGTAGTATTTTTGTGTTGCAATATTTAAAAATATCAATTTTTCAATCCCATGTATTTTCAATGGCAAGTTTCTGAAACTTTGATCCGCTACAGCTCAGCCCAGGAAGAACCTATCGGTATAATTCCAACGGCTATAAACTTTTCTCACCGAACCCTAAAAGCATGCCAAATTTTCTACATATTACCCTTCTCGAGCTGAAAAAAGCTACGGAAAAAAAGCTACGGACATTTGTGCATTATTAACCCATATCTTCCCAATGTATGATAAATCATACCCAAAATAGTACTATTTTGATCACCTATCTGTTGTGCACCTTGGATTTTTTTTTCGTCTTTTCTTATTCTCAGTTTATTGAGAGCCAAGTTAAAACACGCCAAGTTGATAATTTTTTCACCTCGCTGTCATTGTGGAAGACTTCAAGGCCAAAAAAATAAATATCATTGGTACGATACATAAGAATCGAATAGATAATGCTCCACTCCTCGATTTAAAAAAAGCCGCAAAAAAGCCTTTGTTCTGCAGGAGAGGGATTCGGGAATTATCCTAATACGATTGCACAACAATAGCCAAGTAAACATAGCAACCAATATTACAGATTCCGATACCGCTTTGTTCGAATCCAGAAAGAAAGGTGTCATTGCTACAACCTCAATTAATAAAACTATATAATGATGGAATATGCGAGGTTGATTTGTTTGATCAACAAAGAGGATTATATCGCACGCGAATACGCTCTAATTATTGGTAATGACCAATTTTCCGTTTTATGTTGAACAGAGTTGTTACAACGCTTGGTTTTTGTACAGAGAAGTACTTCCAAATTTGTCACTAATACAATTCACCAGAGAATTAGTACACTCGTTACTTACTAAGGATCTTCCAGCTAAGAAAACCACGATTTCAACGAAAAGGCCAGGTATAAGACCTTCCAATTCTAGCGTTCAATTTGACGGATTGGAGCACTTGGTTGTATATAATCCAACCCAAAGAAAATGTGCAATATGTAAGAAATGTACCAAGTACATTTGCGAGAAATGTGATACTGGGCTGCATCCAACCGTGTATCCAAATGTATCACACCAAAAACTAAACTTTTAAGATTTTATAGTTGTTAAACATAATAATTTATAATTGTGATTGAATTATATTATTTAGTTTTGATTATGTTTGAATTATGTATATATGAAAATTGAAAAATGTTCCAAATGGTTTCTTCCCAATGTATGATATATCATACCAGTCCCCGGGCCCAATCGGCATAACTTTTTTAATTTTTTTTTTAAAATTATTTTTCGTAACTAGAAACAAACCTGCAGAGTGAATTTGGAAGAAATCGAAACCTTAGAACATAGTTCGGATATGAATGGGTTAATAAGATATTACAACAATAAGCCTATTTTAATTACAACAATAAGCCTAATAACCATATTATTAATAAGATATATACGTTGATTTTTTTATAAATCAACTCCTTTGGAAGAAATAAATTGTATTGTTAAAATCTAAAGAGAGTCGGCTGATTTTTCAGCAGGATTGTATTCTGAACCTTTTTGGATGTCTCGAGCACAAGTGATGGGTTCCGTTGGTCGTGGAAGTAACCATAATTCAAATGTGCGTGACACGGGTAACAGATTTTTGCTTTGAGGGATGGAAAAGTTCTACTGCCAAAGGAATTAAAGGATTTGCAGATTTGTTGATTTTTATAAGTTCTAGACTCCAATGACCATCCACCGTACGAAAATGAGGCTCCGCTAATCGTGAGAACTCCCGCTTTGTAAATTTGAGTATTAGTTCCATGATAGGTAGTCTGCTATGGTTACTTCTATTAAAAGGTCCGCAGAATTATTATTGCCAGTAGTTTCGGTACTCTGTTGGACAATCTATGATGAAACATGAAGTTCCGCCGATCGTGAAAATTCTCACTATTCTAATATTCGTGACATGGGAAATGTATTTGTTCCGTTGAGAAATAGCAAAGTTCTACTGCCTAAGGGTTTAAACGGTCTGCAGATTTGTTAATTTATATAAGAGATTATTTTGATCATCTATAAAAACTGCCCTATAGATCTACCCATCTATATGACCTGCTATCAAATTGATGAGGCTGATAGCCTCATTACTATATATTTAATAACCCTGGTGGCCAGCACTAACTCGTGGCATTTGTCGAAATGTTCATGTACCCCCGTTTAAACGATACAGAAGGAAATATAAAATGAAAAGTTAAATGTTTGAGTTCAAATCGTTATGAACGGACTCAGTACATATGGCCAACAGAGTACATAAACTATTGGTAATGATAAATCGGGTGACATTTTAATAGAACGCTACGAGTATCATCCATGTCAGACAAGTTTTCGTTGCTCAAATTCATAGAATATCGTACAACTCTCACTCAGATTTACATAGGGATTTACTTCCCTGATAGGCGGGTCTACAACTTATACCTAAATTAACTAATTTGCGGATGAACCTTAAGGCTGGAGAATTGCTCTATTTTTCAACGGAATCGATACACTCTTCCCGTGTCGCTATATCAAATTAACATAGCGTGAATTCCTTCGACTAGCGAGTTGTCTTACTCGCACCGTAGATGGCCATTGCAGTCTAAAACTTGTCTAAATTAGCAGATTTGCGAACTTTTTAAATTCTTGAGCAGTACAATCTCTTTTATTTTTCAACGGTACAAGAGCATTTCCCGTGTCAAATTTATTTGAATTGTGGTGATTCCCACGATCTGTGGAGTTTGTTACTTGGGCTCGAGACCGTTAGAAGGGCGCAGCATACAATTTTATGGGCTAGTTATATAGCCGAAAACGAAACGGACCGAAACGGGCCGAAACGAAACGAACGAATTGAATACATGAAAACGTACTAAACCAATTATATAGAAGAAACGAAACGAAAACGGACGGAGAAATTGATTCAATTCAATTTGCTTTCGTTTCGTCTTTGAGGTTATACACTATCGGTTATGTTTTTTTGTTATTCTTACTGGCACTTACGTCAAATTGTCAAAATATTTTATATTTTGTATAAATTTACATATTTTGTATATTTCTATTTAGTTCGCCATATATAAAATGGATTTTCCAAGCTAGTTTTCATACACGAAGAAGTAAACTTCAAATAATATAAAATTAAAAACAAAAATGAAAATGTCAAAACCGTTTCACCAATTCGTCTATATAACCATATTTCTTTCGTCTTTCGTTTCGTTTCATTTCAGTCCGTTTCGTTTTCATCTATTTATGTAACTAGCCCATTACTATTTTTTACAAAAATTCAAATTTTGTTTTGTGTGTTTGTTTTAGAGAAATAAAAAACATAACGATAATCAGCTTACTTCATTTCTAAGTGCGTCTAATTTTTTCCCGAAAAAAAACTGTCTGAGGGCTAGTTTCACTGCCAACCAAAACAAACTTCCTCTGCGAACGAAACAGGTTCCCTTTTGAATTAAAATATGTTTCTTTCGACAAATTTTGACACATAGCAAAACCAAACACAATCATATTCTATAAGCCGTATTGTTGCGACACACATGTAATTTTTCACTTCTGTTTAATTGTATTGTGCGTATACGAACATGAAATTTTATTCTCTATTTACTCGAAGTTGTGCATATGTTTCGAAAATACATTTACATAAAAAAAATGTTTAACCCTTTGCGGCCTTTCGGTATATAATATACCACAAATTTAAAAACTAATGCCTAAACTAGCTTATAGTATACTCAGCTATATCATGTTTCAAATGCAGTACCTCAACCTTTACTTTCTCACCTTTCAATAAGAAATAAGATTTTTGAAATGTGCTTTGTTCATTATGTTTATTAGAATGGAAAAAATGAAAAAGAAATTCAAGACAAGTATGGTTCGCATTGCGGCCCGGAAAGGGTTAAAGGAAAAAATAGAAAACAAAAACTAGTGGATGTGCTTTGTTTGTTATTATTTAATTAGAAAGTGGCAAAGTGCATTTCGATCACGATTTTTTTTTTTATTTCTATTTTTCATTGTTGTTTTAGTGTTTTTATGCATGAATGACGCGTGGCTTCACATATTTGATCTTTAACCCTGGTTTGTTTTTTGTTGTTTGGATAAACATAAACGAGAAATCTAGAACAAATGTGTCATATTCGATTTCTATTGGCGGTATACAAATACTACCAAATAGAAGTTAAAAATTTACACAAATATTATCAAATAGGAATTAAAAAGTAATATTATCTGCGTGTATAGCAGATTATAAGCAAGAAAATGAGCTTCGTCGGAAAAAGATGATTTTACGATAAAAATACTCATTTTCTTCCAAGCGTTCCACAGCATATTAGCAAACCGAAAACATTGCGGGTGGTCATTTTGCATCAGCTCCTGAACTAATTAAACTTTGCGCGCCTTTATACCGAGGTCTTCATAGAACTGCGTGAAATGTTCAAATCATGAGCACGATGGCGAATTGATATTGATGGACACATTCAGACACATTCTGAGCAATAGCTGCAATATTCTGTACGCACTGTAAATGCTGGTAGTTCGTGCTGGTTTATTCAATAACAATTCAGTTTAACGAACTTGAATCACAAATTGATCCACAAATTCACCGCTTCACCGGAAATAAATAACCGGTAGTTGAAATTGCAAACGCTAGATGGGCCGTCGTTACTAGACGAAATCCAAAGGAGTGCATTTTGTTATTCTTTTCTTCTACAAAAGTTGTCCTATATAAACGGATTACGAGTGATAATTTTTGAATTTTCTCAAAAGTACTGAAAACGGCACGAAAGTATCTAAGTACTTTTTATACAGCCAGAGTCTCGGAAAACGTACTATATAGTATCGGCAATATCATCCCTGGTGTCAAGCACTTTATTAAATCGTACATAGAAGAAAGTGAGACAACCATACGAAACATTTTTTTTTCTACTAACCAATTTCCATATCGTTGGTGATAGACGAAAATATATAAATTAAATATGTTTATATGGTTGCGTGGTGTGTCTAGTACGGTGCAATACCGAAAAATTTGGTTTTGGTGTCTCTACTATAAGACAGATGGAAGTGCCATCAGTAAAAATACTTTTTATAAAATTTAAATGACAAACAGAAAAATTGGTGTATTGCGTAATGTTATGACCCCCACAAGGAATCGTAACATATTATTAGAATTAAATAGGCGGGAAAAATCGTTTAAATTTTATTTCAGTCATCCAAATTTCAATATGTTAGAAATATGTACACAATAACAGCAATGTGTATGTGTGAGCGGAGCGATATAGCTGACTTTTGCAATTTAACGCCAACCCGAGCTAAGTTAGTTTGCATCGCTCAAAACAGAAAACAAAGCTCGCATAGTTTAGCTCAAGGGTGCATCGTTCCATTAAAACTCTTTATTTACAACCAAGAGCGATGAACTTAGTTTCACATCGCTTAGCTGAAATATGCAACGGGCATTAGGCCGGAATTGCACTATAAAAGTTCTTTGACAAAGGTTTTTATAAAACAATTTTATCAATTTTCTTTGATAGTGTAATATGCATCTTTTATAAAACTATCACTTGTATAAAATGTTTTTTTCAAATTTAGCCTCATGCAGGTAAACTTGATAAATTATTGTTGAATTATACATATTATATCGTTAATACTATAATGAAGTTATTGAATTAAAAACCAAATCATAAAATTCTATCGGGTATTTTTATCCATCGGATAGTCCAACGCGGAAAAATTGGCGTCGCTTATACGAATATTACAATAGTTTTGCTTTTTATAATAATAACACAACAAAAAAAATGGTTTTTAACAATAAACCTAGAGTTGATCATCTTTCCAAGCCTGGTGTTTACAGGATTAGTTGCAATAATTGTAGTTTCTCCTATATTGGACAGACTAAGCGCAATTTTGGAGTTAGAACTACAGAAAATTTATCTGGTTGCAATGAACCAACTTTCCATAATCATTTTACTTTAGAAAATAATACAACTAGCTTAAACAGTTTAGAAATATTACATGTACTTTTGGGTTGTATGATTCGTTTGGATACCTTAGAATCTTACGAAGTTCGAAAATCCATATTTCTTAACCAAAATATTCTTAATAAAGAACAAAGAGAAATTCGCTTCTCACCAATTACGGATCCCGCCCGTTCTATTCTCACGCTCTTAATACGACATATATGATCTATATGTCGGGTGCTTTAATCCGCCTTGAATTTTGTTACTCAGCCGATGACTAACCGCTTACCTGGAATGGCCCCCTTTTTTATTATTATTTTATTTTTTTTCCGTATAAACAAAAGAAGGTTGGGACTATCAATAGATTAATTTTTATTGCCTACTTTTTGCCTCGCCTTCTTTTATTTCATTTATTGCTTTATTCTACTATATATAATGAAATTTTTATTTTTTAGAAATCAGTAGATGTGAGTGTTTTTTAAACTTTTTGAAATTTTTTTTTATTAAAATATTCAAAATTTAACTTTTTGCGAAACAAAAAAATAAGTGTTTTGTGAAACAAAAAAACAAAAATATTTCGTCTATTAATGAGTATGAGTCGTCTATGAATTATTGAGAGTTTATTTCCGGTATTTTAGGAAATTTTGCGGTTTACATGTTGTAACATCACATTTTCGATACTTTAGCGAAGTTTATGTCTCGTAGTTATCCTACTTTGAGTTATTATATTTTCTAAATTGGTAAAATATTTGTTGTTAGGGGGTCAGCTATATTTTGCATGCAGATATTCCATTTATAGTAAAAAAATAATAGGTGTTTATTAAAACATTCGTGAAATCTAGTGTAAATTATTATTTTCTCATACAGTAACGTAAGAAGGTTTTGTAAATATAAAAAATGTTATTTTTAAATAAATAAAAATTCCCAGTTTCTTCGTAATTATTAGGAAAATCTTGTTATAGCTGTAAAATAGGACGTAGCAAGCACTGGACGCCAGAAGAAAGAGGAATCATCCTCAATCAAGTTTCGAAAGGATGGCAAGACGTACAAAGAAATATCCAACATACTAAATTGTTCTCAAAATATGAAAAAAGGAAAACTACTCTGAATGACGACATGATGATGGTAAGAATTGCCAAAATGGACCCTTTTATAACATCAACAGAAATTAAAAAAACTATAACATTGGACGTGACGAAGCCAACTATATGTATGTAGTAGATTACGAGAGAAAAATTTATTCGGGTCTGACTTCAAACAATACGTGACACGGCCAACAAATCTGGAATTCAACCCACAACATACCAAAAAGATATTAGGCGTGGAGATGGAACCATGATGGCATGGGGATGTTTTTCCTGGTACGGTGTAGGTTCGATTTATTGGATAAAACCGATTATGACACAAGATATCTACATCGATATATTGAAAAATATTATGCTCCACTATATGCAAGTGAAAATATGCCCTCTTCTAGTAGTTTCCAACAGGACAATGATCCTAAACACACCACGCAGAGAGCAAAACAATGGTTTATTCAAAATATGGTCATCTAATGGAGTGGCCGGCACAATCGCCGGACTTAAGCCCCATTGAAAACCTTTTGGCATGAAGTTAAGACGAAAATCGCGAACAGAAAACATAAAAATAGACAAGAATTATGGTGTTCTATAAAAGAGGCGTGGGAAACCATTCCAGTCGAAACGTGTCAGACATTGATTGGATTTTGTGATTTTATTATTTTTAATTTGAATTTGCGATTTTGTTTGGTTACACCTATTGTTTTTTTACTCAAGAAAAATTTGAATTAAATAAAGTATCCTTGAACCTTTATTAAATTAATAATTTTTGGATTTAAAATGTAACTGGTGAGTAAACTATAAAATACAATCATCCAATTTTCTTTAATTTTTCGTATCATACGATAATTGCGGTGTTTGTGCATTTTTTCATTTACACATATTATTTTTTTACTTACTGTATGTCAAGTTTTATACCAACTACCAGCCTGCTAGGTTGAAAAATTATGATATTTTTACTTCATTTCAATCACCAAATAATTCGTTTTCGATACTTGGACAAAATTAGAGCTTTGTTCACATTTGTTCTAGTAGATTATGATAGCAATACGAACAAAATAATTCATAAATGAAATAGTCGCCCATTTCAGGGCTGGGATGTTCTAACAACACAATTTTTCGATGTTTATTTCTCGTTTCTGTAGAATAAAATTTGTCTCTGTTTCAATTTTTATATCATTTGCCAGCCTGCTAGATTGCAACATTGTGATGTTTCTACTGCGTTTCTATCACCAAATAATTTATTTTCGATTGTAGAACGAAAATAAGTGAAATAGATATTGTACAAATACACTTGGGTGCAAAAAAATCCATTGCTGAATTTTTCACAAAAGTTCAAAAATATCCAAAAAAATCCAATATTTGTTTAATTTGTTTAATGCAGATTCAAAGTATATTTCAATACGTATCCAGTGGTACCTTTTTTGTATTGTGTGCCATCAAATTGATTTTTGGGGATAAACATCTGAGGTACACGTTTTTGTGAATTTGTCAACTACATAAGAGAGTATATTTTGAGACAAAATATTAAAAATATAAAGTATTGGGAATTGTTTGATTCCAATATCTTAGAAATGAGTGAATTTGGGGTTGTGTCACTATTGCAGCAAATGTGCGATATACTCGCCAAATTCATTTATGGTAAAAATATTTGTAAATTTATTAAATCTAAATAATATTCAAATTGATGTTGATACGGAATGATGTTGAATCATATCAGACGTTGAAAAATGGAAATTTATGTTTTTATTTATGGAAATTTTTCAAAACAACATAAGAATTTACATAATTCTGAAGCAAATCTTTGAAACTTTGTTCCGTAATTAAATAGCGTTTAATAATAATTAAAAAAAAATAATTAAGTTCCGCAGATAAACTTGACTGAGTTAAAAATTACCTATTGTTCATTTATTAATTAAATTTGTTATCCAGTACCTGCTGTCGGAAGTCTTAATTATCTGTACCTAATTATTCATGTACCTGTTCAGCCACAAGTAAATTGATAATGCTATCAAGTATGCTTCAGTAAACATAATCTTACAACAACAAACTCACTCATTTAAATATTTTGTGGGAGATAAACCTTTCGGATGTAAACAACAAAAGTAACACAAAAATATAAATTTTTGATAATAAAAGTGCGTCTTGTATTATTCAAATTTTTCTTAAGTTCTTGTCGATACGCTGTATATATTTTAGATTAGTTTTGATTTTGAAGTTGAGGTGAAAATATCATCTTACAAAAAATAAATAAAAATTTCGTCTTATATTTGAATTGTGATTAAAAAAGTGATGGCTCTAATACTTGTGATTTTAATAGTGGGAATAATTGTGGTGGCTTGGTTAAATTTCCGTAGTAAACTTAAAGTAGTTGAGGAAAAAATAAAAGGGTTTGAAGGTACCAACCAAACATGGCCGTTAATCGGTGATGTGCATATGATTTTTGGGCAATCGATAAATGGTATGTAAATATTTGTTTGGTTTAGTTAATTTTGTTAAGTTATACGTCTTGTATTGTGTATTGATTAGCGTTTGACTAACTAAGTGGCACTGTCGGACTGCAGAACTTATGAGCCAACCCATCGCTCATATCAATTCTGAAAAACAAACAATAATTATCCATATTTATTGAATATATTTTTGGGATTTGTTGTTATGTTAATTCGTAAGAAATTGTTTAAATTACTATAACAGAGGGCATTCCAGTTCTAGTTTTCTTTATGCAATTTCAATTTGTCGTCTGTGCTGATGTATATGTTAATGCGATTAAGTCTTTTATTTTAACAAGAATTTTAAATAAATTTGTCGCATTTTGGATTTTTGAAGGTTGATTTCAGAGAATTGATTTAATAATTACAAAATTCTAATTATTGGGGGTACAAATTGAAAATGCGGGATTTTTTTCTATTTTTGAACGTTTATTCTGAAAAAATGGTAACAAATGAATTATTCAAAATATTGTCCATCACTAGCCACAACTTTTTCCCATCTTTCTGGCAATTTACGGATACCGTCGCGAAAAAATTCGGCCGGCTTGGCTGCTATCCAGTCATCGACCCATTTTTGGGCTTCTTCGTAAGAATGGAAGCGCTGGTCAGCTAGGTCATCGGAAAAGGTGGTAATCGGAAGGAGCAATATCTGGGCTATACGGCGGGTGGGGTAAGACTTCCCATTTCAGCGTTTGTAGGTATGTTTTGACCGGCGCTGCAACATGTGGCCGAGCGTTGTCATGTTGCAAAATTACTTTGTCGTGTCTTTGCTCGTATTGTGGCCGTTTTTCTTTGAGTGCGCGGCTCAAACGCATCAATTGAGTTCGGTATAGTGCTCCTGTGATGGTTTCGTTCGATTTCAATAGCTCATAATACACCACACCCAGCTGGTCCCACCAAATACAGAGCATGAGCTTGGCGCCGTGAATATTTGGTTTGGCCGTCGATGATGATGCATGGCCGGGGTAACCATATGATTTTTTGCGCTTCGGGTTATCGTAATGGATCCACTTTTCATCACCAGTGACAATGCGATGCAAAAAACCCTTCCGTTTTTGCCGTTCGAGCAGCAGTTCGCATGCAAAAAAACGGCGCTCGACGTCTCTCGGCTTCAGCTCATACGGCACCCAATGTCCTTGCTTTTGGATCATTCCGAGGGCTTTTATACGATGGGAAATGGCTTGTTGTGTCACTCCCAATGAATCTGCGAGCTCTTGTTGAGTTTGACACGAGTCTTCATTGAGTATTGCCTCCAATTCAGCATTCTCAAACTTTTTCACTTGGCCCGGCCGCTCTTTGTCCTCAACGTCAAAATCACCACTTCTAAACCGCACAAACCATCTCTCGCACGTTGAAACCGATGGAACATGACTCGGATAAGCCTCGGAGACCAATCGATGTGCTTCAGCAGCACTTTTCTTCAAATTAAAGAAGTAAATTAAAACTTCCCGCAAATGCTGTTTTGTTGGCACGAAACTCGACATATTGAGAGCTCAAAAAAACGAATTTGACACTGCGACAAATTGACACATACTGAAAATTAAAGCTATAAGACGTAGCTTTGACATGAACATAGTCACAGTACTGCCTGATGCGTATAGCGTTAGTAACGCCATCTGTTATCAATCCCGCATTTTCAATTTGTACCCCCAATAGTTTTTTTTCATGGTTAACCGAGATAAAAACAAAATATTAAGAGGCATAAAGCTCTCTCTAGTAAGGTCTACGAAATGAAAGATAGTATAGGTAATTATATAGTTTTGAGACCAGGGAGATTTTTGAAACCTTGTGCCACTTCTAACTTACTTGATAAAAACAGGAAGGTTTAGGAGTGCACTTGTAATCTAATTCTCCAATGAATTAGACAACTTCCTCTTGAAATTGTTGAACGCCAAATTCATTCCAGAACTCTACGGGTAACACAGGATGCGCTTATTGATAAACCAATTAAACCTGGCTGAATTAGTCCTTCAGTTCTAAGCATAGACCTTAATTTTCACGTATAATTTTCGCCCCATTTGCGCCTATTGCAATCAAATTGCAAGACGTCGGCGACCTTGTTCATTCGAGAGGTAACGTCTATCAGTTTTCCAAAATTTAAGCGGAAATGGCGATTTTTGTTAAAAAACTGGTTTTTAGTAAATATTTGATCTCTGTACAGCCCATACTGACTGATTGATCGGGATGAAACTTCACGCTTAAACTTTTTAAAGAAATTTGGAAGACTCCGTGATTTTTGGCCGAGATCGGTCCATCGGAAGTAGCAGATTTTTCACGGACAAAACACCAAAGTTTTACACCGGTTTTTCGGAAACATACAACACCGACACAATATGTTGATGATGGTTAAATTCGCGAGCAACAACTAAACTCTTTCTATGGAAAGAACTATGTAAAGTGCACGGAAACTCATACTAATCGCCAAAGAAAAGTGTCACAAAAATTCCAGTGTGGGTGTGAATCTCGACTAAAAAGAGAAAAAATCAATTTGGACGTCAGATGGAATTTCGTCGGAAATTCAGATTTATTCCATATATTTTTCTATACTAATTGCACACACTTTTCTGCATGATATAGAGCAGATTCCCATAGTAATTTTCACGTTATGGTTTTATTTTGAAATTAAAGAAATTTTTATTGAATTTTTTGCAAAATTTATTTATGTATTTTTAATATAAAATACATATTATTAAATTAAATTTAATAAATTTAAAATTTAAATAAATAAATTTTAAATCCAATCGTTCACTCGGCATCCATCTTAAAAAAATAAACACATGAAAACCATCAGTATCAAAAGTATGCGTCATCATAAATTTGTACATCATGATTAAAATTCAATTTTATTACCTGTTTAGTCCAATGTTGTTGATCGCGCGATGATGGAGAAATACGTAGCATAATTAGAAAATGGAAAATTAAACAAAAAAAGTTATATAAAGAAACTGTTCATGTTCATTCGTCGACGTGCCACACGAAGCTGAAGATACAAAACAAATCTAAATAAACATCAAAAAAATTTTACAAATACGAAAGAGAAACAAGATTATTTTTACTCAAAATCGGTTTTTTGTGTCTTTGATAAAGACACAAAAAGATAAGTAGTACGGAATTTAGTGTGGAATTGGAGCTGTTTTCTACACATTGAAAAAATTGCATACTGGATCAAACAACCAAAATAGTTTTGCTATTACCTTATGAAGAACATACGCAATAGAAACTTATTGAAAGAATAAAATTCGAACTGAACCACACTTCATTGTTAGTTATTTGTTTACAAAATTTTGACATATTAATTTTTAACCTACTAAGTTTTCCGAAAAACTAATTACTTAAACACTAATTCCAGAAATTCTCAAATACAGGAAGCCCTCCAAGAACACGGTCTCAAACAACACGCAACGAATTAATCGTGTTCTTGGAGGGTTTCCTGTACATCATATATTCAAATATAGTTTTAAAAAATTATAACCAAAAAGATGTTGGTTGGCAGAATTGTATATTTCGACTCATATCAAGATGTCGAGTTGATTTGGCTATCGATCCGTTTGAATCTTAAGAAACATTTGGCATCAAATTCAAAACGTGTTAGCTTCGTTGTATTTTTCATGAGGTGCCTTCACGAAGCTAGATTAATTTTAATTCAACTCTTTAGCCAATCAAATCTTTATATGTATTGGGTTCGATTCTGGGATCTAAAATTGTATGTTATGTTATTTTATTTCGCCGCTTCCTATTGGAATTTATATTGAAAAAATAAAAATAACATAACACAACATACAATTTTAGATCCCGGAAAACCCCAATTATCTATTCAACTATGTCCTGCACATTTTAATCCAGGTTTAGTTAAAATATACATGCCTATCTTTTGAGCAAATAATCTTGGCCGTACCAACGTATTAACAATAATAAATCTAAATATGAGCAATAATTGGGATAATTTATTTCTGAAATTTTTCGAATGCATTTATCAGTTTATAGCCTTAAGTAATTTAATTTATATTGTTTAACAATTTACTTAAGTAAAACAATTCGGGTGAGAACCAAAAATTTTATTTTGCCACAACTGTTATTGTAGCTTAATTCTTGGATGCTTCATAAATTGTGTTATATATAAAACCGAATATTGTATATGTAATCCCCAGACCAGGGCTGGGATGTTCTAACATCACCATGTTTCGATAATTTATCGAAGTTTATTTCTAGTTTATGTAGAATAAAATTTATCTCTGTTTCAATTTTTATATCATTTACCAGCCTGCTACATTGCAACATTGTGATGTTTCTACTGTGTTTCTATCATAAAATAATTTTTTTTCGATTGTAGAACGAAAATAAGTGAAATAGATATTGTTCAAATATATTCTAGTAGGTTGGGATACCAATAGAGAAGAAATAATTGATAACCGAAACAGAAGTCAAATTAATTCTAGCTGACCGAGACGTAGACTTTGATAAAATATCGAAAAATGGTGATGCTAGAACATCCCAGCCCAGACATACGTTTTTTCGATTAAATTAACATAAAGCTCCAGCTAATCCAAACCAAGCAGAAGTTGAAAGTAAACAACAAAAAATACAGAACAACAGAAAAGCAAATCTCATGGGTGACTATAAGTTGGTTAAAAAATAATCTAATTTTATAATCTCGCTTCGTGAAGATAAACAATTGATAACTTTTCCTAAGGCAACTAGGTTGGTGCTAATGACGAAACATTTTATTTTCTTCTTAAAATATTTTTCATACCTTTCTGTAAGGCAAACGTCATAAGTTTTTTTGATTGGGTAAGTGCTATTTTGATGTGAAAAAATTCTAATTTGTCGCGTCAAAATTTCAAGTGGCAGAAATTCTCATTTGAAGTGATAGCTGTTGCAAGCAAAGATTTTTTAAGGCGCATACTTAGATTTAAAAAAGAGTCACTGCGATTTGTAGACAATTACTTTGTAAATTTCGATTTAATAATCTAGTAACCATAGTCACGTCGCATGAAGTGATACGATTAAAGGCAGGTTCACGTATGCGATCAAAAAATGATTCGCGAATCAAGCCAATCAATTAGCGTCATTATTGCTCATAATTTGTTTTTATTAATTATGTTGGATGCTTGCGATCAAAATCTGCCAAAAAGTTAAAATTATTTCATCTCGGGCGGGGAAATTTGTATATGCCACCAATGATTTGATTCGCTTTAGATTCGCGAATCATTTTTTGATCGCATACGTGAACCTGCCTTAAGGTTAAGAACTGTTTAGAAAATTATTCCAATGTAGCAGCTGAAGGTTAGTTTTTTTGTGCTAAAATTTGTTTAAAAAGTTTTAGACGCTGTCGTCAATATTTCAGTCAGTATTATAAATATCTGCGGACCAGAACAAGAATTGGAATTCAATGACCGATAAGTGTGAACAAATATTATAATACAAGCGTATTTTATTAAACTCTTAATACAATAAAACTAGTAAGACTAACAGGTTTTTAATGTAATCAATTTGAAATGAAGTTCGTAGTATGACCCTATCATAAATTTAAACATACATACATAGAAATTTCTTCTAAAAAGCTGCAATTTGTAGATTAGCGTTCATCATGTTTTAATTACTAATCGTAATCATTAATTAAAACATGATGAACGCTAATCTAAAAAAATCACAACTTTAGACGGTGAAGATAAGAATGTTGTTTCATTTCTAAATTTCATAAGCTAGGTTCATCTATAAGCATTTCCCATATTTAAACATCTTAAAGTTTAGTTCCTGGAATCTTCCTAATAAAATCGTTATTAACCTTTAGCGAGACAATTGTAATTGATTTCAACTAAATTAACCCCTTTAAATTATCTTATAGTTTAAGGTTTTACTAAAGGTTTTGGCCAATCCTTTAGTTTGTTGAGTTGTTCATGTTAAGGTGTAAATTACTAAACCCATTATTGACTGAAACATTTACGTTTCAAATGTGTACTTGTAATGTAACGAAATCAATTAACAAATAATACGAGTATGTTATTGAATTACCGAGTACCGACATTACTAATAGAAGTTAACAGAAAATGCAAATATTACTAACATAAAAATGTGCTTGTTCGTTTCTGATAAATGTTTGAAGGACAATTTCTTATGTAGGTTTATAAGATTAAAATAAGATTTATTTATATTCATCATATAAATAACTTTCTTCAAGTATATTATCCAAAAAAAAAATGTTAGCTAGATTTCAAGCCTTTTATTGGGATGATTTATTAAAACAAGTTTTGCCACAAATATTTTGTTTAAATAAATTCATTTTGGCTGCTTTTTAACCTTGAATATAATTTAATTGATTGGATCACTTAGTTTTGCATATAACGACGGAATATCCGATTAGTTTATGTATTTTGTGCAGACTGGATTCATTATGTGAGCAGAAGTAATCGCAGTTCTTCCATTTTGGTATTTCATTAGGTTGTTGAACTTAAACGATTCGAATTTGTCTTTTTCAAATTTCTGATGATCATTAAAAAGTAATTAACAAAGTCCGAGTGAACGCGAACGGGCTTTCTAATTTCCGATATTATGCGAGTAATTAGTTGGTCTGGAGGAACTTTAAACATTACATTATTGTTTTGAGGTAAATTAATGAAGACATGTTTGCATAAATAAGTTCAGCATGATTTACAATAGATGAAAAACCGGTTTGTATATTGGATATAAAATATTTTATTACTTTTAGTCCCATATTAAAATTTTAAATAATTGTCGGTATGTCATATCAAAATAAAATTTTGAAAATCACGTGATCGTGGTATAATTATACGGATAAATTAATGTACTGACTAACCAGAATTAAATGCTGTATGCTTCTTATCCAAACAGGTTTTAAAACTAAATGACTAAGAGACATACATAGGAATGGATTATTATTCTCATAACATTGAACTTCTAAATATGTTTATGATGAGTATTTTAATGAATTAAAATCAGTTATACAGGGTGTCCCAGAATGAATGGATAACCCTGAAACACCTTATGGTAGAGCTATTCGGTGCTCAAAATAAAATTCAAAAACAAATATATCCCAAGTAGTATCTAAGATATATCATTTTTTCAAAAAAATCCATTTTTTCACATTACTTTACGTTTCCGATCACCACGACTGCAAATAAATTAAAACCATCTCTTTTTTGGTGTTATAGTATTCTTAATGGACTATACTAACAGATATGCAGTAAATAGAATAAGTAGCTGTTGCGGATTTTTGAAAAAAATCTAAACTTCAATTTTCAGCATGAAATGTGGTAAATATTTTTTTTTTATAAAAGTTTGAGCGTCTTTGGTGAAAAAAAAGTTGAGAACCTAAGCGGGCAACTATTTTACAAATATGCGTGTTTATTGCAGATTCTAAAATAGTATAATACATCCTTTAATGTAATGTAAATACGAGGTTATTGCTATTAATATGCAGAAGGAGTAAATCCGATTAAACAGTCTGCCACCGACTCTGATACACGCCCGACATCTCCGAATAAAAGCTCTTGAGAAATCGTGCATAACGCCGTTGAGTAATTTTTGAAGCGGCTTCCTGGACACGGCTTCGTAACTCTTCTAAACTTCTGATCAGTTTAGAGTAGACCTCTTCTTTTAGACAGCCCCAGTAAAAAAATCCAGCGGATTTAGGTGCGGGGAACGTGGAGGAATTCAAATACGCCTGAACGTTTACTGCATAGCGCGCAGGACACCTATCATTCTGGAGCTAATAGGATTCTCTCACCTCCTCGGACACCTATTCCAATAAATTTGTCAGATCATTTTGGAGAAAGTCCAAATAGCTTTGGCCAGATAAGTTCCCGGGCAGTTCAAATGTGCCAATTATCTTTCCGTTCAATATGCCAGTCCAAAAATTTATTTTGAACTTGCAGTTGTGAAGATTGTGCATGTTAAAGCATCCATCTCTATTCAGTGTTGATTCATCGCTCCATAGAATATTATTAAAGAATTGTGAATCTTCTTCTACTTTCTCAAGCATCTGTCGGCAAACACACAATCACGCGTAGAAGTCTCTTGGTTCCAGAGTTTGTACGCGTCTAATATGGTAGGGGTAGTACTTATTTTTTTCAATGCACGGTGCGCGTTCGATTTTGCGATTCCAGTGCGTCGTGCTGTTACTCTTGTAGACGTAGACGGATCTCGCACAATTTCCTCAAGCACCGTTTCTTCAGTGACATTATTAGCGATTCTTCCAGTGCTAGTACCACCAACACCGCTGCCAGGTAATCTTCCTTCCGAGCAACAAACGTGGACTCTGATGTATACGCGATAATCCGGGTGACGCGCGTTTGGATATCTCTCCCTATAAAGGGCTTCAGCTGCGTTTACATTGTTTCTGCATTCACCATAAATATAATGCATGTTTGCGTATTCTTGTGACGTATACTGAAAAATGGAATATACACACGCGATGTCGAACAAGTCGAGTGACGTATTAAATTAATGTTTAATAATGTTAATGTTTAGTTATTTGACGTTTAATACATTTTATGAACAAAAAATGGGTAGCGCAGAGCACGCTTAGGTAGCAAATATTAAGTTTATAAATCCCTTATCTTCAGGTACAGTTTACTAACTGTACGAATTTACTCTGCATATTAATAGCAATAACCTCGTATTTACATTAGATAAAAGGATGTATTATACTATTTTAGAATCTGCAATAAACACGCATATGTATTTTTAAAATAGTTGGACACTTAGGTTCTCATACATTTTTTATTCACCAAAGACGCTCAAACTTTTATAAAAAAAAAATATTTACTACATTTCATGCTGAAAATTGAAATTTAGATTTTTTTTTCAAAAAAAGCGCAACAGCTACTCCTACTATTTACTGCATATCTGCAAATATAATATCTGTTAGTATAGTCCATTAAGAATACTATAACACCAAAAAAGAAATGGATTTAATTTTTTTGTAGCCGTGGTGATCGGAAACGTAAAGTAATGTGAAAAAATGGATTTTTTTTTTAAAATGATATATCTTAGGTACTTGGGATAAATTTTTTTTTGTATTTTATTTTGAGCACCCAATTACCCCCATTACACGATCAGTAATAATGTCATTACTCAAAACATCATTACCTAAAAATATCCTATTTCCATTGCAATTTTATAATATTTTAATATTAAACAATTCACGTTACTATATTAGGTATAATGTGTGTGGTTTAAAAGTAAAGAAAATTTAATGAAAATACCCCTTTTTTAAGTAATGATGGTTTAGATAATGACATTATTACTGACCGTGTAATGGGGGTAAATAGCTCTACTATAAGGTGTTCCAGGCTTATCCATTCATTCTGGAAAACCCTGTATAGAATAAATTCATTTTTGCGAATTTGACTTATTGGCAACAGTATAGGAACCATGCTCAGATTTTAGCGAAAAAAAATCGATATAATTTCTTGTAGTTGCTAGAAAAACGTACGTTGAACTTTTAATATTTTTAAAATCACAGCAGACGTATGTGCAACTTTGATTCATTTTATTTTGTTTGACATATCACAATGACTTTTCAATTTGTGGTAATTTATCGCCGTTTGTTTTACATTTTGAATAATGAAATAATGTTGAGTTCAATAAAGAAATATTTGTATTTTAAAATTGTTTTGAAGCCTTTAAATATATCCGTATCCGATATTGATTAATTTACTACCTAGATTTTCGAATTTACCCAATTTAAATTATAAGTGTTTTAATTTAAATTGGGTAAATTCGTAAAAAGGTATCGCGAACTCGAGCGGATTGTTTTTTTTACAAAAATGCAGCTTACATCAGGAACATAATGGGTTTTTAATGGAAAGAAAAATTACACGATCGCTTCCAGTAATTCACGGTGGGGTAAATTATGCTGGATTCATAAAAATCATGATAACTAAAGGTCGTAACGGTAATTTGTCACAAGGCTTTTTTTGCAGATTCTCTATCAGACGAGTTATACAAAATGTAAAGCGATTGTAGCAGACATTTTTAGGAGATCAACCGTAACTAGACGGCGAATTTGGCGCCTTATTTGAATTTGGCACCCTGCTTGGGAGGTAATTGGTCTGAGAAGGAAAGCTGGCGATTTTACGTTAGCTTTTGAAGAGCTTATTGCAAACTTGTACCAATAATTGAAACTTGCCTTAATCGCCGTTAGAAGTTTTTGTAATTGATGAAGTTTGTTTAATCCTTCCTTCGAACGTATTAGGAGATATGCTCTATAACGAGTTTTTATTAAGAAATACAAACGTTCTACGGGGATGATCACATAGATGTGTAGCAATCAAAAAAAGAAGGATACTATTCTGAAAAGACCGATTAGTAATATTACCACTCCCGATTGAGAAACGTTTCGTCGAAAACATGATAAACCAACAAATATCTATTTTTTTTTGAATTTGTATTTCTATACTTGTGCACCGCGCAATTTCAAATTTCTTTTGAAATTTTATCCACAGATATATGATTATGCAAATATTCAAAAGAACTATGGCGTCAGTTCCATACTGGGGCCTCCTTATTCGAGATCATATTATATGCTATTTCTGATTCGCTTACATCACTTGAGTAAATGAATCGGAACCACGATATGTATCGTTTCAAGCTTCATATGTTGAAGGTTAGTGAGCAATATTACGAATTTCAAACGTTCAACTAGATTTGCAATGGTTTTTGCAAATATAACACATTAATTACCTCCTTTAAATTTTACAACAAGTTTCTTAATTTGTTGTATGCACTTCTTGCACTTTATCATTTATTACACTGTACATTACTTAACATTGCTTAACAATTCACGAGTGCTATTTGAGTATATTTCATTTAATCCGTTCGTCGATGCGTTTCGCGATTGTAAACAATTTGTGTGTAATTTTGTTCGTGACATGCCCCGCCATCACATCTTCCGGCTTGCCCTTGTATTGAAGCCGATGTTAATTCCAATATTCCCGTTGACGAGTAAAGGCGGAATTCCATTACTGACGTTTTTTTTTGGAGAAAAACAGAAATAGATAAAATAAAAAATCCGACAAGGACAGACTATTTTTATTTTATAGCGAAATTTTAACGAGAATATCTGAAAACTACGAAATTATAACAACAATTAGTCGAAAAATGAAAATTAGTGTTAAATCAATTTTATTTATATCTTAGAACACAGCTATTATTTGTAGGCAGCATTTTATTATGTTTTTTAATTATGGGTTTTCAATAATTAAAAACTAAGAAAACGCTTTCCTATCAAAAAAACTTATGGGAAAATTTGACCGCGTTTGTAACATAATGTAAATAATATACATGCATTAAAATTATGTAATACAGAGTAGGTAAATAATAAAAAAATTTAATTTGAACATTAATATAAATTTATCATAAAACGCGATTTATAATATCACACTCCACCAAACATATAAAATGTATGAGCCATGTGTGCTCACCATCAAAATACATATTACTAAACAAAAATTTGCTGAGTGGGCAATATTTTTCATTCTGGTTGCCATAAAAAATACTTCGTTTTGTATTTTTTATTTATATTTATGGCAATCAAACCGCAACAACAACAAAAATTGTATAAACAATTTTATACACAGGGATTTTTGATTTTATATCTTTCTGGTTTTCTGCACAAAAAAGCCGCAGTAATGGAAATCCGCCTTAACTCTGTTGTTTACAATTGCTTTCATTTTTTTAAGGTTTACATTTTTAATTTTCGTTATTTTAAGTTTTTTCGATAGTAATGGTGTTTGTGATTGTTCCGTCTATTTTCAGTATTCTCGAATATACGGAACAATCACAAACACCATTACTATCGAAAAAACCAAAAAGTAAAATATAATAAAATTCGTAAACACGAAAATGTTAGTTGCAAAAATAGAATATAGATGATAAATGTAAAAAATAATCGAATTTCGTACGCTATGCAGTAATCCACTAGTAGTACAACTACATGGTATTGCTCTATATATTTATGGATCTTAAGTTTACATAACAATAAAAAAATAAAAATCTTAAATGGATTTTTATTTTTTTCGCTTTATTTAACAAATTTTGATTACACTCAATCAATTCCTTCTTAAGACTAACTTAATTATCTTTCTTAGCACTATTTATCTATTCATTTTGAAAGAATCTAATTACAAGCCAAGCGAGTGGAAAATTACTGTTATTTTGCTTGTTATGCATTTCTCACGATTTGTTGGATGACACGTTGAGTGGTTGATCCGCCTGTTATGCTGATGTTGTGTCTTTCTATGTTGCGATATCTCTTGTTAGATGATCTTAGGAATTTATAACTCCTCCCGGGGGTGGAGAAAGGGCGTCCTCGACCTTTGATCCAATGCCTGCTTTTCTTAGTAGATCTTGATATGACGATGTGTGGCTGCTCTGATGCGCGTGTGCTGTTTCATTTGGCCCTTTTATTTGTACTATTGTCTGATTGCTGTGAATGTAAATGTAAACAATTAGTACAATTATGCTGATAGTAGAGAGTGATATTCCTCCCGAAAGCGTCCATATCCATGTTTGATGGTTGATTTGCCTTAGGTGAACATTGTTTAGCCATTTTCTGTTTCTGATGTTTTCTTGGTTGATTGTGGCAATGTCTGGTATTGTTATTATGTGACGTGTTATTTGAAGATTATGGAGTGCTCCCTGGATTACTTCGTCTGAGCCTATCCATTCGTATGACTGGAATTCTTCGGAGTTAACTGTAATTGTACAATTCCAGAATGTTACGATGAAGTTTCCTGTAACAGTTCGATTATCTGGACCGCAATTGGATGAAATTTGTGTGTTGTTTGCGTTATTTATTAATAACTTGTCTTCTGATATGAATTGCACTGTAGTTTCGGCCTCTGGTGTAACATTGCATTGGGCTTGACTCCCCATTATAAGAGGTTTAATGCATTCATCCTTGAATTCACTTATTTCCGTGTGTCTTTGTACAAAATTGTTATGATCGTAGGTTGTGAATAACTTTGAGTTTGATTTGATCAGATATTTTGGATATTTTTGAATAATACTACCGTTGACTACTAGTGGTGCGATGGTCAACATTGTAGAATTGTTTTCTTCCAATTTTGGTACCTCCAAGATATACAGCAGAGTATCTTTGTTTATTGCGATTTTTGGTATAACGTATTTTAAGGCTTCATCCGGTAGTGGTATTTCAACACCTTGGTCAACCAGTATGTTTCTGATGGAAATAATTTCTTTCAATGAAATTATTTTGTTGCTGGGCAGTGAAACTTTAGTTCTAATGATTGCATCTTGAATATCGTTTAATATTGAATTGATCGTGTCAATATTAATCATTATTGTGAGCAGTTCTAGTTCGGTTAGTACAATTCGGTTGGCGATTGAGGTATTGGCAACAACTTTATTTATGGCGTCAGTTAATAACTGGATTCTCCTATCGATTTGGTCGTTAATTTTGAATTGGCGATTGTTTTCATTTATAAGGTCGTTCAACGTGCTATTTATCATACGTAAGTCCTCAGCGTCCGGACTACCCGCTAACCATTTCCACGCTGTTCCTATCGTGTCCCATCTTCTTTGTCGGGTGTATTTTGGCGGTTTTATTTGATGAAAGTTATCGTGGGCTTTTTTGCATTTTTGTTTAATTATTGTGTAAAATTCCAGCTTGTCTTCTACTCTATCGTTTACAATATTGTTAATAGCTTCTATCGTATTTTCTAGGTTAGTAAGATTGATGGGATGAATTATTTTTATTACCCCTGTTTGAATTTTACAATTACTGAGTTTTAATAATACAAGGGGATCTTTATGTAAGTTTCTTAATTCTAGTTTTTGAGTTTTACATTTATTATTACAAAAAATTACAAATATGAGAAATTTAAAGAAAATTTTGAACATCATTCCTGGAATGAGAAAATATTACATTAGTTTTTTTTATCTTTTCAACCTTTTTAATTTATTTTTATTTCGTTTTATATTTCTAGGAGTTTTAAATGTTTTTCCGGTTATAAAATTTGCTTTTGTTTTAATACCCCTAGGTTGTGTTTTACTTCTAATATTTGGTTTTAAAAATATTGATTGTTGATCGGTTAACTCAGGGGGTTCTTCTTTAGTTTTATTTTGTTTTTTCATCATATTTATACAACCTTCTAATTTTTTGTTTACCTCTTTATAAATTGCTTTTGCGTTTTCACTGATAATTCTTGTGTTTGTTATGTCGGATTGATTGAAGATGACTTCATTGGGGGTAAATCCGGTTGAGGAATGTATAGAGTTATTGTAGAGTGCTACCGCGAGCTCTATAACTTCACGAGTACTGTTATTTGGGATTTTGTGCTTATTTGTGTTGTATATTTCTATAATGGTGGAGTGGGTTTTTTCCACTTGCCCGTTCGATTCTGATGACGATGCGTATTCGAGCTTATCATTGATATTACTTAGAAATTCTTTGAACTGAATGGATTGAAACGTAGTTTCATGATCCGAAATTATTTCACTGGGTATTCCAAAGGTAGAGAAATATTTGATTATAGCACTCTTAACATCTGTTATATTCTTCGTATCGATGTGTATCATTTGTAAATGTTTTGAAAATGCGTCTATCACAGACAAAAAATTAGTTCTATTGATTATGAATATATCGATATGGATCCTCTCTAGCGGTTTTCTCGTACTTGGTCTTGGGGATAATTTTATATTGTAAGGTTTCCTGTCGTATTTATGAACGTTGCAGATACTACAACTATTAATGCAACTTCTGATTTTCTTTATCATGTTCGGAAAATAATAGGACCTTTTGATTTGGTTCTCAACCTCCTTAATTCCTCTGTGTGCTCGATCATGTTCTTTCGTGATTAGGGCATCTTGTCTTTCTTCCTTAGTGACGTCTTCGACTATCTTGCTAACAAGCACGAAGTGACCGTTTTGCGAAAAGTTTTCCCTATATGATTGTTGTATTTTCCCGTACAGGGATTCTGGGGCGAGTATCGCGCTTTGTTTGTTATTATGGTATATTTTAAGATAGTGAGTTATATCTTCTTTACTAAAATCATTCTTGATAATTATAACTCGTTTTACTTTTGGGAATACTTCTTCTGAGATGATCGTGTCGAGTGTAGATGAAATTTTGAAAATTATTTGGTTCCTATAATAATTTACCGGACGTTCGGCGAAATGAAGAAAATATTCATCTGACGTATCCGCTGAATGAATTGTGTCGGAATCACTTGGTATATTGTTCTGCATTGACCCGCTTTCGGGGTTAGAATTTTGGCTATTAATGTTATGTTCACGTGAAGTGTCGTTGTTTTCGCTGAAGTTTATTTCCGATTTTGGTTCGACTATGGGCATTCTGCTTAAAGCATCCGCGACAAGGTTAGTTTTTCCCTCTTTATATATGATATCATAATCGAAGTTTTCCAATTCTAACCGCCACCTTAGAATTTTGGAGTTTTTCTCCGAAGTTTTTATGAAGGTTAGGGGTTTGTGGTCGGTTACGAGAGTAAATTTATTACCGTGTAGGTAGGGACTGTATTTCTTTACGGCCCAAATAATAGCTAAGGCTTCTTTTTCGTTGGTCGCGTAGTTAGTTTCGGTGGAATTTAGGGTCCTAGATGCAAAAGCAATAGGCCTTTCCACATTGTCTTGAACTTGAGACAATACAGCGCCAAGGGCATAGTCCGAAGCGTCGGTCGTTAATATAAATTGTTTTGAGAAGTCCGGATAGGCCAATATTTGGTCTGTGGACAGTATCTCTTTTAATGATTCGAATGCTTTTACATACTCAGGGTCTTTTATATTAATGACCTGATCTTTTCTTAAAAATTTGGTCATTGGTTTTGTAATTTTTGAGTAGTCTTTGATGAAGCGTCTGTAATAACCTGCAAGTCCAAGGAACTGTTTCACTTGTTTTTGTGTCGTTGGTAGCGGCCATTCTACAATTTTTTGAACCTTATCGGGATTTGGTTTTACTCCCGTTTGTGTGATCAGGTGTCCCAGGAACTCCGTTTCTCGCTTGAGGAACTCACACTTGTCTAACTGTATTTTGAGGTTGAACACCGCCAGTCGCTTTAAGACTTTGCAAAGGTTTGCGATGTGGTTTTCTAGATTGCAACCCACAATTATGATATCATCCAGATATACATAGCAAATTTCGCCTACTAGACCACTCAATACGTGGTTCATTGCACGTTGAAAAGTTGCTGGGCCATTTTTTAACCCAAAGGGCATTCGAGTAAACTCAAAGTGGCCCTTATCTGTGGAAAATGCAGTTTTTGGTTGATCTTTTTTGTCCATCTCGATTTGATGGAATCCCGATTTTAAGTCGAGGGTTGTGAAATACACAGATTTCCCAAGACTATCTAGAATTTCCTCAATTTGAGGGATGGGAAATTTATCGTTAATTGTCTTTTCATTTAATTTTCTGTAATCGATGACGACTCTTATTTTTTGGTTTCCAGAGGCGTCAGCCTTTTTTGGTACTACCCAAATAGGAGATGAGTATGGACTATTTGAATTTTGTATAATCCCACTATCTAACAATTCTTGAATTTGTTCAGTTACATCCTTCTTGTAATGGTGAGGGTATCTGTATGTTTTCGTATGAACTGGATTTTCGTCTTTTGTTACTATTTTGTGCTTGATTACAGTTGTGGATGAAAGTTTTTCTCCTTGTCTCAACAGTACCACTTGATTTTTGTGAATTGCTTCTATGAGCATTTCTTTTTCGATTTTACTTAAATGTTTCGTTCGAATTAGATTTTCAATTGCGGTTTTATCCACTGGTGTATTCACGTTGATTGGAATTGGTTCGATTGCTTCGAAATTGTTTACTATTAACCCTAATCTACATAATTTTGAAGGTGGTTCTGGACTGTCTGTCGTTATTTTGACAGTAGTTTGAAAATTTTCGGCCCTGTATATACCTGGTAATATTGTAATTTCGTCATTTAGTGCTTTATTTTCATAAGCTACCCAATCACCATTTGTTTTGGTGTTAAACGTTACTGTGTGGTTATAAAAGTTTTTTGTAGGGTAATAACGGTAGAATTTGAATATTTTATTATTTAGGGATACCGTATTTGATTTATAATCAATTTTTGCGTTCATTGCCGCCATGGATTGGGACCCTAGAATACCGTGAAAAAATTTGAGAAAATAGAGTTCATAATAAGTTTGTTTTGGTAAGTTGAAGCCAAGAAAATTGATCTTTCCTTTTCTTGATAGGTTATGTGTCCCTATAATATTTTTTACTGTTGCTGTTTCAGATTCTAGGAGATATTTTGGGATGATGTTAGGCCTTATTATATTTTTATTGGCCCCAGTGTCAATTAATAACAATATTGTTTTGCCATTTGCTTTATTATGGCATTTGAGATATGGTAAGAAGTTTAACCTTCTGTATCTGATCCCTGTCCTTCCCAAAAATTTTCCTCCTCCGAATTTGTATTGGTCGATTCTACAGCTTCTTCTGGAATTTCGTGATTATATATCATTCTGCTGTTCGAAGTTTTCTTCGATCTGAGTGTTGGATCTATGTCCATTGGAATTGGTTTGGAATTATCTTGAACTGATCCCAGAGGTTTCTTTTCCGTGAAGGGATATTGCTGTCTTCTATTTTGACTCTGAGTTCTTATCTCAGTTATTTTTTTTGAATTATTTGAGATTGTCTCATTTGCGCTAAACTTGCACAAAAACGCGTATGCGTCTTCTAGAGTTTTGGGTCTTGCTGCTTGAGCGTACCCGAAATGAGGCTTTTTTAATCCTGCAATGAATGCTGCGAGAGCATCCTCTTCAATAAATGCACTGATTGCTACCCATGACATATTATAAATTGGGTTTTGTTTAGCCAAGGTTTTAATACTCTGTAAAATCTCTTTTGTTTTATTATAATATGCATGAATTGACATGTTGTCTGACTGTTGTGTTGCCCAAAGTTGGGACTTGTAAAAGGATAGCTCTTGTTTATCACCAAGAGCTTCCGTTAATATTTGTTTGATTTCCAGTAAAGTTTGGGGGTTTCCGGCTAAGCAAAGAATATTTTTGGCTTTGCCTTCAATTTTGTTTTGTACTGCTTGCCAGTAAATTTTTAATTGCTGTTCTTGGACCATTGGTTCGAAGAACGCTAAAGTGTCTTCGACTGTTTTCAGCCATGACACCAGCTGTTTTCGATTTCCATCGAAATTGGGAATTGATTTTATCGGATCTGGAATCCGGTATAAATCAATGGGTGATAATGACTGAGTTGGAATTTTTTCCTGTTCAGTTTTATTTAAATAAGCTAAAGCTTGCTCGTGCTCAGTCTGCTTTAGCGAAATTGCACTAAGCTGTCCTAGAATTTGGTTCAGTTGGTTAGTTACTTGCTCTAACTCTGACATTGTTTCTAGTTCCTTATAGTCAATATCTCGATTTACCATATAATTTGTACGTGATTTTTTGGTCATTCAATAATTAATAATTCCCGTTTGATCACTGATTAGCTTTTCGAAATTATGGGATAACAACTTAGATAAATAATAATAATTATTTATTCTGCAAACTGCCAAAAATCGCTCGTGTCTATCTTGTAGTGCACGAATTAAAATTGTAAATTTACTGAATAAATTTAGATTCTGCTCTATCTCGTAGTGGCTGAATCTATTGAACCACAAATGTAAAAATAAAATGTTCTTACCTGTAGTTCTGGAACTCCTCGTCTATCTTGTAGTGCGTTGAATTCCGTGCTGTCGTGTGCTGGTTCGTATTGCGTTGATAGTTGAAATGTGGCGAAACTACGACTCCTCTTAGCGGTTTATTCTTCTTGAGAAAACCTTCAGCTAGAGAGATCAAGGTATATATCACTTTGACACTAACTTGATGAGTTCACTTTTGGACTGTTTTTATTCACAAGTCCTGGCACTTTATACACTTCACTCTATTAACACAAATTACCGCACGGCTGCGCCATTTATGGATCTTAAGTTTACATAACAATAAAAAAATAAAAATCTTAAATGGATTTTTATTTTTTTCGCTTTATTTAACAAATTTTGATTACACTCAATCAGTTCCTTCTTAGACTAACTTAATTATCTTTCTTAGCACTATTTATCTATTCATTTTGAAAGAATCTAATTACAAGCCAAGCGAGTGGAAAATTACTGTTATTTTGCTTGTTATGCATTTCTCACGTTTTGTTGGATGACACGTTGAGTCGTTGATCCGCCTGTTATGCTGATGTTGTGTCTTTCTATGTTGCGATTTCTCTTGTTAGATGATCTTAGGAATTTATAACTATATATATAGACAATATTCCATGTAAATAATACAACGTTCGTCGTCGCGACCTGATGAGAAGACTGATTTTTTCAAATCAATAATCTCATCCGTTCGAAACTGATTGTTGGGATTCTTACACATTTTCCATCTATAAATCAAAATTCAAAGTTATTTTAAGGTTTATGGTTTATCGGGTATGACCTCACCCTAAGATGTTGACTTTGTCCATACATCTTTCGGCGTGTTCAGTCAGGCCAAAATGATAGGTTAGGTTTCAGTGGTTGACACTTAGGCCATTTTTGGCCCATTGTGATACCACGCATTCACGCCACATCATTAACCCATTCACCTACTCAAACAATTACAGTATACCACCTGCACATTGCAAGCTCCATGTCAACCTGTACATTGACATGGACGGTGGGTCGGCGTTGAATTCTGCACTCCATCAGAGGATCTAAGTTGTGTTTATTAACATCGCCGATTGTAATCGATGATGAAAATTCGATTTGCATCCTGCCTCTGATGGGATTCGAACCCAGTACCTCCCGGTCCAAGTGCCGAAGCTTTAACCACTGCATCACTTGTCCGGTCAAAATGATAAAAATTAGCCAAAATGATAAAAATTGTCATGATATTTTTTGTGATCCTAATTTCACTACGTATAATTTTATGTCAAACGCGAGTGAACAACCAAATCGAATAAAACATTTATAAATTGGATTTGCACGTCAAAAAACTGCAGCTGCATGTCTTAACAAATATGTAATACCAATCCCGAATGGGTTTTCATCCAAAACCACAGACAACACTCAGACATAAAAACAAGAACAAAAAGACAGGAAAGGTTTGGAGCCGAACTCTATAAGCTTTTTTGTTGCCTATACAATATAAGAAAATAGCTTTTCCACAAAAATAAACACAAACCACCACACCTAAACATTATTACTACCCCCACCTACTATCCTATTCAAACCCCCAAAACTCACCTCACCCGCACCACTCTATACCGAACCACTCATATCCTCACCCTTTAACACCTCCATACCCACTCCCACACACACACCGCCCACTAACCCCCATCCATCAAACCCCAAATTCCCACACCAAAAACACCTCATCCCACCCCCTTCCACCTCTCATACCACCACTCCTACCACCCCTATAACTACATTACCCGCACAAACCCACACCCACACCCACACGAGATATATTTTAATTTCACATTCACATGCTCTATGAAACCAAAATAAAATAGAAAATAAAAAAAAAATCTATAAATTTTAAGGGGGGGGGGGGGGGGGGGGGGGGTTAACAAAACCCTACATATCTCCGAGCACCCTAAACACAGAAATGTCCAAATCAATAGGGATCATTCCCATGGATTGCTTGAACTTTTAGTGAAGAAATTAAGTTAATATCTCCATCCGTCCTCAAGTTATCGTGCACACAGACGGACAGACAGCAAACAGAAACCATATAGCATTTTTTTTAACAAAACTGCTTAAAAATCATTGTTCATCCATATTTCGTAAAAATCCATCCATGTCTATATGTCCCATTCCACACGAGATTTTTGGTTTTTTGATTATTTTTTCAAGGCCAACTAGTCGTAATAGATAATGTATATATCGCACTATCCATTCAAAATAACTCTAAGTCAAAAACTTGATATTTCAGGAAATCACTTTTTCTTTGAAAAATCTAGTAGAAGCTCATAGTAAATTTAATATTGAAACCCAATTATCTTATACAGGGAGGTCACGTGGAACAAAGCTAACTTGAAACATCGATAGAGATTGGTCCATAGATTTCTAAAATGCAATACTTCAAAAAGACACCAACTAGTACTTAGAGTCTTTTTCAATGGATAGTGCGATATGTATGTGTGTTTTATTTTGTTTTGTTCTGGGTCTCTCGAAAATAAAATTTAAACTAAAATGTCCTTGAAATATTTTTTACTTCATTTATGTTTGTGTTAGTGTGGTTGCACCGAAAATTTATTTAAGTCGCAATTAAAACCGGTATCATAGGTAAACGGGGAAAGAAACGAAGAAAAATACGGTTTCTGTGATACCACGTGTGCCATCAGCTTTGTTCTTTTATATACATTACTATTTTATTTTGATTTATCACGTTCTCTGCAATGGTAAAAAAATAATTATTTTCGTATAATAATCGATATACATTGGAATGCAGGCTGTCATATTTTGTTAATTTTTTTATCATATAAAAAAATTAACTAAATGACAAAAAATACATAAAGAAAATTTGTACCTGTAACAAAATACACTTGGGTGCAAAAAAATCGCACATTGCTCAATTTTCCACAAAATTTCAAAAATATCAAAAAATCCAATATTTGTTTATTTTTTTTAATGCAGATTCAAAGTCTATTTCAATACCTATCCATTGGTACCTTTTTTGTACTTGTACCATGCAATCAAAATGATTTTTTGTCAAATGCATATAGCAGGCTTTCGAATTAAATTCTAGGAATAATTCAACAAGATCAATACAATAGCATGCCATGAAATATCTCGCTCAGAATTGTGTGTGATCATTCACATATCGATGCTAACCCTGAACGATTCTCTATTGATTACGTCTTCAACTGGAGCAAAGAAATAGGTACCACACCAGAAGTAGACGCACAAGTGGTTGCACTAATTTTTGCGGGGGCAGCAACAAAGTGAAGTGGCTCTACAACTAAATGTGAGCCGATTCTTCGTTCGTCGAGTGTGGCAGAGATATCAGGAAACAGATGGTTTCAGACGGCGACAAGGATCTGACCGACCATGTGCTACAGCACAGCGTGATGACCGCTTTATTGTAACAACTTCGTTGCGAAATCGCCGTATGAATGCGGTTCAATTGAGACGGCGGCTCCAAGAAGTTAGAAGACAGTTAGAAGACGACTTAGAGAAGTTAATCTGACTGCACACAGACCGGCAAACGGGCCAAAATTGAAGGCAGCCCACCGACGAGCCCGTCGTGAGTTCGCTCGAGAGCATTTGAATTGGACAGAAGAAGAATGGAAAACAGTCCTGTTTTCTGACGAGTGCAGAATATGTTTATATGGCACCGATGGACATGGAAGAGTATACAGAAGACAAGGAGAGCGATATGCACAATGTTGCATTGAAGAACGTGTCTCGTATGGCGGTGGATCGTGCATGTTCTGGGGAGGCGTTTCATTAGAGGCGAAGACAGATCTTGTATTCATCACACGAATGAATTCTTAACAGTACATTGAAAAAGTGCCGGGCTTTTTGGTGAACATTTTCTGTTTATCCAGGATAATGCGAGACCGCATACGGCTGGTGTAGTATACCAGTACCTTCAAGAGGCGAATGTGCCTGTTATGGAGTGGCCAGCTCGAAGCCCGGACCTCAATCCCATCGAACATTTATGAGACGGGTTGAAAAGAATAGTTCGGGCCAGAGATGTTGCTCCAACGAGTCTCCAGGAGCTGCAACAGGTGATCGTAGAGGAATGGGAGGCGATACCTCAAGATGTTGTAAAAACTTTGGTGACATCAATGCAGCATCGAATGGAAGCTGTCATTCGAGCCAGGGTAGGAAATACTTCTTATTAATAAAACTGTTTTTTTTTGTTTATTTCTATGTTCTAATTCGATTTTTACCCCTAATTTTCATGCTGACAAATTCATAAAAACGTGTACCTCAGATGTTTACCCCCAAAAACCAGTTTGATGGCATGTATAAATACAAAAAAGGTACCAATGGATAGGTATTGAAATAGACTTTGAATCTGCATTAAAAAATTAAGCAAATATTGGACTTTTTTGATATTTTTGAACTTTTGTGAAAAATTGAGCAATGTGCGATTTTTTTTGCACCCAAGTGTATATCAAAAACTATTTTATTGGGTGTTGAGTATTTTATAAACTAAACATACCACACATATATATTTACATAATTAGAAAAAATTATAATAATTAATCGAAGATTCCAACCATATAAGCTTTAAGGTTTTGAAATAAAAAGTTGTGTTTAGTTACAAGTTGAACTATAGATGGAAATGGAATTTAAATCAGACATGAAAAATGAAAATAATTTGTTCTTGATTTCGTGTCTGATTATTACATACTTAATAAACACATTTTATTAATCACTTGTTTTATATTTCGCAGAATTAGATTTTTGACTATTTTAATTAAAAAATTCGTTCAAAAAGTTTAAAAAATCACTCCGTTTATTAAGTACATATTAGTGTGTTTCGCAAAGTGCCTACGGCAAATAGCGTAAAAAGTATCTGATTATTAGATTAACTGTGTCCAAAACTGATCTTCCTTTTAAAAATAAAGTACCAAATACGACTAATAGGTAGGTACAATGTAAATTGTATGAATAAATAAAACGTTGGATAAATTTAAGTGGTGCTTATGTGTAAAGGCACCGAACAAACAATGCAGGAGCTAATAACAAATTAAATGTGATTTTTACGAAATAAAACATAACTTTAAGCAAAATTATTTAATATTGTTAACAAAAAACACAGCCTTTATATTTTAATTTCTGTTGAAATGATTTAATGACTAATATTCAATAATTAAATATAACATTAAGTTTCCGTACTCTCTATCGAAATCACAAAAAAAAAAGAAAAAATTTAAACAAACAAAATGTATGTAAATTTTGACATCTAGAATCAAAAATATTCTTGGTTTATTTTGTAATGAGTGCGTTTTATGGCAAGACATGATAAAAAATATCGAGATATTTTTTATCATTTTTGCTCGACTGAACACTAGGATTATGGAATGTAAATTCATACATGGGAGAGGACTAATGTTACCGCACAAGCCGGCCTAATCTGTGAAATCAAAGTTTACACAGCTTTCATTACTACAATAATGTTACGAATTTCAAACCTTCGATACGGATTCTGTTGAAATAATGAAAACACGTCATAATGAAAACACGAAGCAACTACGTAATAAATTAATAGGTTGTTTGTTTTCTCTTGCAATTTTTATTTTTTATTTTAAATTTATTTTAATGCAATTTCACGCTACTTCACTAACAAATATGAATGAACTGAACTCAAAAACAAAATCATGTATATATATATAAAAAAGTACTGAAAATGAAAAGTACTAACAATTTCATTGTAATGTGCTCCACGACATCTCTTGGACATGGTACGTAAATAAATGCACTGAACATTCAATTGTCATTTGGTATTTTGGGTTTCAACATGAAACCCAATAAGTAAATAATTGTCAATTCAAACTGACAGCGAGCGCGATGTGAAACAACAGTAGTTTTGTATATTTCACTTGAATAAAATTTTATTTTTAAAAAACAAATAATGGTCTTTTGCTACTCCACGTTACTGCCCCATTGCAAAGCTTAAAAACATAGCCTGTACACGATCGCCGTTTATCGATGTCGGATCCCCAGTCCGCATCTGAATAATCCAACCAATTCACCACCACTTTCGTTAGTGAATGTTAACTTGTAATCTCTTTAAATACCGAAAAATTCTTTAACTGCCTTCCAATGAGCCAGCTTGTGATTCGTATTAAATCAACTGACGCCATTTACAGCAAATGCTAAATCTGGACGAGTGCTCTGAACCAAATAGAGCAACGAGCCCATAGTCTCCTGATTAGGCACATTTTTGACCTAATTTCACTCATCGGCATATTTAATGACAATTTTTGATTTGGATCCGCCGATGTCGAAATCGGTTTGCATTCTTGCATGCCAAAACGTTTCAATATTTCATCAGCATACGCAGATTGATTCAATTGAATATTGTCTTTGCCTTGAGTTATACGAGCCCCAGCGCATTCTTTAGCCTGTCCCATGTCTTTCGTCTTGAACACTGAACCTAAAGCCCCTTTTATTGTCTTCAATTGAGCTTCATCATCCTTCCAAAAAATAAGTATATCAGCAACGTAAATGACCAAAATTAAATGATTACCTGTGGTGAAGTATCCTTGATTTCTCAATACCAAATGACCCCCAGCAGGCCTATTTGGTAAATCGATTCGAATTGGTTTTCGATTCGATTGATCAATTCGATTCGAACATGATTTGGTATTTGGGAATTCGATCGAAAATAAAAACTTACACTGCCAAATAAACACTAGGGAAATAATTTATTAATCATTATACCTGAAATAATAATTTAAATGTTGGCGGATTTTGACGTTTAATTTCAATTATATATTTGTTTGGTGTTTGTCAGTGAAAGACAATAATTTGTTTTATTTTTTTTTTCAAAGCTAATTTTCCAGTTTACAGTACAATATATATATCATCTACTTAATAATTATAAAATTTCTTTTAACAGTTCTATCCTAAAATCCTTTATGGTTCTACAATTTCTTATATTTTCCGGTAACTCATTATACATCGATATACCTTTGTCAAATATCAATTTTTTACTTTTAGATTGTCTTTCAAACTCTAAATAAAACTTATCCTTATGCCTAGTATCATGACCATGCACATCCTGTCTCCTACACAACAACTGACATAAATATGGTGGTAACAAATTTTTATCAAGCCTAAAAATAAAAGTCATCTTACTTCTAAAAGTCGTCGTACTTAAAACTATCTACCCATCCTATTACAGCATTATCTATAACAATTTTTCAATTTACTACATTATTCCCTATATAAATACATTGTGTTTTGTTTACATTTAACATTACCTTATTTATACGAAGCCATTTTGCCACTACATCTAACTCTTCATTCATACTACTTATGATCTCAACCAAGTCATTTCCCGACAAATACAACAACGTATCATCAGCAAACAAGTGAATTTTGTATCTATTTAGAATCTGTGGCATATTATTTATATATACTATAAATAGCTTACTTCCTTGTGGCACTTCAAACTTTACATCTACTTACAGCATACATCATTTATTTTTACATACTGCTTTCTATTACTTAAATAGCAAGCCAACCAACTTAACAATTCGCCCTCACACCATATTTGTTTAACTTTCCTAGCAATCTTGCTCTATCTATTGTTTCAAATGCCCTTTTAAAATAAAGGAAAACTGTTACAGTTGGTTTTCCATCCTCCCTCTCTCTCTCAGAAACCAGATTGGTGCCCAGATAGTATATTATTCTCAGCGATGTGTCTGAGCAACTTATTCAAAATTATTGACTCCAATACTTTGTCCCAGATTGACAAAATATTTATAGGACGATAATCCGACATCCGACAACTATTCTTAACTTTAGGCACAGGAACTAAACATGACACTTTCAAACTTGTAGGAACTATTGCATATTCCAAAGACAAATTGACTATGCGGCTCACCCCCCATAAATCCTTAAACATTTTACAGCTTAACACCCCCTCACATCCTGTCAATTTTAACGTTTTAACTATTTTATCTAGGTAGTCCTCCTGTACCATGCCCATATGCTCAATTATTCCTCCATCATACGCTATATCCACATTGTCTTGCTCCTTCGGTATCTCTACACTATCCACAAAATACTTGTTAACCTGTTCGCAATGTCTATCTTTTCATACACCATCACTCCATCATTTAAGCACGAAACATCATAGAAAGATGTATTGGGATCTAGATTCAGATGTCTATTAAATGCAAGAGAATTACGTTACGCTCCAAAAAAACAGTTCAAATAGTGAACGTATGCGTCACGCTACATAATATATGTCTTCACTTTAATGTGCCATTCGACAGGCAAGAAATAATCAACGAAAATAAATAAAAAAATGATTATTTTTATAAAAATATATTTTTATTTAATTCATTTCATTATCTAATTCATTATTTTAAATATATTGTAAATACATATATACATAAAATCAACGTTGTAACATTTTAAAATTTTGCTCTTTGTATTCACCTTCGTGAACAAAACTAACTACGAATAAAAATTCGTTCATGATCGTAGAATTATTGCTCTTAATCGAATTGCCCAATAAGGGAAATTTTCGACCGTTTCTTGTTATACGTTTTCGTTTTTAATAAAATTCGATTTCGAATTCCCATATACCGATGATTTGAAAATGTCGTTCGATTGATCGAATTCGATTTCCCAAATAGGGGCCCTGCTTCGAGTTTTGTGTTCCATTCTCTACCAGCCTGTTCCATTTTGCCTGCACACTCGCTTGGTTCCATCATTATACTTTTTAGGTTGTAGCATATAAATTTATTCATGAAGATCTGCACCCTGAATGAAGGCAGTAACAGCATCCATCTCATGAACATTCAATTCATTTGTTGATCATTGCGTTGCATGTTAATTCAGCAACAAATTTCTGATTTGGTTTTGTTGCTCTTGATAAACGGCGAACTCCACTGGATGGTGTTATTCACCCTTATTGCGATTGTCGTGTCGATGTCGATTTTCCGTCGACTGCTAAAATTGGTATTGTGAACGTCGCTATCAATCGACTTTGTCGTAAAAACGCCATTTTATTGTCGATGACATTTTAGCGCACGACTAGAACCTTATTTCACTAAAACTCCTCTAAAACACAATTAAAAATATACTTAATAAACACATTTTTATTAATCACTTGTTTTTGTTTCGCAGAATATATGAAACAAAAACAAGTGATTAATAAAAATGTGTTTATTAAGTATAAGTGTGTTTCGCCAAGTGCCTACGGCAAATAGCGTAAAAAGTAATTAAAAATATATTTTTGATAGGAATTATTTATTATAACAATTTTGTACATAAATTAAAATTATATATGTAGTATAACGTCGGTATATTTTTCAAAAATTTATTTTTGGTAATTTCCACAAAAAATTGGCAGTTCAAAATTGGCTGGAAAATTTATGAAATGTTGAACGCACTTTTATTATAAATACAAATTTAATTAAATATATAGACACCAATTACCGAATTTTTCAATTTTTTATTATTTTCGAAATTTATTTATTTATTCATATCCCAAAATATCCCTCCTAATAGTAAATCAAATTCAATTTAGGTTTTCTGACACACGAACTGACAGCATCTTGACAAAACGTAACAACAAAACTAAGTTACTATTGCTAAGTTAGCCGAAAAATTCACAATAACTCAGACTTTTTCAATGGTAAACGTGGCAACACTTTTTAGTAGATTCGTGATAGTTACGCAATACAAAATAAAAATTGACACGACAAGGAAAAGTCGTGTCGTTTGTCGATCGACACGACAACCACAATAAGGGTGATTGACTCGTCCGGATCGACGAAATCTGGGGGCCTATTTGGGAAATCGATTAGAATTGCTTTTCGATTGGATTGATCAATTCGATTCGAACATGATTTGGTATTTGGGAATTCGATTGAAAATAAAAACTTACACTGTCAAATAAAGACTAGGGTAATTATTTTAATTACAGGTATAATAATAATAATTTATAAATCTTGGCGATATTTTGACGTTTAATTGCAATTATATTTTTGTTTGCTTTTTTCCAAACATGGCCCGTGACTATTTAATCGTGCTCTAATTTCATCCCAGACCCGCTTATTTGATACTTGTGCATCTGCAGTTAGGTTGTTGCCTTTCGCGAAGTCCGGATCTTCTTCCATAAATGTGACAAATGTCAAATTTGTTTAAGGTGGCATTTTTCGCTGCCGTAAATTATATACAATAAATTTTAGTTAAAAACTACATTTTAAATTCTTATTCTTACATATCTATTGAACTGTTTTTTGGTTTAAAAAATGTATAATCTTACATTTTTTTAAAGCAAAAAAACAGTTCAATAGATATGTAAAGATTGTATTATTTTATTATAATAGTAATTCATTAAACGATATTTTTATTTTCAAAATGGCGTATGCATAAATAAAATCAACGTACTTATATTTTAAAATTTTGCTCTTTATATTCGCCGTCGTGAATAAAACTAACAACGAATAAAAATTCGTTCATGGTCGAAGAATTTGATCGTTTCTTGTTATACGTTTTCGTTTAAATAAAATTCGATTTCGAATTCCCAAATACCGATGATTCGAAAATGTCGTTCGATTGATCGAATTCGATTTCCCAAATAGGCCCCCTGGATCATTAGGATCAATAATAGTCGTATAGCTGTCATCACTCGATATAATCACGTCGATTATAGAATCCGCGGGAGCGAATCGATTGCGGGTTGAAAACTGTATTTAAAAAATTTAAAAACTATCGCTATTAATTAAAGTAGCCAGGAAAATATGTATTAATTTCCAAATAAATCATTTTTATGATTCCCCGCACAAACGCAATAAAATAGTTGCGGATCTAAAACAAATTTTACTTTACTAATACGGTTCCAGGGATTTCTAGGATACTAAGATTTAAAATTTTGTTTTATATTTTTTTATATGCAGTTCTATAATCGAAGTGATTGTCGTATATTTTTCCTCTTCCAATAATGATTCGTTTTGCTCATCTGTGTCAATAACATCGCTTGCATTATCCCTCACTGAATCCAATTCGTCTTCCGTATCAATGCCCCTTGAATATATTTCAGCCGGTGCTTCATGAAAAATTACGTCTCTACTAACAGTTAATTGTCTTGTTGGTTTATTTATGCATTGATAACCTTTCTTTTCATTATCGTAACCAACAAATATCGTTTTCGTTGACTTCACGTCCCATTTTTGACGTTTTTCTTTAGGTATGTACACCATAACAGGAGTACCAAATGTTTTTAGATCACTTAACTCAACTTTAGAGTCACTCCATACTTCTTCTGTAGTTTTATCAACCAACAATGATGATACTGACCTGTTTATTATATAAAAAGCCATGTTGATCGCTTCAGCCCAGTATGTGACACTTAAATTCGCATCAAATATCGTGCATTTAGACTGCCCGAGAATCGTTCTATTCATTCTTTCGACTGTACCATTTTGCTGCGGCGTGTAAACATTTGACAATTGATGTTCAATACCATTTTGCTTGTAGACATTGATGAACTCACGTGAACAATATTGGAAGCCATTATTAGTACGTACAATTCTAATTTTTCTTTCACTTTGGTTTTCAATCCACGTTTTTAAATTCAATGAATGTTGTAAAAACCTCCTTTTAAGACTTCAGAAAATAAACAATACATTTTCTGCTAAAATCGTCAATGAAAGTCAGAAAATACCTGGCACCATCGATTGATTTGTTTTCCATCGGCCCACATAAATCTGAGTGAATCAGGTCCAGTTTATTTTCACTACGGCTTTTGTTTAAATTAAATGGTAATCGTGCTTGTTTACCATATGTACACGTTTCACAAGCTTGAATCATCGACATGTCGTCTGCAAACTTTATTCCGGAAACCACATCATCTCGCATTTTAAATAAATCTTTGTGATTTATAAGCCCAGGCAAGCCGCTTCTGTCAAACCATAGAGTTTTCTTGTTTTGCCGTCAATATACATTTATCGACACCACCACCATTTTTGTAAATACCGTCAATTGGCTTGCAATTTATCAAATGACACATTTGATCATCATTTGAGGTACGGCCCCCACTGTTGAAAGTAATTGTATTTTCTTTCTCAACCATTTTCGACATAGACAGTAAATTCGCCGATGGTTCTGGAACATATAAAACTTCATCTACTTCAATATCAAAATTATTTACCTTGAGGTTCACCATTCCTTTTCCATTTACCTTCATCGTTGAATTGTTTGTTACTGTAATTTGATTTACTGCAGACGTGACACGATTTTTGATCAAATTTACATTTGGTGTCATGTGTCCTGCGACGCGTCGCTATCAAAAAGCCAGTCGCTTGATTTATTTTTCATTCCATCATTTGATGCGAAAGCAAGAAATGCCTTCTTGAAATTTGGTTTCATGTTGACTGTTGTCTTGTTCGTTTCATTCGAGTTTGAATTGAATTCTTCTGGTAAACCCAATAACATGATTCCGCAGACAACCATTTGTCACTAACTGGGAAACTTGCTTTCTAACTTGCTTTTTATATGCAATAATTTGTCAATATACGACTGCATCGAATCATGATTTTCTAGTCTAATTGATACAAATTTATGCAATAAACCAATATAATGTTGTGCTCCCTTGCCTTCACATGCTGCACACAGTGTATTCCAAGCGACAATTGGTGTTTCACAATTCTTCACCAATAGATAGAGCGATTTTCAACATTTAAAACCAAACATGACAAAGCCTGATCAAGTTTTTCTTCATTGTCTTCAACACTAATGGGATTTTCTTCGGTTGTTTTTGTTCGGCTTTACAATTCTATTCTTCAACTTGTACAATACCAGGAAATGTTTCATTGCGAATGACCAGGTATCATAATTTTCGCTGCCTTTCAGCTTTTCCAAATTACCATTCAGCTTTGACATTCTGTATCATTCGTTTTTTCCTTTTAGATCCGGAAAGTAGATAGAAATCTGCTTAAACATGTGTTCCACGGGTTTTTATCAAATGTTTCGGCTCCCTGCTGTATTTCGACAAAAATTTAAGAGAAAATTTCACAATACACGATTTACAATTATTCAATATTTTTGCACTAATTTAAACAATAATCGTTTATTTATTTAGTCAAATGCCGCAGAATGTAATGGATTGTATATGGGCCTACAATCCATTACTTACCTGTTGAAATAATGAAAACACGTCTTTGTAGTTTTGTTTATTTCACTTGAATAAAACTTTATTTTCCAAAAAAAAACAGCAAAACTAAATGCCTGTAATAGCAGGAATGAATTATTAGGACAGTGCATGTTTAACAGATCCGTGCTGAAGACGACTGTTCGAGTGCGAATTTTTGTGCGGATATTTAGAATCACACATTTCCACTAATCAAATTACGCTCATAAAAGATAAAATTTTGTAACTTTAAGAAAAAATATTCGCAGACGATCAACCTAATCATAAGAAAAAATAAAATTGTGAGCTCTATTGTGCTCAATAAATCGGTATAAGTGTGATTCTAAATATTCGCACAAAAGTTCGCACTCGAACAGTCGTCTTGACATGTTCTACCATCACATTTTCGATACTTTATCGAAGTTTATTTCAGATTTTCCTAAACTGAAATGGGCAACTGTTTCATTTATGAAATGTTTCGTTTCTATTGCTAGCACAACCTCCTAGTACAAATGCGAACAAATTGTCTTTCTCTAATTTTGTTCAAGTATCGAAAACAAATTATTTCGTGATAAAAATGAAGTAAAATATCATGATTTTTCAATCTAGCAACCTGGTAAATGATATAAAATGTGAAATAGTGACACATTTTATTCTAAAGAAGCGAGACAATATCTTCGATAAAGTATCGAAAATGTGATGGTAGAACATGTCAGCACCGGATTGGATTTTGCAAATAAAACACTTGGCGGTTAAAGTTACAAGTTTTATTTACACCAACACCTATAACCTCTGGAACAATTCACTATTTTATCACTATTTACTAGTTCACTTTTATACTGCTCACTGTTAAATTACAACTGTGTCGGCCTAGAAATTTGTTCGCGCTTAAATGCGTGCCTATCGCTGATCGTGATTATTCCACTTATTGTATCCGTCGATGTATGCGTATTGCAATTGTAAATCATTTGTATGTAGTTGAATTCTCGAACATTCTAGGTCATTAGTTCCCCTGTCCTGCTGATTAACGCCTTTATTACTTCCAGTATTTTCCAAGATAACTATCGCTGCCGTTTATAGAATTGCCTCCGTTAATTTCGTATTATATCCTCCGTATAGAATGCCTTCCTGACCACCCAATAAATTGAATGCCTCGGGTTAAACTCCAACAAAGTTTGGAATGGTAACACTTGGTGGAGTATAGATTAACCAATCGACCACTAAATATTTTATTTGTGTAGAGCAGAATTCGTAACAATATCCATAATCGATTTACATATAGGCAATGCACAGAAAATTCTGCAGACAATATTGTGGACCCAGATATATATTTTCACCTAGATAAACATTTTATTTATTTATTCCAGGAATTGTGGATACATTAGTCGACGGGCTGCTTAAGCTTTCAAATACGGCCAAGGTTTGGGTCGGGCCAAAACTAATTATATTTCCAAATACGCCGGAGGATGTTAAGACTGTACTAACATCACCGCACTGTTATGATAAAGCTGGAACTTACAAAGTTGGTATTGGTGGCAATGGAATTTTAGTTGCAAACAGTAAGTTCAATATTTATACCAAATAAAAATATATTATTAATAATAATTTTTCCAAAATTTTACAGCAATACGCTGGAAAATGCATCGCCGCCTATTAAATTCAACATTTGCATTACCAATTTTGGAAAATTTCTTATCCGATTTCAATCGATTCGGCGAAAATCTCAACAAACAATTTGAAAAAAATGCAGACACAAATAAACCGGTCGATATTCGGCACACGGTTGGTGTCTATGTAACTGATTTAACCCTGCGTACGATTTTCGGGAGTCGAGACCATGTTATCGAACTACCTGAAAACTGTTATACCCTCGTCGAACAAATCTTATATATTGTTGGCCAGAAACTCATCAAATTCTATTCACATTTTATCATAATTTTAATCAAGGTCATCTTAAAAATTAAACCCGATGAAGTGTTGCTCGTTAGTCGGCTTAAGTACTCAGTTAAATCGATTGTGACGAATACCACGAAAAAATATCTTGATGAAAATGGTGATCGGATGGAGAGTGAAGAGGAAATTAAACGGAATACGAATGACATCGTTTTGGAGCGATTGGTGCGACTAGTCAGTCAAGGCCATATGACTCGCAACGAATTGCGTGACAACATCATAACAATATTTATTGCTGGTTCGGATACAACGGCCACCGCCATCTCAAATATTTTAGTAATTTTGGCGATGTTCAAAGACGTGCAGGAAAAAGTGTACGACGAAATATGTAACGTAATTGGAAAGGATTTTGATGGGGTGATTGACACAGCGATCATTTCTAAATTAACATATTTGGATTGTGTTGTGAAGGAAGCGATGCGGGTAATTCCCGTAATTACGATTATTGCGCGGAGGGCGAATAAAGATATTCAGCTGGGTAATTTAAATGATTTTTTTATACTGATCGATTTTATTTTTAATCCGTTATTTAATTTCTAGAAAAAGGAATCATACCGGCGGGAACCGATATTGTCGTGTCTCTAGCCAGTCTGCATAGGAACAAACATATTTGGGGTGAAAATGCGGATAAATTCTATCCGGAACACTTTTTACCTGAAAACGTAGAGAAGCGGCATCGTCATAGTTATATGCCGTTTAGTTACGGCCAACGTAATTGTATCGGGTATCGATATGCCTCGCTTTTAATCCGCATCGCACTAGTTCGAATTGTTCGGTCGCATAAATTTTCGACTGAGATAAAATTTGAAGATTTAAAATTTGGATTTGGATTGACGACGATACTGTTAAATGGCCATGATGTGACCATTGAGAAAAGGAATTAAGGTGATTGTAGCAAAAAATGAAATATTATTTATTATTCTTATTATTAATATTATTGTTAAACTAGATACTGTTAATTATAAGTAATTAAAAGTTGTATTTTAAAATAAACTTTTTTCTATATTTTGAGCAGTTTCCATATTGTTATCTATATAACATATTCAACAAATCTTTTTGACATGTTTGTTTCTTCACTAAAACGATCGTTTGATTTTTTCTTAAAAGTGCTAACACCTTACGTTTATTGATTTAATTAAAAAAAATATACCCCAAATGTTGACTTTTGACAACTTACTGAGCTTATTAAAACAAATAATTATTACACATTTGAACTTTGAACTTTATTCTCACATTCATACAAATCACACTCGCACACCAATACATTACCGCTTTTCAACACGGACCAAATGGCCGTTATATAGAAATGTTGTCAGCGCAAAACCAAAATTAAGATCATCATAATTTAATTTCGTTGTGAATTTGTAGTTTCGCACTAAACTAACAACCGCCATAAACGTAGTAAGTTGAGCAAACCTTTTTCCAATACAGTTCCGTGGCCCATAGCTGAATGGAATATAACACCCACGTGGTTGCTTTTCAAAATTTTCCTCGAGAAAATGATCTGGATCGAACCGAGTAGGGTTTGGCCCCCAATACTTTGGATTAGTATGCATATTAATTACAGAGACGTAGATATCCGTGCCCGCTGGAATTATCCCAGTTGTTAACTGTATATCACGATCCGCTATTCGGCCGACAAACGGTATAATTGGGAATAAACGTAGCGTTTCTTTCACAATCCGATCAAGATAATGTAATTCGTTCATATTCTCTAAATTTAGTTCTACCTCTGACGTAGCATCACCAAGCACACGACATATTTCTTCGTACACATTTTCTTGATGTGTCTGATGTATCGCCAGCATTAGTATAACGTTTGCAATGTTAGTCGCGGATGTATCAGATCCAGCTAAAAAGAGTGTTAATGTATTATGGCGATACTCGTGATATGTTAAAATCCCTTCGTGACGAAGTCGTGTTAATTTCTCGATAAAGCTTTCCGAATTAAAAACACGTTCATTGCAATCCGCAACCGTGCACTGTGGCCCTTTTGTAAGGTACTCTTCTTCTCGTTTTGCACGAATCGGTTCAATTAAGCAGCGTAGATTGCGAATAAGTTTACTCTCGTCTGATGTAATATTGAAAATTTTTTGGATTGCGAACACGACCAGGGTTGTAGACATTTTTAATGTACGCTGGCCCCATACATACATAAGATCTTTTACTATGTCAAAACAACGTACGGATAGCTGGAATTTATGATCGTTACTTCCATACATTGTACGTATTATTAAATCGGTTACGTGCGTACCAACCACATGGGCTACATCAAATTCATCTCCAGTATTTGCCAGACTTTCTAAACCATGAATTAAGTGCTTAGCATACTCGTTGTATTTTGCCTCATGTGAATGAACTATCTTTATGTTAAATGTTGAATTCAGATGACGCCGTTGGTTTTTCCAGTGCGGACCTGTAATTCAAACATATAATTAGATGTGATTCTTCGGTATTCAAAAAACTTTTGAACATACCTTTGGCGATTAAAATACCATTGCCTCCTATTGCTAAATGATAGATCGACGCTTTATTTAAACAGTGTGGCGATGTAAGTACCGTACGAACATCATCTGGATCATTAACTATAATAATTGGCTTAAATCCAAGCCAAAATTTTATCGTGCAGCCGGCTTCATCTGATACTTTCATGAGAGTTTTAATTTTTTCTGGAAAATAAAAAATAAATTTATTAGTTTATTGGGTCTTATAAATTGTCAGATAATGGTAGATGGAGTAGAGCTGGCAACTTTGCTTACTCGTGCTAGTGTACTCATTACCCACATGTCGTTTTAGTATTTTCTGGATTTAATTATTCTAAACAGAAATGTCATTTGAAAAACAAATACTACAGAAAGTCAACTAAAAATGGTATTTTATTTAATGAGCAATTGTGTTTGCCTATGAGCGAGGCGAACCGAGAATTGAAGAAGCAAACATTGAATTACAAACATAGTCATTTATATGTTTTCTTTTAAGAAGCTGTTTGTTTTTTCAATTTGACTTCTATTGTGAATAATTAAGCCCAGAAAATTCGCTGAAATATCATGATGAGATGGATATTCTGATTGTACTAGATCAAGAGGGTAAACGGAATTTTTATTTTGTTTTTAAAGTAATAATTATTGTAACGTTCAATTTAATGTGATTCTTATACTTGTGTCATATGAGTAGCAGTAATTTCGGATAAAAGGCCAACAGGAGATATCACGATTTAAAATTGGTTAACTGCCAATTCGTAAACAACTTTGCCCATAACGTCATGCACCCGTAGCTTGGATTAGTATAAACTTGGTTGATCGCATGAGAACAGCATAAATGTAACCTTATGCTGTGTGCCTCAGGTCCATTTATTCGACTAAATTATGAACTAAACTAAATTGCTGAGTAATTCACAATAAACATTCATAGGGGACAGTTACATCAACAAACCAAGCTGTGCCTAACTATTAGAATACTAAATTGTCAACTTTTCGTGGATAAAGGAAATATTAAATTAAATTAAAATAATGGAAGTTGCATTATCTGCAAATGTTATTATAAACTACGAAATGTTTAAAAATAAAACGTTAAAGTTTGTACACAATAACACATTTGCATTAAATACCGAATAATGACATTTGACAATTAAATTGAAAAGTTTCCTCGCGAGGAGACTTTTCGTTTGTAACCTGGCGGCGAAGAGCGTAAGGTCGCCTGATAAAGTTTAGTTTATAATTTAGCCGAAAAAATTGGCCGATGCTGTGTGCCGCATTAGGAATGAGGTGCCCAAATCCTTCAATAAAACGTCAGGTGGCTAAATTTTTCAATAAAACGTCTTTCAAGAATTATAATTTAATCTATACAAATGAACTTCTGTAGTGGAAAAACTCAAGTGGAAATCAAATAATGGATATAACAAAAGACGGGTGTGTAAATAATTTGACTACATTCTTCTAATTTCGCCATTTGACTGATGGTTGTAATTATTAGGTGGGCCGAATATTCGGCATTTTTGTTAATTCTCAATCAGTTATTTTTATCGAATGCGGAATACTACTTAAATGTTCGTAACTTGGTAAATACCGAATGAGATTGGCCGTTCACACCAATTTTGTGTGTGTAAATTTCTGATGGACTAAATTGAAGGCTAATTCATAAAAGTCTCTCATAGATGGCAAACAAAGCAAACAAAACAATATTTGGATGTCATCTAATATTTTAGTTCTATTTTAACCTAGATTACTTACATATACATTTTTTTTTAAATATTGTTGATTTCGTTTATGTACATTGACATTACTACTAAAGTGTTACATTTCGTAATTGTTAAAGGTTAAAGTTTTCAATGTATTATTTTGATTTGAATTGTATATATTTTTTATAAATATTTTTTATTTTGTATGATAAGCCTAGTACTCAGTTCGATTTCACGTGAAATTTCCATACGATTTTACCAAAGTGAAATTAGAAATGAAAAATTTCATTTCTGTTTTCGTTTTGTAGTACTCAGTTCTCCAACGAAAAAACCAAGTGTGTTCAATACATCAAAGATGGCGCGCATAAACTCTCCAAATTATTTTCATGTGAAAATAATGTCTCGGCACATTATTTTCACGCGAAATTTTGACATTTGTTTGTTTTTAGCAAAAAACAAATTTTTTAATACCACAAATTCATAAATTTTAATTAAAGTCAATTTAATTTAAATTATTTACGTAAAATAAAGAAATTAATTTATGTGTGTCTACAAATTTATACGTTAAAATTAAAAATTCTCCAAATAAAATTTCATTTCTATTTCACGCGAAAATAAATAGATTTTTGGAGACCGCGTTAAAATTTCATTTCACTTTGAACTGAGTACTAAGCTTTAAAATCAAAAATTCTCCAAATAAAATTTCATTTCTATTTCACGCGAAAATAAATAGATTTTTGGAGACCGCGTTAAAATTTCACTTCACTTTGAACTGAGTACTAAGCTATATGCATAAATCTAATAGTTTTGAATATTAAGTCAAATTACGTTACGTCACAAAAGTTGCTTACGAATGAAATTTTTTTGTGATTAATATTTTTACTATGGTCTATGTAATGTTAAATTTAAATTTAAAAAAAAAACTCTTTCTATATAATTTATCGTCTTTAAACAAAATGATCTTACACTTAATAAGCACTTTTTATTAAACACTTGTTTTTTTATTTCGCAAAAAATAAAATTTTTGAATATTTTAATTAAAAAATTTGTTCAAAAAGTTTAAAAAATCACTCGATCGATTTCGACTTGTTAGGTCATCATCAGGAGTATTAGGAGTTAGGTCATCATATCACTATCCTGATAGTGTCATTTGAAAGGAAAAAGGGTGTTATTGAATATTCTAATAGCTGGGTTTGGTAGATCGCACAAATATAATTAGTTTTGTGACAAATTGTAATGAGTTTTGTCACTCTCCTTTCGTGACAAATTGTAATGAGTTTTGTCGAATCTAGTGATGGGGCGTCTTGGCTTTTATGATTGTTTGTGAGATTTGACAGCTGATTAATTTGTATGGTATTTTTGTGGATTAAAAGTTTGGGCTCACAAGATTTTTGATGGTTGATTTGAGAAATGTTTAATTTCCGTATTATAAATTAGATTATGAGTGTTTGGGATTGTTTGTTTATTAACTAAATTGGTTGAGGTGGTGTCTGGGTTCGTAAGATTGTATGTTTCATTTGGCAATTCATTGATTGGTTTATTATGAAATTGGTTTGGGCGTTTGGGTTTACTTGCTTATGAATTAGATATGTTGAAGGGGTGTCTATTCTCGAATAATTGTCTTGTCCTATGTGCTTATCAACTAAATATGTTAAAAGGGTTTCTGGATTCGGGTAAGTGTTTTGTGATTCGTTTGACGATTGATTGATTATGTTTCGGCCGAATAGGCTCGTTTGCTTATTAACTAAAAGGGTTTCTGGATTTGAATAACTGCTATGTGATTTATTTGATTGTTGATTGATTGTTATTTGAGCGTCTGGGCTCGTTTGCTTATGAACTAAATATGTTGATTTAACGTCTTGGGATAATTGAATGATTTGGTTTGGTTTGGTTGATTGATGAATAAATGGATTCGTTGACTTCTTAACTATATCTAAATTTGATCGCTGTTAGTCATTGCTTTGGATTTGTGTTTGTTTTAAATTGTTGGTTTGGCTAGCGTTTGCCAACTTTGATCCTCGTTCTCACTGTAATGTTGTGATAACTTGATTTCAGATAAATTAGTTTGAAAAATGTCTGGATTTGCTAGATTTGTGTTTATGTTGTGTAATTGTTTGAACTGGGTGTTTCTGTTTATTTGATGAGAATCTTCAATCAGTGTCTCGATTACCAGGATTGATGGTTGGTTGTTATTACTGATTTGAGTGTCAATATTGCGTTTTTTGTTGATTGAAAATCTATTATGTGTTTGTTTCTGGAATAACAATTTGGGTTTCTTTGGATTTGTATGTGTATCTTTCTTGCTCGTACTTGTAGTTTCGTGGTTGTGTTGTAAAGTAGTCTGTTGGCGTTTGTTTGAAATTGGTTTAATTGTAAGTTGGAGTGTTGATGTTGGTTAAAATTTGGCGTTTCGTAGTAACTTCTTCGTTGCTCTGGTATAGCAAGATTGCTAAAATGGCTCCAGGTATACGGTGGTTGTTGATCTATTTGCTTATTTCAACTCTGTATATATTCTTGTACGGGGCAAATGTCCCAAGTATGATTAAATATTCGACAGTAGTTACATCTGATTTGGTGGGATCTTGGATATGGTTGTTGATGTTCGATCTTTGGTAGCGCGATTGCTCATGATTCATTTAGCTGCGTTGTTGGTATGTCTATTATCGAGTTCATCATATGCTCAGTTTCTTCTGTTTCGTTTATAATTTCGGTGATGCTTTCGGCTTTGCTAGTTACTATTTTATTTTTGATTGTGGTATTGTATAGAACTCGTTTGAACGTTTCCACAGCTTGTAATTCTAGATGTTTGTTGTAAATCTGGTCAATATTTTCGTATTTGTTTTTAAAACTGGCCTTGTATTGATCGAGTGCATCATAAAATATATACCCATAATTTCTGGTTGTCTCCCCATAATTTTGTTTCGTTTCCAAACATTTTCATTCCAGAACTGACATGTTGTAACTATCACTATTTTCGCTTCGATGCATTTTCGATAGAAAAACGAGATTTTGGAAGTAAACATTTTTTTTCTTTCATGTAAATTTTTAAATTTTCATCAAAGTAGGTTTTTCGTCGAAGCGAAAATAGTGATAGTTGCAACATGTCGGACCAGTTCTGTTATGCAGTACTTTGGTAGATAAATATCAATAAGCGTTTTTCGAGTGAGCTCCGCTTAATTCTAGAATAAGAGCGATGTACTTTAATATTTGTAGCTGGATCATTTTGTAAGATTTTGGCGTGTCGAAGTTTGGTTTCGATAAGAATTCACGGTATGCTAGCAATAGTTTTGTTTCCATTTTATTTTATTTTTGTTGAAGTTGATATGTCATTGATTTGTTGTTTTCAAATAGCGTCGTAGATTTGATTTTAAAATGATGTGCATTTGTAGATTTTATTTTTTCTTACAGTTGATAATGATGATTTTCTGGATCTCCTTTTGTGTTATTTGAACCATGATTTGCTGTCAATGACGATTAAGAAACAGTTTTTATTTTTGATGTTGAAAATTGGCAAGGCTCGTTCTGCATTGTTGACATCTGTTTTTTTTCTATAGCGTGGTTAGATTCTTCTTTGACGTGAAGATGGTTTCTTGTGAGAAGTATTCGTTAGTTTGCCCGCGGGAAAACGCATATGTTTTCGCCCGCAGGATCCTGTCGGCAGCGCCAATGCCGTGCGGATCTGGTTAGGGATAGGGTGTTTTTAAACTTCATTTCACTGTTTATTAGATTTTATTAACATTATATTCTAAACTTAAATTTACACTTGAAATAACTGATGATTGATGATTATCAATTATTAATTTCACAATACTTAAAACTGCTAACGACTATGTATAATACTGGGGTGGATTCATGAACGCCGGACGGTAAATTTAAACGGTAGTGAAATTTTATATGGAAAACAGCAATAATTGTACCGGTTTTGTTCCATTGTTTCGCAAAAAAAAACACAAATAGCAAGCCAGAAAAAAAATAATTCATTCTTCAGCTTTATAGCAATCGAACGAATTTGTAAGGTTTTTTTGAAACAACAGAATAAAACCGGTAGAATTATTACTGCTTTCCATATAAAATTTCTCTACCGTCTAAAATTTCCGTGCGGCGTTCATGATTCCGCCCCTGCTTATAGGAAATGAAAATGTTATACATGCACTACAGAAAACAAATTTTCCGAGGTAGCAAGATTGCATTTTCATATTTTGATCGAAATTTTGTTTAAATTTAGTAGCCTTACAAACAATGCGGAAAACAAATAAATTTATCGAAAAGCTAAGTATGAAATTTTACCCAAATCAATCAATCCGTTTGGGCTGTAGTAAGCGGACGGACATTAGGTCTGCACGGCACACGAGAATATTTTTAAAAAACTATTTTTTTGACTTCAGTAATCGAGTAATATAGCGAATGGTAAATCTGCAACAATAACGAGGTAAACAAATTTCATGATTAGGTATTATACTTTATTTTACTTCATAAAATAAAGTAAAATCGTAAATCTAAAGTGCTGTTCAGATTTTAAACAGGACAGTCATTTTTGGCCAATATTTTTTATTCTGGCCAATAATGATGTTGGATACATAACTAAAAACTTGGATATTTCTATTTATGCGTCCGATATTAAAACTTTCAAACAGATATCAACCCAGTGGGATTCTTATATATTGCAAAACGAAACAACTTTGCAATTTGAGAGAATTGAATTTCAGTGACTATATTTTCTTATGTGTTGTCTAATGTCTTACTATATTTTAATGTATTTAATCATGATTGTGAAATACATACCAAAAATTTACACTGTAAAATTTAAAAATATCCCAATTGGATTTGTTTTTGTAGTGAAATTTAAACATTTTTAGATAATCTTTAATATTTATGTTGAAGAAGTCCCTGAGTCCCTAATGGTGTCGCTGTAAAGATCAAAAAATTTCCTAACAAAATGTGATAAACACCAGAAAATTGTGTTTCAATTTACTAAAGCTTTTTTAATTCTAATATCTCCGATCCTATAGTGACGTTCACGGAGTATATAGCTTATGATCGAATAACCCCACTTGAATGGTGAACAAGATTTAATTATGATGATTTTTAACTAGTCCATCGAATTTTCTCCAAAGAAATTTTTACGTTTACGATTATATCCCATATCCCTGACATGTTGACGGGATCTCTTTCATATATTCGAATAGGTCAGAAACTTTTCTATCAATATTATTAAAACTGGACACGAATGATGATTTTCACCATGTTTTCCCAAATTTAAAACATATTCATTTTCAATTTTATTCTCAATTGGAAATTTTGGTGTTTTTTCAATAGGATTTTTACCCAATTGACTCCCAAATAAACTACGAACCCGATTTATTGTAACAATTGTCAAATACGAGAAATTCTAGAGATGTTCACAGGGTCACGTTTATACGTTTGGATAGTTCAAAGTTTCGACTTTCGATAGTTCCGGACAGTTTCAATAGTTCGGTTATGATAATATTTACTGTGCCATACGCGACTTAGAAGTTTCCTGAAATAATTTGAATACATTTTCAAATTTTATTTCACCGATTCTAGAGAAGTTCACGGGGTCTTACATAGATGGTCAAATAGATCACTGAAAGCCCTATATGAGTGTGGTGAACGGGATCTAATTATGACGGATTTTAACTTATTCAGACATTTTTACATTTACAGTATTATCGCCTATCCCAGAAATGTTCACGGGATCTCTTTCATATATTCGAATAGGTTAGAAAATACCGTCACATACCGATACCAGTCACAAACCGCATAAACATCCGCTGATTATTCAGGTGATCCACATCATAAACAGCGCTTAAACAGCTCCGAGCAGCACACGGAATCATAGGCGCGTTGTCGTTTTTGATCCATTGTGAGCAAACGCGGTACCCATGTTCGTATAACATATGAGGAACACGTTTCCAAACAATTTCGTTGATTTTTTTTTATGTTTTTTGGAGTCACAGCCTCATTTGGATGTCCAGATAGTGGTGTATCATGGGTGGTTGAACGACCACGTTTTAATTCAGCATACCAGTCAATGATGGTTGATTTTCCTAGTGCAGAGTCCCGATAACACTTACCATTGCTTTACTTGAACGGAAGCCATTGCCTTGCTTGAACGGAATTTTTTCCAATCTATATTAATAAAAATCAATTTGCGCATGTATGACTAGAGAACGGTTGGACCGATTTGGCTGATTTTTTTTGTTGTGTTCGTAATTGTCAGGACAAAGTTTGTATGAAAGAAAATTTTGAGAAAACCCACTGGAAAGTCGAAAAATTCGGAAAACCCAAAAATGATGTTCAGTACCGGTTTTTTCACATATCCGATCCAGATGGTCTTTTAGAACAGAAAAATTGGAAAAACTGAGTGGAAAACTCGGAAACTTCCAGAAAACCCCGAAGAAAATTTAATTTTTTTTGTAGCGTTTTGATGGTTCATACGAAAGAACATTTTGGAAAAATCCACCGGAAAAGCCGGAAAATTTGGAAAATCGAAAAATGATGATTTTGTACGGGATTTTGCACGTATCCGATCCAGATGGTCTTTTAGAAGAGAAAAATTGGAAAATCTGAACCGACGTGCAACATTTCCAAAGAATCAGCAATGGCGAAAGTACTACAGACTTGCAAAATAATCATTTGGCACTCGATCGAACGTTGAAAGATTTACGCAATAATCAGGACTTCTTTGGAGGTACGATAATTCTGCTGGCCGGCGGCTTTCGCCAAACGCTGCGTCATTCCAAGATGAACATCAGCTGAAAAAATTAACGCGAGATACGTGCAAAGTCTCAAATTAACAACGAATATGCGAGTCGCGTTACAGAATGATGAATAGGCGGACGTGTTTTCAAAGCAATTATTAGACATTGACAATGGAAAAATTCAGGTTGACGCTTCGACTGGCCTCATTTCGTTACCACCTAATTTTTGTCAATTCAGAAGAAAGAAGAATTGACCAGGAAAGTGTTCTCGAATATTGGTGCAAATCACAAAAACCATGTTTGGTTGAGTGAACGAGCCATTTTGGCAGCTAGAAATAAGGACGCATTCATCTAAGTCGATCGACTCCATTACAGACCCAAAAGAAGTCGTTAATTATCCAATTGAATTCCTGAATTCATTGGATTTGCCAGAAATGCCGCCGCACAATTTGCAGCTCAAGGTCGGTTCGGTTGTAATCATGTTACGCAACCTGAATCAACCAAAACTTTGCAAAGGATCAAGACTCACTGTTAAGAGGCTGATGAACAATGTGATTGAAGCAACGATAATCATAGGAAAGTTCAAAGGCGAGGATGTTCTGATTCCAAGAGTACCATTGATTCCAACCGACTTGCCGTTTCAATTTAAGAGTGTTCAGTTTCCGGATCGTCTTTCATTCGCAATGACGATTAATAAATCAAAAGGTAAACAGTTGGAAGTGTGTGGAATAAACCTTGAATTGCTGTGTTTTTCCCATTGGCAGTTGTACGTGGCGTGCTCGAGAGTAGGTAAACCATCAGCGCTATTCGTTTTCTCTCCGGGCAGACAGAAAAGCAAAAAATATTGTTCATCACCAAGCGTTACGATGAACGCATTATTAATTGGCTGCCGAGGTCGTGAGATTTAACAACTCTCGATTCCTTTCAGAAGGGTTATTTAAAGTCACCGGATTATGCTAATAAATCAGCAACAATAGACGCTTTGCGGATTAATTACAGCTATTGATTTAAAACAATATTAAAGTAAATAGCATAATCTGGAAAATAAAATGCGCTTTAATTTCACATGCTCTTTGGTAATCCTAAATCAAAATCATTTACAACAAAATTTGCAGAAAAATCTTCTATGTGTGCACGCCTGCGAAGATTTTTAAGTTTGAAAAGTCAGGGCTGGACCCTGGGGTCTAGGAGATCAGTACAAATTGTTCGTAAAATTATAATTTTGGTTTTTTTTTTTCCCTGGGAATGAGTTTAGGAAAGGGATTATATGAAATTAGTAACATGTTCGAATCCAAGGGATGTGACCTCTAAATCAAGGGGCCCATTCTTTTGCGTTTATGTACCATTCATCTGATTGCGATGAAACGTCGATGGTGGGTTGCGTGCATGCTCGCGAAAGTTTCTGCGTTGGTAAATTTAGGGCTGGGACCCTGGGTTTAAAATTTCAATTTTTGATGCTTCCGATACTGAATTCAGTACCTGATAAATTCCTGTCCTATACGATTGCAACTACAGTGACGACGAGAAATTGCCTGCAAAATATTCGTAATTCAAATTAATTTTAATTTCTCCCGTGAAATTCATCTAGTTTTCTCTAAAAAACAGTGTTTAAGCAACACAAGAAATTCTCTATTTCTATTGTTTTGAAATTAACAAAAATAGCGTCAGTAAAACAACTATAACCAGAGCCTCCTAAATAAAAGAGCCGTAAGATTCCGCCATTTTTTTAAATGAGCTTTCCACAGAGGGGGACGGCAGAATTTTTTCATGCGGCCGCCTTGACGCCAACCGTATTATAAATAAAAATTATAATTGTTTTGAGTTTTATTAATTATGTTAAATTATTATATTAAAGATTTCGCGAACTGAATAATGGTTTATTTTCGTAAATAGTTGTTTAGTTTAGTTGTTTCATTATTTTCTGTAATTTCAAGTAAATTTATTATTGAGAGTTTATTATAGAGAATAAAATTGAAGTTTTCTACGTTTTTTTGTTTTTTGCAATAATATTTAATTAAGAACATCAACAATGTCAACGGTGTTATATACATTTCCAGGGGGCGTATTCTTGAAATCAGTGGAAATTTCCACATGCGGAATATAATTTAAAGCAAATTCTTAATATTTTTTGAAATTTTCGCTGGCTACTTTAATCGTTTTTTTCAAATATCTTTGCAGTTTTCTATTATTTATTTCCTTATTAAAAGCCTAGTACTCAGTTCGATTTCACGTGAAATTTCCATACGATTTTACTAAAGTGAAATTAGAAATGAAAAATTCCACTTCTGTTTTCATTTCAAAATCCAGGTGTGTTCAATACATTAAAGATGGTGCGCATAAACTCTCCAAATTATTTTCATGTGAAAATAATGTCTCGGCACATTATTTTCTCGCGAAATTTTGACATTTGTTTGTGTTTGGCAATAAACAAATTTTTTAATACCACAAATCCATAAATTTTAATTAAAGTCAATTTAAATAAATTTATTTACGTAAAATAAACAATTTATATTTTAAAATTAAAAATTCTCCACATAAAATTTCATTTCTATTTCACCCAAAAATAAATAAATTTTTGGAGACCGCGGTAAAACTTCATTTCATTTTGAACTGAGTACTAAGCTTTAGTAGTACTTAAATAAACAGTAGAAAACTTGTATACAAATTTGAAAAAATGATTAAAGTAGCCGGCAAAATATTCGAATAATGTAAAGAATTTTAAAGCAAATTATATTCCACATGTGGAAATTTGGGCCAATTTCAAGTATACGCGCCCAATAAATAAATTTTGATGAACATGGTGATTCATAAAATCTTGTTTCAGCTCACGTTTTCTCTTTAATTTTGTTATAAATGTGATCGTTTAGATTGCTACTAATCCATCGTTCATCTCGAAAATTCTGATGTGCATGGGGCCAGAATATACAAAAGAAGTTAAATTTTTATAAAACTAAACCTTTAAATTGGATGTAAGAGAAATCTGCGGCCTTACCCTTTATTAAGTTACTTTACTAACCTACACAACTAAACGGAATTCTCATTTTTATAGAAAATAAATTTATGCTCCGCTTTAGTTTTAATTTCATAATTAAATACTACACTATGATGGCTGGGTTTAAAATATGTGTTTGTTGAACATTTTTTAGAAATATAAAATTAAAATTTAGATGATTTGCTTAATTTATTATTCATAAATTTATGTTCAAGAATTTTCCAATTACCACAGGTTCTTATAGTAACTCAATAAAAGCTTCCCCTCTATTTAAAGTTCCCATTTTAATAGTACGGCTCTTCATATTCATAGATGACTCTGATATAACTCGTAAACTTAATGATCGAATTGTCATGAAATTTTAACAGGTATCATTTGAAGGTTGGTAGAATTTAAAAATCATAGTGGTTTGGGGATGTTTTCTTTACTTTTACTGATTTATCATATATCATGGAGGAATTAATATGTAAGAGGTCTCAAGTAGGGGGAACCTTATAATCCAATTTCCCTCGCAAAATTAATCTTATTTTTTAATTTTTATATATCTATAAATGTGGTGTGATAGTGGCTATTAGGTAATCAGAACTTCGATCTGAAAATTAAAAAGTAAGAATATTGGGCCCAAAACAATTAGGAAAATATACTTTAAATATATGAATATGACAGTGATGAGGCGTGACATTGAAAATTGTAAGGAAATCAAAATACCAAAACAAGTGAAAGTGATCTAACATATATAATTTAATTCAATACGTCTGTTTGTTTTAGCAAAATCCTTAATAACGTTATCATAAAATGCTTATGAACTTTTCAATTTATTTAAAAGTTCCTTTTCGATAGACATCAAAGCAAGGTTTGAAAAACGATCTTAGTGCATTTTATTTTGTATGAAACTTTTCAAAAGCTTCAAGCATGAAAAGGATCTCTCAGCACTAGAGGTTGTCGTTGGTATAGTTAGAACTAAACTGCATAATTTATGAAATTCTTCAAAGTCCGAATTGAGGCCTGACTTGTTTAAAAAATCAAGAATTTTATTTTTTTTTAATTTCGGCAAACAACACTCAACTCTGTTTCTAACACTTGAAAGTCGAATAAAATGTTATACGTACTTTTGAGACAATTAAGGCATTATAGCCTTTATAATTGTTCTTATATGAATGAAATTGACTGAATATCAAGCAATTCTAAAAATTCTAAATGTTTTAAATCTTCAAACCGAAATTCTATATCATTTTGAATACTGGGACCCTATTCTTGAAATCGGTGGAAATTTCCGTAATCGGAATACAATTTGCTTTGAAATTCTTTATATTAGTAAAATATTTCTCCGGCTACTTTAATCATTTTTTTCAAATTTGTATGTCAATTTTCTATTATTTATTTCCCTATACTAAGCGAATAATTCCGTATCGATTTACCCAGTTGGAATTTTTCTCTTAGTGCGTGTTTCAATTGGTTTAAATGCCGCATAAAAAGTTAAAAAGTTAAAAAAAAATCGTGGTAAATTTTTTTTAACTTTTTAACTTTTTATCTGTTTCAATTGGTTTAAATTTTGACATTAATATTGTTGCTTATTTTATGTGTTATTATGAACGTATATAGCAAATTTAAATATGAAAATATGTAAAATAAATACTATTTAAATGTATATTAGTTATTTATGGCCAGTTTACATCTAAATCATTACGATTTTTCTCAAAATTTGTACATGACAAATTTCTGTTTACAAACAAATATTTTTGTCAGCCAAATGTTTTCCACATAAAAATTTTATTAGCTCTTGAAGCAGATAAAAAGTTTGACATTTTTATTCACCACAATTTTTAATTTTTAAACTTTTTATGCGGAATTTAAACCAATTGAAACACGCACTTAGTAGTGGGAAAAAATTATGTTTAATTTAAAAAAAGAAAAGAAATTTAAAAAAATGATTAAAGTAGCCGGCGAAAATTTTTAGTAATATAAAGAATTTCATAGCAAATTGTACTCCGATTTCGGAAATTTCCACCGATTTCAAGAATACGGCCCCTGGTGGTAACATTAAGTATGTATAAGCTTACGAAAATAATTTTTCGGTTCACAGGTAATTTGCGTTCTTAGTCGTTTTTTTTTAAATTTTTCTTTAATATCCTGTTGGTTAATTATTATCGTCCGAAATTGATCAAAATCTAGTAGTTTTTTGTAAAGTTTAAATTCTTTTACGCTGTTAATGCAGTAATAACGCAGTTAGATTTTTTTTTGAAAAAAATATAGAAGTATTAAAAATACGGCGTTCATCTAATCAATTTAAATATCCTCACGAATTGTTTAAAGTATCGTTGTCCCACTTTTCCGTATCCTCGTCTATATAATATTTCGAAATAATGATCATAGCTCCAGTAAATGGTTTTTTAACAATAGCACAATCTGTGGCACTATTCTGGTTTTTCCTGGGAATAGGGGATTGGGAGAAATATTTTTATAGCATTTTTGTCTAAATTGTATTTTTCTGGCCTACTGAGGGAATCAGTTTGGAGTAAACATTTTCGAAACAAAGTTAAATGGAGAAATATTTTTCCCTATAAAAAATTTGTGGAACAAAAGTTTTCCAATTAACCTTGTTTTGAAATTTTTTGTACTAAACTTATTCCTTCAATAGGCCAGAAAAATGCAATTTGAACGAAAATGCTATGAAAACATTTTTCCAATTCCCTTTTTCAAGCTTCTTTTCGATGAATGATTAAAGAAGGCTACTATTTCCGACAAACTAGAGAAAAATGATTTTATTTTACTTTATTTATTTTATTTTACTGCATGATTGGGATAATACTAGGTTCAATTTATGAGCAAAGAAATGAAGAAAAATTGCTGATGGATAAACCTCTTTAATTCGAATTTGCAAACCGTTGGAGCTACCTGATGCACCGTCGTAATTCTAAGAAATTATTTTACTTTCAATTTGATTTTGTTTCAAAAAGTTAAAAACAAACGTTGCTAAATCATTCGCGCTACGGTCTGATGAAACTTCAACAAACTCTATAAATCTCTCCATTATATGTCCATTTTTGTCCAGATAGCGCAAAAATACAGCTAGTTGTGATTTTCGGTTTACATCCAATGACTCGTCTAAAATTATTGAAATAAATTTGGTATCTGCGAGTTCCATTCGAATATGCCTTTTAATCACAGATGTTATTTTAATCACAGATGTTTTTAATCACAGATGTTATTTTATCAATAAATGAATTTTTCTATTTTGTTTTACTTAGTTATTGAATTTTTCAATAGCTAAGGTACGGCCTGAATTTAATATAATTAAAAATTGTAAATGATTTTGAGATTTTTCAAGCCGTGTTGTTGCCTTAAAACAATTATTCATATGACATCATGGAATATGATATCATGGTTTTGAAAAAAAAAAGATTATCTTCATAAAAATCAAACCAATATACCAGAATTCCCCAAAGAATTTGTGAACGTTTCTGTGACCAGCGACAAATTTAAAAATAAGGAGAAATCGTGAAAATTTCTAAATTCAACTTACATTAGTAATAATCGTCATAATAGACCGTAAGCAGCCAGCAAGATAGTCGGAACTTTGAAATATTCACAAGATTTTTGAAGTCGAAACTTTCAACTATCCAAAAATATAAACGTGACCCTGTGAACATCTCTAGGATTTCTGTTATTTGATTATTATAGCAATAAATCGGGTTCATAGCTTAGTTATGGGAATGTCAATTGAGTAAAAATCCTATTGGAGAAAATACCGAAATTTCCAATTGAGAATAAAATTGAAAATAAAAAAGTTTTAAATTTGGAGAAACATGGTGAAAATAATCATTCGTGCCCCATTTTCACAATATTGATAGAACATTTTCTGACCTATTCGAATATATGAAAGAGATCCCGTTCACCACACGCATAGGGTTTTGACTGATCTATCTAACAATATAGGTGAGACCCCGTTAACCTATCTAGAATCGGTGAAATAAAATTTGAAAATTTATTGAAATTCATGGAATTCCTAAGTAGCCTGTATGACACAGCAAATATCATCATATAAACTAACCATGTTCATTTAAGTGTTAGAACTCTGACTACGCTAAAATACATTTAAAAAACTATGAACATCTCGGTAACAGAAAAATTTGAAAATAGAATGAAATTAAAATCACAATTGTTTAAAAATACGCTGGACTAGCTACATCATCATAATTAAATTTTGTTCACCCTTCCTAGTTAGTACATTGCATTTATGATTGCAAATTTAAAAAAAAAGTATATATATTTTATTATTAAAAAAAAAAAAAAATTTAAAAATAACATATAAAAAAAATATCTATTCACACTTAGATTGTAAATAAGTAAGAATTATAAAAATAAAACAATTGTTTAAATTAACAGTTAGTACTTCAAATATAAAACTGTCAAAGGAGTTATTAAAAATTTAGAAAATACGATTTTAATCTAGAAAATGATTACGCAAAGTCCTGCTTGGGACATTTATGGATATGTTTTTCAGTATGAAGAATGAATCGATGTGACCGAAAAGGACATAAGTAGACGCCTGTTTTCAAGCGTGCACATGTTATATTTTTTGCATCTTGTAGAGTAAGGAGATAAGCGAGCCACATTTTCATGGATTGGTATGTTATAATCATAATTCCAGACGGTTTTTCGGATATATAAGAGTAGAAACATTGTCTAAAATAGCCTTCTTTAGAATTAAAAAAACTTTAATAAATAGAAACACAATTTTCTCGTATTTATCTTATTTTGTTAGGAAATTATTATAATCTTTACAGCGACATCGTTTACGGGACTCAGAGACTTCTCTAACATAAATGCTAAAGTCTATCTAAAAATATTTCGATTTCATTACAAAACAAATCCAATTGGATATTTTTAAATTTAACAGTGTACATTTTTTGTACTATTTTTGGTATGTATTTCACAATCATGTTTTATCAAAATTTTTTATTTCATTTTTTTGTTCACTTTTATCTCAAACTAAGACTTTTTTTTATAATTCATCAACTTTTCACTTTCTTATTTTTCGAATTCAGCCCCGGTATTCCTCTTTCCTTCAGCGGGGTATTTTACCATTTTTTTTTGATTTCCATTAATTTTAATTTACGGTTTACATTTGATTTTGATCCTTAGTTCAGCCGCCGAATAACCCAGTTTAAAGTTCCTTTGGATTATACCCAAATTAATTTTGGCCAATAAAGTAGGTACTAATTTCAATTTTTTTTTATTTGGCAAGAAAAATAATCTAAACTGCATTTATCTGCAATAAAATATATATGGAACCGGGCCATAATCAATGAACATTTGTTTACGCTCGATCGTTACAATATTATTGTTTGCACTCTAATGTGTTGTAATTATTTGTCTTAGACTATTAAAATTTCTATATTAGGAGAAACCCCGTAAACAAGTATATTTTAGCATGGGATCCAAAATCCACATACAGTCGGAAATAACATCATTTTATCATGATTAGCACACACAATATTAAATACGCTTTAAACCGTAACAAAGTAACAAGTAAACACGTAGCACTCTGTGTTTAAACAAATAATTTGTTTAAACATAAAACAGTTTAAATTTACAATACGTATTGACCATCACCTCTTACGGTAAGGACAAATAAAAGTTTTATTATTTACCATTCATAGATTTTCCAAATCCCAAATGTAAATCTCCGACAATCGGTAGCGTACGATTTGTGCCCTGAAACGTTTTCAGCTTTCGATAAAATTCACGCCACTCGGAAAATTTTAATCTAGCCCAGATTATTAATAAAATCACACACAATAAAATTATAATCATTTTGAATTATTATTTTTTTTTGTACTACACTAAAACAGTAACTTCAGTTTAAATAAATGTTTTACACTAATATTAAATTTGCACCACTTTACTATTTATTATATATCTCCGTTTGGCAATGGCCACAGACGAACTAATCCAGCGTAGAATTAACAATCACACGAAAGCTAAACCGGTGGGAAAAACAATTAGGATGTATGATATATTTAAGATCGTACATCATAATACGTACATACTCGCTTGAGGTGAGAAATTTACTAAGGCTTTTAAAATTATTTTTTATTTATTCGTATATTGACACTAACTATTATCATCTGTATTAAGTAACAATTATTTAACAATTGAATATTAATACATATATAAATGCTTGATGTTTAGTGTATTTAGTTTAAATTATTTTGCAAAATTGTTAACACTTTATGTGCTGAAGACTAAACGACTAATCATGTACGGCGGACAGTATTCGAATGAATATCTTAAAACAATATGATGTACTTCGTATTTACATAATTTTTAAGAAAGTAAATATCTTATTTTTAACGGCGTGCAAACAACTTTGATAAAAAAGGTACTAGAATAGGAGAATTAAAATGTAATGGCAAAATAATGTTTTATTCGTTACGATATGACGAGGAAACGAGAAAACGACATATTCACAATTTATTTAGCATAACATGATATGTTTAGAGTGTTTACCCTATCTTTAACTCCTTTTATCATGAGGTCATTGTTTATGGCAAATTGCATGTTTTAGCTGATCATTTAACCAAATATCCGTGTATAATTTAAAGTGTCGATCGTTAAAGATTATTTTAAGTAAAGCTTAATGCTATACGTAATTCAGTAATTGAACTTGATAATTTTTTATTTACTCGAACTACAAAAAATTTTTAACACTTGTTTTTACAAAATTAAACGGAATGCAAAACCATATCTGTTGTTTCAATTTTACATTATTATTGTAATCTCAGAAAAATTATATGTTGTTACTGTAGAAATACATTATTACATTATTACATCATTTTTTTATTTTCTCCATGATATACTTGCCATATGAATAAATTACTTTAGCCAAATAGCTTCGCATTTTCCGTAATTAGATTTTTTGGCACAAAAGTGACATTTGCCATTTTTTTCGAATTTCGCAAAAATTTTCGAAGTAAATCAACCTGTTAAAAGGTTCATGATTTTTTTTGTCAAAGTGTCAACTGTCAATTTGTTTGTTCTGCTGTTTATTGTAATAATTATAATTATTTTTCAGTCTGAGGCTTTGGTAAAATTATAGCCAATGAAACCAGAAGATGTATCTTATTTAGTTTGCCAGCATCAATTATACATGACGATAGGCGTCAGAATGGGATTTGCTGAGGGAACCAAACACTGGCCAACCTTAGTAATCGGCCTCAGCAGTGAGGGTCTTTGTACTTTTATTCAACAATGCTTATGCAATAGTACAAATATCACCAGTTAAGTTACAAGTTGTAATAAATGTGCGCGTCCACATTGGGACTCATGATTCCGGAATCAAACTTCGTTTCTTTCCTCTTTATCTATAAAACCGGTTTTTTTGCGCCGCAATGATTCCGAAGAAATGATTCCGAATCATGAGTCCCAATGTGGACGCGAATCTTGAAGAATACTTGGAAAAATGAAGAACATTTGATTAGATCATTTTTGGTGTCCAATTTGGTGTGGTCGTGATGAATAGCAACTAGAAAATTTGGTGAGTGATTTAAAAGAATTGTTTAAAGTTATCTAGATGCATCAAGTGGAGGAGGAAGTAAAGCAAATACTGTACTTTATCGATAGTAAAGTTTACGAGAATGAGACTCACGATGATTTATTTGAGTTCAGTTAATTAATTTGTGTTGAAGATATTTTAAAAGAATAAAAAATTCAAGACAAAATTCGTTGTATTTTATTTGCAGAAAAATACTTGCCAAACCTTCCAGAATGTATCATGTTTTGAACAATTATGTCGCTTAGGTCTCTGACATTTCTCTTCTAAATACTTAAATATAACAAAACAAAATTTATTGTGAATTGGTTAAAACACAACGTAGCATATACAGTTCTCGTAGCATATACAGTTCGTTAAAAGCCAATGTAATATGAACATGGATACGATAATTTTCGAAAGGAGTAATAAAAATTAGGAAATACGTTATTGGTTTCTCAACATCATTGTCTGCAAATACGACAAATTTTCAATATTATCAGAAGAATGACTGATAATTTTACATAAGGATGTGATCATTTCGTGTTATATCGAGAGCTGTTCCTTAATATCACAAAATCAAATCATACAGAACCTCGCCTTACAGTACAAAACGGCTGAGTTCAATTCGTCGTTTATATTAAATTTTAATTTTAACAAATATTAAATAATAATAAAATTAAATAAATGGAATTAAATAAAAATAAAAATTTGTAGGGTTTTGACAGTATTTACTTTTTTATTTCGGCAACTAAGCTACACAGTTAAATTTAATTTTACCTTTTCGCTAGTCGTGTTGATTATCGAATTGTTTTCGGACTTGTACTAAAACAACTAACTTCACTCTTGCCTTATAGAACAAATTTTTGGAACACGATTTTATAAGGCACCGAAAGACAAAAATTATAGGTCACATTTGGGTCACATAACTAGTTTTATTTGTACCATCTATTGTACAATACTAAAACTGTTGCTTATGTTCACACGAAGTTCATATTTTCTTCATAAACAAATCCAGTAGTATTATCCAAATTAAATTCATTCATTTTAATATTTTAAATTTGATTTGACTCATTTAATAATTGTCAAACAAAATTTTATCTGTTATGTTCAGTTAGCTTCAATGCCGCTACCGACATATATTTCATCATGAAATGAACCCTTTAGGTCGGTATCGTGTACATCGCATTTTTCATCGACCTAATTTGGCGTTTACATCATGTTACCTATCCGGTTTAGGTCATGTATTCGCGATTTCCAACAAAGTGGCTGACATCTGGCAAACAAAACGTAAATCGTAGTTTGCTGTGAAGCAAGGGGGACCATAACTGTAAAAATAATGGATTTGACAATTATCATCCCCTTTGTAGACGTAAAAACCAACGCTATCTACATTCGATGAAAATTGCCCATAGTGTGTCCATGGACTAAATATGACGATGTAAACTATGTAGCACAATATTTGGTATAGTAATAACCAAGTCGATTAAAATGTGTTCCGTTTTATTTTGGTGTCACCTGTAAGCTTTACAAGTTCCATTTACTTTACATCATCGACGAATATGATTTATAATAAAATGGAAAGGAAATTTGAATAACCTCCATTCTTTTAATCTTGGTTCACAAATATCAACCATTCACTTAAGAGCTCTAAGCAGGTTCAATGTCAAGCATAAAACTATAACTTTAAAGAGAGAGGGGGGTTTGAAGGATATTCTATCATCCAATCACAATTATTTCTTTCACTTGAGACAAATTTTATGGTGGAAACTAGCTGTCTCATTAAGTCAACAATATTCCTCTAAAAAATCTAGTCCCACGGTAGAACAGACGAGATTTTTTGTTTTGTTTTTTATTTATTCAATATTACAACTGATTCAGAGATCATCAAGTAATTTATCTTTCTTAAATTAATTTCTCGGTTGATGATGAATAGCCTATTATTTAGTCAATTTAAAACAATTTCTTATTCTAATTAGAAATGCGCAGCTCCAGTGGTGTCTGTCGTTGGAGTCTTCTCACTCCATTGGTGGTGTTGTAACGAGACTCAAATTAACGTGTGCGTTGAATTTGCAGTCCGTTAACAGAATCTTCCTATGTTTGCATAAAACAAAAAAAAACTCTAATTAATTTTATTGTCACAGCCATTTTTAAAGTGGTTAAGATTTACTACCACTAATGCGCACCTCCCTCCCCGATGGCATTATCTGTTGCACAATATGTTAGATATGCCCCTGTAACACAATGTGTTAACCCGCACTACATGATCACAAACACTATTCACTCATTATCTTAAATTATCGAACATTTCTCACTATGATAAGATTCCTCGGAACTAAGGCGAATACGTCACAAAACTACAACAACAAAATAAAAAGATATGCTTTGGAACGGGGTACCGAATTAAAAAAGTTCTTTAAAAATGAATTTAAAAAGTTGATTTTTGTATGAACATCTGCTACTTACTTTAATTCATATTTTTAACTTAAAATTATGAATTAAAAAAAGCGATTTATAAAAATGAGAATACTCAAAAATGAATTAACAAAGGCTTACACTATTTCATTTTTAAAACACCTACCTTAATTCATTTTCAAAATGAATTAAAAAAGGCACATTTTATTTCATTTTATAAATTAAAAAATCTTAATTCGACATTTTATTTGTTAAAATATTCAGAAATGTGCATTATTTTGGGCTAAAGTTTACTTTACGTATACATCGGGAAAATCCGGTAAGGAGTATAAATTTTTAAATGCAGGATTGTTTATCAACAGTTTTTAGGAGGGGGAAGCTAAATTTTTCCGGGAAATTGTCCCTTTCCCGGGAAAATTTTCACTTAAAAAAAAAGAAATTGCGTATTATTCTATTCAAAATACGTAGAAAAGAAATGTGTAATCTTTATAAAAATTTGGACCTTATAATTGTATCTTAACAGTTTTTTAACAGTACAAATAATTTTTCCGGGAAAATTTTGAAATGTTTTAATATTTTTTTTTATTTAGTTTGACACTTAAAGAATTGTGCAAATAAATTGTGGAAAAGCGGGGGTTTGGGGGCCAGCCCCCATCCTCTAAGGTATAATCGAATTAAAATTACATTAAAAAAAAAATTATATACATATATGAAAGTTGATTCTTTTCACATTGGTGGCACTATCAGAAGAATCGATAAGAGCGAGAGACACCCTTTGATCTGTGTCTGCAAGTTTGACGAAGCAATTATTATCAATAAAAATATAAAATAATATTGAAAAAATAAAAAAAGTAAATATTTTTCCCCCAAACCCCCGCTTTTCAACAATTTGTACAATGCTTTAAGTACCAAACTAAGTAAAAAAAAAAATTGAAAAAATTTCAAAATTCTCCCGGAAAAATTGAAAAATTTTCCCCTGTTAAGATACAATAATAATATCCAAATTTTTGAATAGAATAATACGCAATTTCTTTTTTTTTAAGTGAAAATTTTCCTGGAAAATGGGACAATTTTCCGGAAAAATTTAGCTTTGATAAACAATCCTGCATTTAAAAATTTTAAAAATTTATACTCCTTACCTGATTTTCCCGATGTATACCTAAAGTAAACTTTAGCCCAAAATAATGCACATTTCTAAATATTTGTTAAAAGTCGAATTAAGATTTTTTAATTTATAAAATGAAATAAAATGTGCCTTTTTTAAGTCATTTTGAAAATGAATTAAGGTAGGTGTTTTAAAAATGAAATAGTGTAAGCCTTTGTTAATTCATTTTTGAGTTTTCTCATTTTTATAAATCGCTTTTTTTAATTCATAATTTTAAGTTAAAAATATGAATTAAAATAAGTAGCAGATGTTCATGCAACAATCAACTTTTTTAATTCATTTTTAAAGAACTTTTTAATTCAGACTTTTTTAATTCGGTACCCCCCAAATTTTTATGTGCCAAATTCAAATTCCAAAAAATTTAATGAAAATAACATTTTTTTCATTATATAAAGAGGCTTATATTATTTCATTTTATAAACACTTATATTAATTCATTTTAAAACTGAATTAAGAAATGCCTTTTTAAATTCATTTTATCGAACTTTTTTATTTCTTTTTCAACTCTGATTTTAATTCATTTTTAAAATGAATTAAAAACACTTATTTTAATTCAGAAAAAAAACTTTATTAATTCAAACTTTTTTAATTCATGTAGCCCTTTGGAACGGATTTGTTGTTGATGTTAATTATTAACAATAACAGTATTACGATATACATAAGTGATGAACATTGTTTGTTTATTTAAGAAAATATATGTACACTAAAGTTATTCGGGATCCGCGGTCCTCTACAACAACAAAATTTTTAGACCAAAATTTAATTAAATAGTACACAGTAGTTATAGAGAAATGTTAAAAATTGTTTTCCTGGTACATACATATAGTACCTAATTAATATATGTAGTTGCAATATTTATAGTTAGTCTTAAAATTGAATTAAGTGTATATAAATTAATATAATGTTATAAATAAATAATATAAATAAAAATAAATTAATTAATAAACATCGATTTTATCTAGTTTATTAACGGACACTTAGCTTATATTTTGTCGCATGTGATGCATGGTGATGACCATCAACGCATTGGTATTACGTTAGCGTGACCTTTCCTTTATTGTCTTTTTTTTGTATTTGTATGTCCTTGATACAATTAGCGGTTTCTGCGACCGTCTCAATATGTAATAATTTCGCCAATTTGCGACGCGTCTTTTCTGGCAACCCGCAAGATAACTCTTTACAGACATTTGCTCTTTAATTTATTTGATTCAAAAACAAATGAATCTCTGGAGCCGACAAAAAAAAAATTGTCGCGGAACAATTCCTTTAGCCCGAATAAGAAAACAAGAACACAATTCAATAAAACACGAAAACCAAAATCAGTTATCAATAAAATTAAAACAAATTCGTTGTAATATCGTTCTGTAAAGTTCATTTACTCGAATACAACAACAAAATTCTTTTAAACACAATACGAGTCGCATATTGCTTTTGTTGTTTATTGTTTTCAAAAAATAAGGCCGTACATTCATTGTCTAGTTCTGAGTGTTCCGATTGGAGCCATATTAGTCAAATACTTAAAAGCCACGAGAACAGTTCATATCGAAAGTTTCAAGTCATGGAAACTTTTAGAAAACGGATTAGAAAAAAATCAAACTATAGATAGCGGTTTAGAACATGTAATGAAAGCTGAAGTTGCTCATTGGAATAATGTGCTCCGTAGGCTACTAATCCTAGTTAAATTTCTAGGTACCCAATCGATAGCCTTTCGAGGTACATCAGAAAGGCTATCTGAATTAAATAACGGTAATTTTTTGAAACTAGTGGAAGCAGTGGGAAAATTTGATACAGTTTTAGCGGAAGACTTAAGACGAATTAATAAACAAGAGACACAAAATAAGTACCTAAGTAAAAATATTCAAAATGAAATTATAAATCTAATATCTAATTCCGTAAAAAAAAATTATTTGTATGGTTAAAGAAGCAAAACATTTTTCAATTATTGTGGATTCTACTCCTGATAAAAGCCATGTAGAACAAGTAACGTTGATCTTCAGATTTGTACAAAAGGAAAATAATTTATTTCAAATTAAAGAACATTTCGTAGGATTTTTGAAATGTACAAATAAGACTGGCGAAGGACTTACGGAATTAGTGTTAGAATTACAAGATGGGGGAATTTCAATTAGTAATTGTAGAGGTCAAGGATACGATAATGGTTCCAACATGAAAGGGAAGCATTCAGGAATGCAAAACAGGATTAGAACTATTGAGCCGAGAGCATTTTTTGTGCCATGTTCTTCTCATTCATTAAATTTGGTTGTAAACGACTCCGCCCGTTGCGCATTAGATGCTGTAAAGTTTTTCAATATTGTGCAAAATTTGTATGTGTTCGTATCTAGTTCAACGAATAGATGGAACATATACAGAAAGCATGTCCCTAATCTAACTCTTAAACCGCTTTCTGAAACTAGATGGGAAAGTAGAATAGATGCATTGAAGCCGCTGAAATATTATCTAGGAGATGTACATGAGGATCTAATTGAAATTTCCGAAGATGGAAATTCAGAAGTTAAAATTACTGCGGAGTCTTTGGGGAATAAGATCTTAGAATTTATATTTATTTGCAGTATGTTAGTTTGGTTTGATATTTTACAAAAAATAAATATAGCTAGCAAGTATTTACAAGAGGAACGAGTCAGTTTATCCACTAGCATTGAAATTCTTCAAAATACAAATAAATTTTTAGTTGATATGAGAACAGATGAAAAATTTAATGAATATGTTAATGCAGCCGAAGTAATTGCGTTAGATTTAGACGTACCATGCCGGTTTCCAAACCAGTCTTCCCTTCGATCTAGACGGAGGAAAAGAGTATATGAAGATGAATGTCCAGAAACAATTCTAGTGAATTAATTATTTATTATTTTACTTATTATTTTATACATTTGGTGTTGCTTAAATTGAATTCCTATTTTTTTTTTTTTTTTGTAAATACAATTTGAGGATTAGGCCTATTGGGGATACCTCGCTAAAATAACACGCGTTAAAGTCATACCTCATGGGTTACGTGGAAATGGCAAATTTAGGGGCGCCAGTATTGAACATTGCACAGGGCGCCGAAATAGCTTGATCCGGGCCTGCACACAATATGTCTTTATGTTTGGGTACTGTAATACTCTAGTGTCCGCTTCACGTACAATGACTGATTAAAATTTGTGGTGATATTTAAAAAAAAAAATTGTTTTTCTTTTCCTTTTTCTTTTGTTTGTTAACGAAAAGCCATAACCAAAATACTCGATCACCATCATCTATCACATTTTACGATAAATTATATTTATGTGTTATCATGAATCAATCAGTTATGGGCACATCTTAAAGCACGCGCCCACCAAATACGACAACAAGTTAATATCTGAGAACAACCGTATCATATCAACAACTGGCAAATCCAACCATCTGGTCCTCCTGGAACATTACCCCAATGTTACAGTGTCCAACATATGCCAGCATTTTCCTGCAGGGGTAATCGCTGTACGCATTCCCTATGAAGGTTATGATTCCTAATGTATGGGCATTCACCTTCCCCCGCAGCTCTTTATTTTGAAATCATTGTCTCATTTGTACGATGGTCTTCTTGTCACAACCCCAAATGGGTACCATAGGTCTATACTGGATTTAGCATTTGATTATACAGAAGCAATTTGTTTTGTATGCGATTTGGTTTAAGTTAAGAACCACAGCATTCCAGCTTACATTTTGGTTTGTAAAGTTGACATGCACTGATGTGTTCACTGCACTGTGTTGCACGAAACGAAAATTGGTTTTTTATAATAAAGTTTTAACTAAAAAAAAGAGTCCCGAAGAATTTGATAAAATTGCTTAGGTAGGTCTACGCCTAAGAAAATATTGGAGCATATCTTCTTATTCTCAAACATATCCTCAATGACATCCGTTATTCTGTGAACTTGTTCAACAGTAGACTGATTTTCTTTAAACCCAAATTTTTGTGGTGTAATTAAATATGTTTCTTCTATTATACTTAAGGGTGCCGTCCCAAAAGTGGTATCAAGTTAGGAAGGAAAGATCTCATCAGCTTTAAACAAGATATCTGGTATGATGCAAAGTTTCATGATAAAAATCAAACATGACTCTCCTCAAAATAGCGATATGGAATGACAACGGGCTAGCGTAGCATAGAGTGGAGCTATTTATGACACTAAGCATCCGGATGGCAAAGCACACTCTGGCACTGCTGTATTGATTAAGAGAGGACTAAAGTAGCTGTAAAGTAGCAGGATGGTCTGGAAAATGTACGATATCAGCAGTGTACTGCCCTCCAAAGCACGCTATAAAAAAATTGCAGTTTATTGATTATTTTGGTCAGCTGGGTAAAAAATTTCTCGCGGCGGGTGATTACAATGGCAAAGATAATCAATGAGCTTCAAGACTAACAACGCCTAAAGGCGAACAACTTTATGAAGCTATAGAGCAACAATCCTTGGATTTTTTATCTACCGGTCATCATACTTACTGGACCACGGATAAAAAAAGTACCTGATGTTAAGGGTACTTAACCGCGTACTTATGTTATGGCCACCGATTGTTATGATCTGTCGTCTGATCATTCGCAGATAATAGTAACAAGTACTATTGTCTTAAAACCAGAAGCACTGAAACGTCTGACAAACAAACGAACTGATTCGAATCAATATAGGAGACTAGTTCTACAAATTTGTCATCTTGATATCCCGCTAAAAACCAGCAGATATTGATGTGGCTCCGGAAAAGTTAAAAGAGGCACTGGAAATATCAGCCGAAAAGGTTTCACCATTCATCAACAATTCATCATCAATGGCAACAAACAAAATCACCATTGTTGAAATGTAAATTAATTCGAGCTATCAAAACCCTGAAATTTGCACTGCAGAAAGAAGAAATCCAATGTGTGCAGAATTATTTAAGTGAACTCTCGGCAACAGAGAAGACTGAATATTCTTTGTGGAAGGCAACAAAAAACCTAAATAGGCCTACAAAATCGAATCCACCGCTTAGACTACAAACTGGATATTGGACGAGAAGCGACGAAGAAAAAGCCACCACACGAAGGAACTAATAATATAGTGCTGCCTCGCCAGATGAATGATGATTTATCCTTTAAACATATTAAGTTTGAATGAAAGAAACCTTAGAACACAATCAAAACTTGCATTAACCCGAAAAAGGCGCCAGGATTTGACCTTATTACTGGAAAAATTATAAAGAAATTACCAGATAAATGCATAAAACTAACAACCTACATTTTTAATGCTATCATGCGAACTAGTAATATTCCTTAAACGTGGAAGATATAGTTGATCACAATGACACATAAGCCTGGGAAAAACGAAACTCAGTATTAGAAGGAAGGAAAATCATTCCAGGTCATCTATTTGGGTTACAAAACCAACATGGTACCGTAAAGCAAGTGCATAGAATTGTAAATGCAATCAGGCAGACCTTTGAGGCAAAGCAATACTGTTCTGCATGAAGATTCATGGACGCGATGGACTAATATACAAACTTAAAGTGTTCCTACCGAAGAATATTCACTCACTTCTGGAAAACTATTTCTTCCAAAGGCCAATGGTCCAACAAAATTGTGCAACAACTTCCCTAAATGGTATTAGCGCAGTAGCCTACAAAGAAGTGTTCTGGGACCTATTTTACGGTTCTGCATAAACCAAGATCGAATACCTAGGCTTATACCTGGAAAGGCGGCTAACGTGGAAAGAATATACTGAAGCAAAGCGCAACCAAATATACAAAAACATATAAGTTATCATTTGACAATAAGGTCTTACTATATACAAAGCGTTAATCAAGCCAATATGGGCATATGATATTTAGTTATGGGGATCCACCAGTGCATCAAATAGAGAACTCCTGCAACGAACTCAATACGTATGCTTGGTCAGACTCAACCATAACATTATGTTGAATCAAAGGTGACCCAAGCAGCTTCAAAACATTTTTGGCAAATATAATTTCGACAATCAAGAAAATATTACCATCAACAAGGTGGCATCATGTAAACACCCAGAAAATGCATCTGTAATAACTTATGGTGGTATGGGCCGCCCTTCCTGAGAACCATGCAACTCCAATAGAATACTGACGAAGTTACTCCGGACTTACCATTAAACTTATAAGCGGAGCTAGAAGAAAAAGTAGTATTAATGACGAGGATAAAAGCGCACATATTCTCAGAGCTACTTAACAAGGTCTCTGGATACAACAGAACTACAATAGTAGACAAAACGGTATAGCAAGGGCTGGCTGATCGGATATGAACTTCAGGTTGCACAAACAACTATCATAAAACTAACCCAAGGAGAGAACTTTGGAAGAAAAAACATATGCATATAGTCAACGAGCGAAAGCTAGATAAGGACAGCAAGCTAGCCTCACTATAAACCTAACTCATGACGACCAAGGCTTGCTACGAATAATGGGACGTCTTTAGCACTCAAATCTGGCACCCGCCAGCAAAAACGTATCATTCTAAAGAAAAACAACATAACTATGTAACGAATAATTGAGGACACCCATAAAACACATTACATGTTGGTACACAACTGACACTGGCAATCCTGAGACAAAAATATTGGATCATTGATAGCAGTGAGTAGTTCGAAAAGTTATACAAAAATGCGTAACATATGCTTTCGCAATAAACTGAAGGACATGGAACATGAATGAGGCGGGGAACATCGTTCGCTAAAACGGGAATCGACTATGCCTGACCCATCCAACTAAGAACTACCAAAGGTCGAGACAACAAATTTTACAGTATAACAACGGTAGCATTCATAGCGTCCTACAAAAGATTCATCTCCAAGCGAGAACTGTGAACGGACATATTTTCCGACAATGGAACATATTTTGTTAGAGCAAATACCGTAATGAAAAGAACCTACCCTGCAACCATTACAACATTACCCGACGATATAGCAGCCATACTGGCCACTGATGGAACAAACTGGCACTTTATAACTCCTCACACTCCACACTTTGGTGGAATATGGGAAGCAGGGATAAAGTCCGTAAAATTCTACCTCAAGAGAGTGATAGGAAAATCAACTCTTATATTCGAAGAGTTATATACTCTCGCCACTTAAATCGAAGCAGTTCTAAATTCTCGACCACTAAAACCACTAACCAACCAAGCCTTGGATACAACAGCGCTAACACCAGGCAATACTTGGGCAGTATGGGTTTAAAAAGAAGATGGCACATGGTGAAAAAGATGGCACAAGATTTCTGGAAACGATGGTCGACAGAATATCTTCACCAATTTCAACAAGGAACCAAATGCAGAACCATGCAGTGCAACCAGATCTAGCAGTAAACGACCTAGTACGAGTAAAAGATGACCATCTACCGGTCTCACGAACCAAAATGGAACGGGTTCCTAACACTCATGCCGGAAACGATAACTTGGTGCGAATTGCAACAATTAAAAGCAAGGACGCGACATAAAAGCGATCAATAACAAAACTATGTAAGCTACCTATTGATGGTAATTCAAAGGAGACATTCAATAGTCTCATCGATGCAGGGCATATTATAGTCTCATCGATGTAGCGGGTTCTTCCCGGGATTTCCCACTCGGGAATTCCCGGGAATTTTTAATGTTTCTCATTTCCCGTTTTCCGGTAAAAATAAAATAATTTCCCGGGAAAAAATTTATTTTATTAATTATAATATTTTATTACATTAGGATCTAGATTAGGATATTTATTTATTCAAATTAAAAATAGATCTGAGCGCAGTCTTTAAATTGTGTAATACTTGACTATCGCAGGTTCAATTCATTCGAAATAAAAATCAGTAAAGAAAAATATTTCAATATTAAATCCAAACGTTCAACAATTGTTACCGATATCCAATATCAATATACCGAAACCGAAAATCTAAGGTTTCATTCAATATCAATATCAATTCGAGATTGCCGGACCAGATGGATCGGCATTGTGACAATGGTTGAACGATTTTTAAAACTGGCGGTCTCAGTGGAAAAAGCATTAAATGACTTGAACTCAATAGAACTGTTTAACGATATTTATGTTTCAGTTTTGAAAAATATTTTGAACGATCTTCAACCAATCAAAATAGCTGCAGAAGTATTAGGTAAACGAGATGCAAATTTGACTGCAGGTGATTCAATTTTGAAATTTTTATTTGATTCCCTGGATGACAATAATGATGCAATTTCAAAGGAGATGTTGCTATCTCTGTCTCTTCGCGTTAAAGAGAGAAGAAATCAAGATCTTGTTATTTTGATTAAATACAATCGCTACTCCTGAGCTACCTTCACGATCAAAAGCTGTAATTATTCGTTATGCGAATGGCTTATTTAATCGTTGATATTGAAATTGAAAATGAATCGTCTCAAAAGGATGATTAACAGTTACAAATATGAAAGATAGATTGGCAATAGTTATAAATGCAGCATATAAACCTAAAAAGTGTGTTGCAACTAAGGATTCAAAAGAAGATCTCAAAAAGAATTTCAAATGTATGAGTATACGGGAAATATTACAAATAATTTACAAAAGCAACAAGATGCCCTAACTTGCATACAACCAAGCTCAATAGAAAGCGAGAGAGTATTTTCTTTGTCATCTAATTTCTGCACTAAACGAAAATCGTCAATAAGTGACTCATCTCTAGACTGCCTCACATTTTTAAAAAGTTATTTCCTGAAAAAATAAGTTCAAAAAATTTCTACTTGTTCAAGTTAATACGGAATTTATTTTAAAATATAAAATTCATTTTATTTAAAAAAATAAAAAGTATAATTTGAGCTATAAATAATTCATTTCCTTATATTAAGAAAAAATTCATTTATATAAGGAAATGAATTATTTATAGCTCAAATTATACTTTTTATTTTTTAAAATAAAATGAATTTTATATTTTAAAATAAATTCCGTTTTGTTATTAAAATTCAATTGCAGTTTTGTGCTCTTGTGTTTATATATTTGTTTAAGAAATGAAATTTTTCAATTCTCGAGAATTCCCGGGAAACCGGGATATAAATTTTGAATTTCCCGTTTCCCGGGAACAAAAAAAATTCGGGAAGTGATACCCTTTACATCGATGCCAGTGCAACTCCTACTGAGAATAACAAGACATCTCCTAGACAATAACCATCGCGTTGCGCCAAAACTATAGGAAGGATGAACCACGTAGCGTTAGCCGTACTCTCAGTATGCTGTCTGTTCGGACTCGTTAGCGCCAAAGTCGAAATTAAACATTTCAACACTCGGTTTTGGTGATTCAACAGATGTCATATAGGGAAACATGTTTTGAATTCTCACTCAACGTGAAGCGGGAGAATATGAGGATCGGTGTGAGTAGCTCAAAACAGCCTTGATTGACAACACGGCCAAGATGGTAAAACATAATACAAACCTCACTGCCACATCAATAAACAACTTAATAAGAAGGTAGAATCAACTACTACAAGAAATTACGCTGATCCAGGAATATTAAACTTGAATAGGATAGGGTTTGTTCGATATTGATCGGCTTCTTCGAATTAACCGAAGTATTGAATAATTTGAAGGCTACACAACAGGGCTTACTTGACTTATGTTAGAGCTTAGTTATGTTAGAACAGCAATTATCATTGATTCGTCAACACGTGCCATCCTCTATCACCATTCCAGGACACGATATTTATGATCTCGAGCATATATACCGTAACGCGCACCAGAGTATATAATAATTGAAATTACTCTACCACCCTCATTCACGTGGGACTATACGTTGTTGTCAGTAGTTCCAGTACCACATATACATATGTACTACTCAATCACAAATTAAAGGGAACATTTCGCAACAATGACAAGGGATGATATAAACCGTTGTCAAATTTTTAAACCAACCCAGTTTCTATGCAAAATTTTGCTTATTGTGAACCAATACCGCATGCGAACTATCCATACTACAACGAAATAAAAACCTACACACGGTGTGCCGGAGCAAGACGGTGAATGCAACCAACCGTTGGATTAAGCTACACCTAATCAATGTATATATATGTAGTACCACACGAAAGTACTGCCATAATCGGATCCAGCAATACATCTTCGAGAACTCTGAACTAATAAGGATTAATCACTACTGGGGCAACCGGAAGTAATATGACAACAACGTTTTATACCTCACATGGTGTATTACTTGCATGTATGTTTCCTAAAGGACTACCGCTTTTAGATAAATAACAAGACAGAAACAGTTTGATATAGAGCAAATCACAACACTAGCATCAGACGACCTCGAAACCCAAATTGCAACTCTGAAAAAGTGTGAAGATGCTATACCAGATCGGACCTTCCACCACATTCATCGCTACAGCATGATTCACATACTATTCTGGGGCATATTCATAATTGGAGTAATCTGGACGATAAGGCGCCTACGCAGAAGAAACGGTTGACAACTATCCTCACCACTGCCAAGGCTGAGAGTGAGTCCTGGTATTGTGCAATTTCCATAACAACAAAAGCTCCCGGGAATATGTTAAGGCAAGCTCAACAGGTATATGTATAACTTACTATGGTAGGTTAATGAACTTATCATGAGTAAAAACGTGGTTTTTAATAAACAAATTTTGTTAAATGCAATTTGCAAAGCTATAGCTCAGCTACTAAATATTTGTTGCTGTAACTTAAGTAAAATTTTTGGATATAACCAAGCAAATTGAATAAAATAAATGAGAACAAATTTAAAAATCAACCTGCTTGTTCTCATTTATAATAAAAATTATCAAGTTTTATTAACAGAAACGTGGGCAAACCCCCCACCGCGTGGTAAGCGCACTTGTCATTAAATAAAAATAAAAAAAAAAAAATTCTAATTCCAATCTGTTCCTAAAACTAGACATAGAGTTTGTCGGAAAATTCTACAATATGGAAATGATTGGCACAACCAAATGAGACAAGAGCCATTTCCAAAAGGAGAAGAGGTACCCTTTTTCGCTCGTGTAAATCTAATCGGTTTTATTGGTTTGAGTAAATCTAGTTTAGATAAATACTACAGATCGCTTGTCGGAAAATTCCGTGGAAATACCAACATTAGGTTGACACAAGCAAATGACTCTTACCCCCTTTTAGACATAGTGATTTACGAGAACGAAAACGGATACCTCTCCCCTTCTTTTGGAAATATCTTTTGACTCATTTGATTGTGTCAACCTAAGGCTATCATTTCCAATAAGAGAATTTTCAGATTATGCTATCTTATAGGGATTTTCCGACAAACTCCACGATTTACGGAATTCATTTAAACTAAAACTATTCATATCGACCGAATTGGCTTCATTTACCCGAACAAAATTCAAAAGTATCCCTTTTTTATGGAAATGTCTTTTCATATAATGTTCAATTGTCTTAAGGTAATGTAATAATAATTTCCACATAGTGACTTTGTACATAAATTGGCTAGACGCGGCGGCCGGCATTTAGAGATATTGAAACAGTTTGTATTATCTTTTGAAAAACTACTTAAAATGAGAATTTTCGGGCTATTGAGAAGAATGTTAAATTAATATCTTTGAGTTTATTTTCTAGTTTTCACTTAACATTTTTATAAGAGTTTTTTAACACTGTATTTACCATTACTTGTTTACTTTTGTTATTTTGGACATATTTCATATTTATTAAAATCTTGATCGTTGAGTATCAATATCTTAATGACGATTGAGTTGAGAGTTGAATGATTGATGAAAATGCGCAATATTTTGACACGTTTTATACCTAATTGACCTCTAATACGCTACTGATGGTCAATGAAACGTGTTGACAAACATAAAATTATAAACACATTAATATATATGACGTATATGTAAATAAATTTATACCTATGTGCTTAAAAATTAGAGCGAGATGGCCCTCATTCCAAATTATGAAATTATTTTGAAATAGTAGTACTTTATTTACACTCTGCCTAAGTTTTACAATAGGTACTCGTTATTACATAAATTATTTGCTTTCTGCGAACGAATATTTTCTTATTGATCGTAAGATGCGCAGTAACTAAAGTTTATTTGTATTATTCTTAAAAATATTATTGTTACATAATCTAAAAGGTATTTCTTCTCTGTCACCGTTTTTGCGAGTCGATATACCGCTACCGTAAATCGCTTAATAACATTGATCATGATTTAGTTTTCACGATAGATTAATCTATCCGGCAAAATAAGGAACAATGATTATTTATGTCGTGTGTATTGAACATTTCGACCTCCTAGCGGCAAATAGAAATGTATAACCAAGGATCTACAGAGGGGGCGTTAATGTTTATTGCATTATTTTTGTTACTTTTAGGTGTTAATTGATTCTTATAAAAATACATTATAAGCAATATATTTCTTTTCCAGAACGTTTACCAAAACCGCAATGGGGTATTTCCATTTAAAAATCAAGTTTATTTTAATTGAATTCTTAAATATTTGAAGTTCTTTATTTATTGGCTTATAAAATTAAAATTTTAAATAAAATAAATTTAAAAATTATCAAATCATGGAAGTGACCCGAAATGAAATAACATTTTCAAAAACCTGTTATACTAAAGAAAACCATTTTGTTCAAAGTTCTAAAATTTCTGTTAGCTTTTTCAATATGCATCTGAATGCGCAAAAACGAATATCGATTTTTTTTTCTTTTTTTTCGCGTTCACCTCAATAATTTTCGCTAGAATTACGACGCCCCCTTTTGGAATAAAACTCTATATGTATTTTCCAAACTGGTCAATTTATGATGCTGGGTCTAATTGAGGATTTTAATAGCAAATTTTAATGCTGGAAAAAATAGTACCACAAATTCGGAATGTAATCTTGACACCCCAACCTTCTCACATCCACAAACAACTATTAAACAGACATTTTACTTTCAAAATGCAAATAATGTCTTCAAAGGCGGCGGCTCAATTTCATAATTTTGTTGTTTTAAAAACATTCTTTCCGGTTTATATGTGAAACATCATTCAACGAAAAAATCTTAAGTTCGAAATTCTTCCTTAGTTAATATGTGGTTTATAGATGTGATCGCTCATCCCAAACAAACATAAAAAGGTCCGGCAGCGGAGTACTTATAGCCGCCGATACATCACTGCCTAATGATTTGATAGAGATAACGAATCCATCTATCGAACAATTATGCGTTAAAATTATCATCTATACTAAGTCAGTACGAATTTACGTGGCATATACTTTACCTGATTCGCCTACATCATCGTATTCCAAGTGCTGCGATACAATTATGTAAATTACTAATACGGCCGATCAATCATACATAATTTTAATATCTGAGGATTTCAATCTCTCAAATATTAGTTGGACTTATGATGAAGAAACCAACGAGATTATGCTTGTACACGTGAATCCGGATAACGAGTACCGAACCTTGGAACTTATTTTTACTTATAAAAAACAGAAGAATCACGAACAGCTTTCGTTATTTCTTTCAATATTCACCAATAGAAATAATATTGGAAACCAATGTGAATAACAGGTTCCAAAATTATCAAAACTGGAAACCATATTACAACTTCAGAAAGGCCAATTCGAATAACTTGCAACAATATTTCGAACAAATAAATTGGAATGCCGATGTATGTCAATGCTGTCTTTCTAACTTGGAAAAACTTTACACACATCTATTTAACAAAATTGATTGATTCATTTGCGTGTCTATGAGCAAAAGGAACAAATATCCTTCATGTTATGACGATTAACTTATCAGTCTTAAAAACATAAAAGACAAGGCTTATATAGTTAGCCTCAAACTATGTTCCCAGGATAGATAACAGAAATTTACTGCGTATAACAAAAATTTTAAATTTTTATTTTGAACTGAAAAACAGAAGCTATATTCGAAATCTAAAGGATAAAATAAAAGGCGATCCCCTTTTGGAAATTTTTAAAACAAAACCCGAAACTGATGGTGGGTAACTGATGGTGGGCAGCCTGCGTGAAATTTAAAGATCAAAAGCCTTGTGTTCCACAGATCATAACCAACATGTTTGCTGAGTTTTTCCAATCTATTTATAGAACAGAAGACATTGACAATTATAAAGATCCAACCGTTAGTGCGAATAGTACATTCATATTTACTCCACACATCGAGCCATTCGGAGAAGGATGTGGGTTTGATGGAGTTCCGGTTTCATTTTTGAAAAATTCTAAAAATTTGGCAATTCCTCTAAGCATTTTGTTCAATCAGTCTGCAAAATTGGCAACTTTTCCTCAAAAGTGGAAAATAACTAGAGTGACGCCTATTTTAAAACTGAATCTAGAAATGATGTTTCTTGCTACAGAGGTATTTCATCTATATCTGCTATACCTCAATTACTTGAACTAGTAATATGCAACTAATTCAAAGCAGTGCTTCTGCAGTATATATCACAATACCAAGATTGTTTTATGCCTAAAAGGTAAGTATCTAAAAATCTCATAGAATTTACTATGGTATACTATTAAACAAATTGAGAAGCACAAACAAGTTGTTGTATGATACACCGACTTTGCAAAAGCTTCGACTCCGCCCATTGCAAAACTTTGGAATACATTTTCAAGTTCAGATTTTCCAGCCAGCTGGTAGCCTGGTTCAAATCTTATTTGAGTAATCGCATCCAATAAATTGAAATAGGAGATAAAAGTTCGAATAAAATATATCAAATAAAAAACCTCTTAACGAGGTAAATGTTTGAGTGACGAAAGCCGAATTCAATTCACAAAATTTCTGATATGAAATTTGTGCCGAAAAAAACAATTGCATTCGATTTGTCAACGATTTTTCGGAATGTTAGTGCATTCGGCGCGTTTGTTTACATTTTGCTTTCTAGCTGTCAAGAATAACGATTGCTAACGATTTGTCGGAATGTTCAACAACAACGCGCTGAATGCATTAACATTCCGAAAACTCGTTGACAAATCGAATGCAATTGTTTTTTTCGGCACAAATTTCATATCAGAAATTTTGTGAATTGAATTCGGCTTTCGTCACTCGAACATTTACCTCGTTAAGAGGTTTTTTATTTGATATCAATGGTTTTGGCACGGCAAATTGAAAATGAATTGAATTGCGATTCGTTTTATTGTTGTCAGTCAAAACAGTTCATACACACTCGATAGCTCACAAGTGGCCGCTACGTGTTATTGTGCCTTAAGTCATATTCATACGACGGATAAAAATCCGGGATTTTTCTATTCCATCGTTCTAATCAATTACATCACGTAAATTATACAACAGACACTTTTCAACTTTTTTGTATGAAAAAGATACAAAAAAGTTGAAAAAAAAATCTGGGATAGAAAAATCCGAGATTTTTATCCGTCGTATGAATACGACTTCATACACAGACGCGTGGCATTGAAATTACGAATAGCGAGAGGCGAGGAACAAATTACGCATACTTTCACACAGCTGTCGGCTATGTGTTACGGATTCGTTCGTGCATGATTAGTTCTTCTTCTCTCGATATTCGTCACTCCAGTGGCGTGCGTCTGTGTATGAGGCACAATGCTCTATTCCACACTTGATCTCACAGAAATCATAACTTTCTTCTATTCTTACCCCGTTTACCTATGATACTGATTTTAATTGCGGCTTAAACAAATTTTCGGTGAAATCACACTAACACAAACAAAAATGAAATAAAAAAGACGGGAAAGGTCGGAACCGAACTCTATAAGCATTTTTGTTGCCTATATAGTAGCCTACGGTCTGGTGTACGGTTTCTGGTGTGTGGTAGACGATTCTATTCCTTTATTTTGCATGCATTTTTTCAATCTTCATTTTGTGGTATTTTAGTAGATTTTATTTCAGAATCCTTTACCACATGCCACAAACAGGTCATGCCGGGTGTGATCTTATTATACAACCGGTTCTCGTAGGCTATCGGCTGAACATATGTAGTTTAGGTTTTAGTGCATGTTACAGAGTAGTAAAAATTTAGATCAGATGCATCTGTTTTTGGCAGAAATTCGATTGAGTAATTCAACAATTTTTTTGCATGTTTCTTGCTGTTTTGTCTTTAACCGCATGCGGATACCATTCATTTTTGATCCCTTAAACAATACAATAAAATATACATATTTTAGTTTGTTAGTTGAAAACAAAAATTAATGGTAGCTACCCTCTCGCTGATATTCCATCTTCATGCGATTGGAGGAGTGGTAAGATCTATTTTTTTAAAGAAATCATCATAAAGATTAAAAAAGTATCGATTTTATGCAAGGAGATTGTTCAATGTTTTTGGTGATTTTTTCGATCACATCAATTTGTCAGTTTTTTTCATTTTTTTGTTATGAAAAAAGAGTCACTGGTAAAAATTCTCTTAGCAATGATAATAATATGATGTATTTATATTTGTTTCATTGTAATACGTTGATTCACTATCATTATGAACCGCAACGGACCGATATTAGGGTGCATTTGAGCCAAAAAATGAAATTTTGCAAAAAATTATGGTGGCTTTTAAGTTATGGAGGTCAATATTTAAAATATACGAGTTTTCTGGGACAAACGGTTGATATCATATTGTAGGTGAGATTTGTGGCTAATAATCCTGAAAATATGAATCAAAAGTCTTGGGCTCATTTTTTAGCAATTTGGCCGAATGTGGCCGGCCGATTTCGCATTTTTCAGTTTTTTGTCCAAAATGACCCTCTAACATAATTTTTTGAATTCTTTTTTTTTCTATTTGATCGCTGGCGTCAATACCTTTCCAACGATATGCATATGTTCAGGGTATGTCGAATAGATTCAGCACTGTGGACGTGGCAAAATGGCCAAAAATGGCCGTTCAGAGGCCGGCCGCGGCCAACATGGCGGCCAAATCAAAAAGTTGTAGAACAAAAGTTGCTTAGTTTTTTAAGTACTACAACCCCTGAAAATATGAGATCAAATAAAAGAGGTACGGACAAACAAACATATATACCAAAGCAAGATTATATGGTGACGTCATAGAAAAATTTAAAATTGTCATAATTTTGGTCAAAATCATCCGTTTTGGACGTTTGAGGTGTCGTTGAATTTGTATTAACGCCTACAATTATGATTTGCCAGTTAGAAAATAATTGGGGCATTTTTTGGGGCAGTTATACCCGAAAAACTGATTTTTTGGGGCAATTTTCGGAAGGTCATATCTCCACTCAATGTTGGTAGAAATTCATGTTTTTATACATTATTTAGGCTTATTTTTCAAGACCTTTCTAATGGTATATAACATGATCCTAGCGGCCTCAAAGAGAAAAAGTTCGAAACTTGCTGTATAATATACTTCGCTCGACTTCCAGCACAGTAGGTGCTTTCGTCACTCGTTTGGACTGCCGTCCAAAGTGATATGCAACCTCTGGTGTACCACAAGGCTCTCACGTTGGCCCATGGATTTTCTCAATCTTCATTAATGGTATTACTGAAGTGATAAAGCATTCCAATATCCTGATGTTCGCAGACGATCTCAAAATCTACAAAGCCATCGAGTCACTCGACGAGGCCAATAAACTACAGGATGATATCGTTGATTGAATACATAGAGATATTACTACTCAGATTTCTGCCGCTACGTTTGGTTAATGTCTCTACTAGTCATATATAGATAGAGGCATAGTTGTGCGAGTGTGATTTTTTCTTTCTAGCAACATAAAAACCGAACAATTTAATTGTTTTTGTTTTTTTTTCATATAAAAATTGCATTTGTATTGTATATCAACTTTTTATTACATAAGCAAATATTATTTTAAAATGTTACGACTGCTATTTCACTTACTCTTACATACAATTGTACCACTGATTGATTGATTGGACTGTAAGACCAAGTACTTGACAAGTGTCCCGGATAACGCCGGGCCTCTATTCCTACAGCCTGTTTACATATAACAATAGGAAGGATAGGAAAGGTATTTTTTTTTGAGACGGAACGACCCGGTTTCAGACACCTAGCGTTCGTTCGGCACAACACAATTCTAATCTACTAGAGAAAGGATAAAGGCTTAATAGGTTTAATGGATAATGATGGTATTGGTCTTCATTAATTGCTTCTCAAAATCAGCAGCCTGATGGAAAAATTGTATTATTTCACGTATATCTGAAAATTTTCTGAAATTTAATTCAAAATTAATGCTTTCCGGCTTCCTAAACAAAACTGATTGATTGAATTAGCCCGGTTACAGACACCTAGGTAAAGTCGATAGTTAATAACACAATGACAACGCATTTCTAATCTACACAATCAACAAATAAATTGGATGTTTCATTTACCAAACCGATTAACTCCATAAAACAAAACGTTGCGAAAAATGTGAAAATAAAAAATGATTTTTTTAAATTTCTCATAAATTGCAACTTTAGTTACTTTTAATTTTGTCATTTAGTGGTGTTTTGTTAACACTTATTATTACAAAAATTTGTTTTGAATATATACAGTTAGGAGCCAATCAAGTACGTTGATATTAAAATTAAAAAAAAAAAAAAAAAAATTCGAAATGTCGAGCTAATCGGTTTGTCTTGTGAACCATCCAATTAATATTTCGATAAAATATTATTTCACCTACATCTGTAGATTGTCTGAAATGCAATTCAAAATTAATATTTTCCGGTTTCCTAAATAATACAAACATTTATTAATTTAATCCTCCTGCAATTCCACACCTTACAATATAATTTCTGAAACCATAATTATTTAAAGTATATTACAAATTACTCTAAAATTCATTAGTATTTAACTCTTGAATTGGCAACCACGAGATAGCAAAAAAAAAAATCAAAAAGTTGTAAAAAATATGTGAGACATTCCGAAGGCAATGGATCCCGGAAAACTATCAAGATTATTCAATACTAGATTAACTACCGGATTGGATAGTTCAAATAAATTTCGCTTGTTTCGCAAACATTTCAAATGATTTATTAATCTTGGCCACTGACGAATATTTGTTAAATACCAAGTAAATTATACTGCACAGAACATATTATGCCATGCTCAATGGAGCTTTACCACTCCTCAACCGATTACTGTCAAATGTGGTATTCAGAATTGAATTGACACTCTAAAATAATGCTCAATGGAACTAGGCCATCTCTCAATAAATGATGGTCAAATTCGGTGCGCAAAGCTGAATTTGACGAAATTTTGATATTCGGATTTAATAAATGAAACCAGGTCGTTACCTAACCGATAATTTTCCATTTTAGTTTGTAAAGCTGGGCTAGGATTTTAATAAACTAAGGCCAACTTGTATTGGGGTTTCTACGTGTCTTTTTTTGTGGTCAAACAGTTCGACCATTCTGAATGGAACTTGACCATACCCCAAAAAATTATTATCAAATTAGGTATGCAGAATTGCGTGAGGATTTGAAAATGGATTTTAGAGAAGTTCTGGAATTCGGCCAGGCTAGGCAATTTTTTAACTTATTATGTTTAAATGTAGTATATTGAGCTGAAGCGAGATTCCAACATAAATCCTGGATGAAGTTCTGGATTTTTCTTCAAAATTTATTTGAAAATAATCAGCCAAATAAATATCTAGTTCCTACATTCACCATTGCTGAACCAAACTTGGCCTTAACCCGCTAAGAGATGACTAAGCCAAATTCAGCTTTCCCAAAACTAAAGTTTGCTCGAATTCAAATTCAGCCCAATTCGTACCCAAAATTATTTTATGCAGCTTCCGCAGTATACCATCTAGAAACAGATTACTGAGACAATTCCGCACATCTCAATCAATCGAAAAAATCAAGGTTTACGTGAGGTAACGGCATGAATAGAAGATAGGACCACATGGAAAGCTCCTTACATAATTGGTGCCTGAGCAAGTTGAATAGGATTTAGAACTCAAATCAATCGATATTCGTGTCTGACGTTCCCATGTAATTGCGAACCTGTTTCGAGAAATATTATTGAGCCAAATAGATTATTTTACAGAAAATAGCGCCAGCAGTAAGCAATCTACAAAATAGTCAACATAAAAAGGCCGAGGTATATCACATGAAACATTTACTTGTCATTAAAAACGAAAAGAAAAATTAAAAACCATTTTCCCTTTGCCATACCGTAACACATATAAAGTCTCACCCTTTTAAATCATTCTACAAAAAACATGTTATTTATATTATTTGAAATTTGCATCATGCATTATTATTAGTTAGAGAGAAAATTAATTTAAGTAAACAAATTATCAACAATCGTGGTAATTTTTTTTTAACTTTTTAACTTTTTATCTGTTTCAATTGGTTAAAATTTTGACATTGGCATGGTTGCTTATTTTATGTGTAATTATGAACGTATACAGCAGATTTAAATATGAAAATATGTAAAATAAATACTATTTACATGTATATTAGTTAATTATGGTCAGCTTACATCTAAATCATTACGATTTTTCTCAAAATTTGTACATGACAAATTTCTGTTTACAAACAAATATTTTTGTCAGCCAAATATTTTCCACATACAAATTTTATCAGCTCTTGAAGCAGATAAAAAGATTGACATTTTTATTCACCACAATTTTTAACTTTTTAACTTTTTATGCGGCATTTAAACCAATTGAAACACGCACTTAATAAAGCCTTTATTCCACAATGAAACATATTTTTTCTGTAAAAAATACTGAGAAACCGAAAAGAGGAGCGTATACATATTAAAATTACATTAGAGTGACAAAGACAACAAATGTTGCCATAAAAAATATTGTGTTTCATACTTTTTATGGCAACATTTTCCCCAGTAAATTTTACTGAGATTTTTTTTTGTTTCGTTTTGGCACGTGGCGAAATTATATTTTTATCTCGCTATTTTTTTACTGAAAAAATATGTTTCATTGTGGAATAAAGTGCCTATTCCATGGAAAAATTTTACTGACTGCAAAAATAAAAGCGGGGAAAAAATATAGATTTACTGGTTGTGTACGAAACAAAAATTTTTGTCAGTAAAATTTTACTGAGAAAATAATTATCATTGTGGTAGTGTGCTGCCATAACGTGCTATAAAAAATGTAAACTTTAGCACTTTTTATGGCAGCATTGTCAACACATCTACAAAAAATGTATGTAAAGATAAGAAATTTTTTTCACACTCACACAAAATAAATCGTTCGCCATTTTTATAGTCAAATGTCAGTTTGTTTTTTATTTCGATACCTAAAATTCGAGTTTTGTTTACATTAGTGAATATTAGTGTTTTTAACGTTTTTTTATTTGTTCAAATATAAAAAAAAAAATCTAAATACTTGTTATAAAATACAAATAATTTTATATTAAACTACATAATAATAAATTAGTATGGAAAATTACGGTAAGTTTGATTGAGCATTATTTTATTTGGTGGATGTAGCATCAAAATATTTTATTGTGTGTCGACGAAATTATTAGATACGTGAGAATTTTGTATTAATCTATTTATATAATTACAGCACCGAGTAAAAAAATTATCGTATTGGAAAATATCCGGGTTGAGCAAGTATCGGAACTGGACGACAGCTATGGTGAAGAGTACGATGAATATTCAGCGTCCGCAGAAATTACAAACATTACCGGGTATGTGGATGAGTGCGACGGTTACTCGGAATCAAGATCTAAATAATCCAAATCTTCCAAATCCATGGTGATATTAATAAAAATTATAAATTAATTATAAAATTAATGGCGATTACAGTTTTTTTTTTGTTTGAAACGAACGAAACCAAATTACAACTTTTATGAAAATTTTAGGTTATGTCAAAATGTAACTGTCAAAATTAAATCATAAATTTTGCTATAAAAATGAAATAAAAGATATTTATTTTCTTTGTCACTCTTATGGAATTTTAAGTATTTTTTTGTTTTCGTTTTTTGCAGTAAAAAATGGAATAGGCACTTAAAGGCTTAACAAATAACAAATAATAATAACGCCACTCTTACATACAATTGTACCATGATACAAAAATTTCTCTTACAGATAGGCTCAATAGCTTGTATGTGAGCCTATCTGATAGAATTTTTTGTATCATGAGGTGAAATTTTAAATTTAATAAAACTGTACCATCAGTAGATAACAAAATAAATATATGGTTGAATGGAGTTATCATTGAATGAAGTAACCTTAGTTTTAATTTGTTTCGAAAAAATAATATGTATTGACAAAAAAAAAAAAAAATATGACAAAAAAATCGTATTGCAGTGCAAATGAAAAAATATTTCAATCGCCATATCTGTAAAATCTGTGAAAAACTGAAAACGTCATATACAACCTCCACGCATATTGTCGGAATACGACTGAAAAAATGAAACAGAATGAAAAACATCAATAAAATTTCATTACTATTGCCATTTATTTTTGTAATATATATTGCATATATTCAGTTGAGAGAGAGAGGAAAGCACATTTAATTCTATTTTTTTTTGTTAAAATTCTAGTGGTGTGGGTAAATAATAAATCAAAAATATGTTTTACTACTTTCTATAAGCTTTAAATTAATTGGGTCTATCTTTGTTCTTCTTAAACCTACATGAAGTGAGCAACAAAAAATAAAAATTGTTGTTGTAATAAGCAGTGGTATTATCTTAAGTTTAATCAATGATGATATTCACAACCTAGCTTAATTCTCTGAGTCTCAATATTGAAAAGTGCAAATCTCCATAATTTCACCAAAAAACCAATCATGTTACACAAGGATATAAGATAAGAGGCGTACTCCTTCAGGTAGTACTTGAAACTAAATACCTAGGGGTTACTTTCGTTGAAAACATGAGCATATTTAGCTGAGTATCGTCGCTAGAGCGAACTCCCTGCTCGGTGTGAGTTGGAAACAATTAAAATCCTCTGTTGTGCTTACGTTTGATCCCAGCTGGAGTATGCTTTAAATGTGTGGTGTCCGTTCTACGAAGATCATATACAAAGTATTGAGAAAATTCAAAAGAAGTTTATATGCTATACTTGACCTGGAAAGAAGGTTGGGTTTATGCAGTGAAAAGAATATTAACTCACGTTTGTTTATTAGTTGTTATTCGCGTTTAGTGTTTATCCTAGAAAAATATTTTCTGTACTTTTGTGTTTTGTGTATGTGACGCCATATTTTCTATCTTATATACGGTATTGTTTTAAAGGGAATTTTCGTGTCACATTATCAAATTCAAAATTTTTCGAACAAACTGGGTGAAAAGGACATCAGGGACAATCAAAAATCTGCTGCAGCTGCTCTCATTGAAACTGGGCAACATTCATACAGTGCTATACCAAGAAAACGGGGCATAGAACAAGACAGTGTCCGGCGAATTGTCCAAACAATAGAGGTCAAAAAGGATATTTTCGTGAATAAGCGTGAAAACTGCGATAGAATACGGAAAACATCAAATCGAGTGGATCGGAAAATAGTCCATGTTGCATTGGAAGGCCACCATGCACCAATTCGATAAAACACCAGTGCGATAATCAAGCCTTGAGTGAAAATATCGAAAAACAATACGACGTCGTTTGAAAGAAATTCAACTCATACGCAGACGCCTAGCAAAAGAGCCTCGTCTCACTCCGATTGGAATAGGGTAAGTTTCAAATTTAAAAACATCAATTTTGTTTAACTGTGTTCAAACATGAAAAAAACTAACCAACTTTATTTTTCCATTTCATAGGTTTAATTAGCGACGAGTGCCGCTTAGAGGCGCCCACGGCATTTCACAGTTTCGTGTGCAGGTGACCATGCGAACATTATAATGAGGAATGCGTGGAAAAACGAGCCAAACATCCACCGGCCGTCATGTTATGGAGCTGTATATCACCAAAGAGAGCCCTGGACTAATATGTTTTGTACATGGAACGATGCGGCAAGGCCAATACAAGACGGTTTTGAATGACGAGTATAATACCTATATGTTAAGTCACTGCCTCTTCTTCCATTGGTGTACACTTTCCTGCAAGATGCGCACCATGTCACAAAGCATTAAGCGTCAAAATTTACTTGAACAATAAAAAAATAAATATTCTTCCGTGGCCAGGCAATTCACCAGAACTCAACCCGATAGAGATTTGTCCGTGTTGAAGCGACTAGTATGTATGCGTACCAACAATACAGGGATCGAACTAAGAAAAAACAACGAAGCCGTTTGGAAAAATGATTTGGAAATAAAAAATGCAATAAAGAATTGCTACAAAAGCATGAAATGAGGAGCCACAAAATATTAATATTTTTTTCAATTAAATAAAATAAATTATGTTAACTTACAATATTAACTAAGAATAAATTTCTTCGTTAAATATTTTTTTATGTACAGTGTATTCGAGTTTTGAAAATATTATTTGATTTCTATGAGTGCGCAAGTTTTTTGGTTAACGACTGTATAGTGGTGTTGTGGGTTCAATAGCTTATATTCGTAATTGTCCGGTTTTCGCGTTATAACCAATTAAATCGATATTTTATTTAAAACGAAATTTAAACATATTTTTATTTTACAAGAACCAAAAAACAATAGTTGATTTTCATACGCACATGAAGTTAGTTGGAATTGTTTTATTGTTCATAATGCAGATTAATAACCGCAAAATGATGCAGTCGCAATATCAAATCGTGTTTACGAACAGATCTAAACATCTATCTGCTAACACAATTTTAACACCCACGGTTTAACTAAATTGCTAAAATTAATTATAATATAACTAAATTGCTTTCTACTGTCTCTCTCTCTCTAGCTTCACATCCCATGAAGGGATTTTGCCGCCCGCACTATGGTCCTCCAGCCGTCTCGGTCCATCGCTCTCGACCTCCAGTTTCGACATCCTAGTGCCTGTAGATCTTGTTCGACGTCGTCACGCCAGCGCAGTCGGGGTCTTCCTCTACGACGCACACCGGCTGATTGTTGATGGAACACTTTATTGGTCATCCGTTGTTGTGGGGACCTTGATATCGTGGCCAAGCCATCTCACTCGATTGGATTTGATGAATCCGATAATATCGCAATCTCCAAGTATTTGCTTTATCTCGTGGTTCATGCGAATCCGATATTCATTGTTCGCGACTTTAATTGGACCAAAGATGGAGCGGATGACCTTCCTTTCGAAAGTTGATAACAATCTACAATCATTAGTGGTCATGGTCCAGCTCTCGCTTCCGAAAGCCAGCACAGGTCTTATTAGTGCTTTATAAAGTGCGAGCTTGCACGACTGCGATAGATTTCTAGATCGCAATAATTTTGATTGGGCGTAGAAAACTCGATGTGCGGCAGCTATTCGGGATTTTATTTCTGCCTGCATGTCATTTGATGATGTTATAACTGACCCGAGGTATTTGAAATTTTCAACGCGATCAAAATTGTGGTCGCCAATTCCGAGATTTGCCATGGGGATGTTCCTGGGTGTTGATACAAATTTGGTTTTGCTACTGTTCACCTTCAAACCAAGTCTTCTTGCGCAGCGATCGAGCGGCACGAAACTGTCTTTGATATCGCTAGGTCTTCGGCCAAGAAGCACGATATCATCTGCATATCCAAGAATTTGGCCTGATTTATTAAATATACAGCGCGAAGTTTCGATGTTGCTTTTCCTCACTACGTACTCAAGCGCCAAATTGAACAGCACACGCGCGAGTGCATCTCCCTGTCGAACACCAGATGTTATTTCAAAGGAGTCTGACACAGTTCCTTCGATTACAATTCTACATACAGACCCAGACGTTGTTAATTTGCACAGAGAAACGAGTTTCTCTGGAATTCCTAGGCATATGAGCGCGGCCCATAGGTTGTCGCGGTTTATACTGTCATATGCCTGACGGAAGTCTATATATAATTGATGTATGGTTATGTTGTACTCCCAACATTTTTCCAGGATCATCCGCTTTCTACTGCTCTTGATATTAATTCAATTTTACACTACAGGCAATAAACAATTAAATTTCCTTAAGATACTTTTAATATTTTTGCTCATTACGATGTGAATTGACCGTTATCACGGAAAAAAATACTGGTTACAACGAAGAAAAAACTGAATAATTCAAGAAAAATGAGCACTTGATTTTCAGCTAAGATAACCTTTTCATAATGCAAACTTCCAATTTCTTCATTTGATGTTTTTATTTAAGTATTAAAATAATATTTTTTTTATTGTTGAAAGAAATTCAATTTCTTAAAACAAAAAAATAATGTTTTGTACAGTACATCGCTTTTCTTAATTTTTAATATCTATTTCTTCATTAAAGATAACAAATTCTTGTTTTAAGGTAACCGTATGTCAAAATGCAATAAAGCGAGGCTTGTTTTATGAAATATTGCATATAACTATATGATCTACATTTCTTTCGTTAAGAATCATTTTCTAATAATTAAAATGCATTTTCTGTCAGAAATCATTTTTTTCTTGATAGAAGAACGAATTTGTTGTAGAGAAGGAATTGCTTAAATACTACAAACGTCTTTCTTGGAAAAGCTTTTGATTTTCTAGATTGCAGAAATTAACTTCTTGAAAGCGTTAATAGTATTTCTTGTTTCCATCTATTTTGCTGTTTATTTGAGCAACATTTTATACAATTTCCAAAATAATAACAATATAAATTTATTTTATAATTTTTATTTTATTTTATTATAAGAAATGTAAAGGTTCAATTTAATATTAATTAGCTATGTCATACAAATTACAATAATAAAATACAAATATAATTAAACAGAAGACTTAAATTTGCTTCAATATTTTGGTTCCGTTTGGAAGTGTATGAAAATCTAAAGGTTTTAAGTGTATGACGTAATTCTCCGTAAGATTCCTATTTTTAAATTTATTTTTCAAATAGCCGATCTTCCGGAGCTTACATTAGTGATTTTTATGCTTGTTGCATAAGCCTGTCGGTTTTTTACCCCCTCTAATTCCTGAAAATAAGAAAATAATTAGCCATCATTTTTAAATATAATTTATTCTTATTTACTTTTATTTCTCCAGGAAAAAAATGCTCAATATCACTTCAATCACGCAATTGTTTTAAATAAATCAGCTAACACAGGGGTTTCGACCAATATATCCACAACTGCAGACACTTAGTAAATTGCGGGTCCTTTCGTCGAGCTGCGGTGGAGTTTCTGCTTTACAAATATTTACGATTTTGAACCCTTTGGTTGATTCGAGAAACTGTTCAAAATTCTGTGAAATAAAATCAAAATCAATAGTAGCGTTACTTACTCTAGTTAGACAGTTCTAACAAATTCTGCTGATGATGTTTGTCCACTTGATGGAGAAGAAGGGGCTGATTGATGATGTGTCCTGATCCACTCAGATAACGATGAATTAACAGAACCAGTTACTGTTGCTATTTAATGTTAGTATTTTTGTCAGCAATTTCTCTAATTAAAAAAAATTAAAATACAACTATAAAATAATTATGCACAAATAACTCACATAAAACACACAAAATAGAGTGCTCACTTGTTAATTCAAAATAAAAATATATGTAATACATATGTAACTTACATTCAATCACTTAATTCCACTTTAATTATTTTTCAAAAGCCACTTTAAAATAATTTTATTTAACAATCTGAAACACACGTTGTTAATATTAAACTGTTCACAATATAATGAATATTATTTATTTTATATATTCTCAAATGTTTCACTCGTTTTCTTGTTTTATAAAATGTAGAGTATGCAAATCCTTGCAAATCAAGATTTTATTTCTGAATCCTTTACCACATGCCACAAACAGGTCATGCCGGGTGTGATTTCTTGTAGGCTATCGGCTGAACATTTGTAGCTTAATTTTTAGCGTATGTTACAGAGTAGTAAACATTTAGATCAGTTGCAGTGGGCTGTGATAGAAATTCGATTGAGTAATTCAACAATTTTTTTGCATGTTTCTTGGTGTTTTGTCACTAACCGCATGCGGCTACCATTCATTTTTGATTCCTTAAACAATACAATAAAATATACATATTTTAGTGTGTTAGTTTTAAACAAAAATTAATGGTAGCTACCCTCTCGCTGATATTCCATTTTCATGCGATCGATGGGAGGGGAGATAAGATCTATTTTCAATATTATGGTGTTAGGGATCAATATTAGGGTGCAATTGAGCCAAAAAATGAAATTTTGCAAAAAATTAGGGTGGCTTTTAAGTTATGGAGGTCAATATCTAAAATATACGAGTTTTCTGGGACAAACGGTTGATGTCATATTGTAGGTGAGGTTTGTGGCTAATAATCCTGAAAATATGAACCAAAAAACTTGGCCGTTAGTAAGTTGTTAGTAATTTGGCCGAATGTGGAAGGCAAATTGGGCATTTTTCAGTTTTTTGCCCAAAATGACCCTCCACCCGAATTTTTTTATATGTTATTTGATAGCTGGCGTCAATACCTTTCCAACGATATGCATATGTCCGGTGTACGTCAAATAGGTTCAGCGATGTGGGCGTGGCCAAAATGGCCAAAAGTGGCCGTTCAAAGGCCGGCCGCGGCCAACATGGCGGCCAAATCAAAAAGTTGTAGAACAAAAGTTGCTTAGTTTTTCAAGTACTACAAACCCTGAAAATATAAGATGAAAATATGAGATGAAATGAAAGAAGTACGGACAAACAAACATATACACCAAAGCAAGATTATATGGTGACGTCATATAAAAATTTCCAAATGTCATAACTTTGGTCAAAATCATCCGTTTTGGACGTTTGAGGTCCTTGAATTAGTATTGACGTCTACAATCATAATTTGCTAGTTAAAATATAATTGAGACACTTCTTGGGGCAGTTATACCCGAAAAACTGATTTTTTGGGGCAATTTTCGGAAAGTCATATCTCCACTCAATGTTGGTAGAAATTCATGCTTTTATACAAAATTTGGGTCTACTTTTCAAGACCTTGTTACGTTCAACGCCCTGTTCACATTACATGACGCTTCGTACATTTTCTAAATGCCTGCCGCCGCGTCAGTGCGTTTAACGCGACAGGTGAAATTGTTTATTTGGCAATACTTTTATGTTGTGTAACGAAAAACAAGTTCTGATTTCGTTAGATCGGGTGGGGTTTATGGCTATAAAAAACAAAAAATTTGAAGCGGTCGAGGAGTTCGTGATGGTACACCGAGAGAGTAGTACCAAATATTTAGTTTAGTGCGAGACCCCTTAAAGTTAAAAATATAATTTTGTTAGTAAGGGAAAATAATAAGTTAAAAATAAATATTTGAATTAGCTTAAGTGATAATCTTAATGTGAATTTTGTTGTTTTTTTTATAAATAACAATATACTGTACATATAAAATTTATTTAAATTAAACAAACACAATAACATTTAAAATTTAGTGCATTCACAAAGACTGTAAAAATAAAAAAAATAAAAAATCTGCAAGTGAAAAAAGACTGTTATAAATTTCTACTGTGTCCTTTATGTGATAATCATACTGAAATCCTACAATTGTGAAAGAAAAAAAAAAATATCAAAGATTAATTCGAGTGCATGAAAACTATATGAGAATTATAAGATAAAAAAAAAAAATAAATAATAATTAAATTATAAGATAAATTTAACATAAATTTGTGATTAAATATAAACAAAAAAAAAAAAAAAAAAAATATATATAAAACTTTCAGTGAAATCAATAAAATCGGTGAATTTGTTTGCGATATTGAAAAATTCCCAAACCCGAAACAAGCGTTAAATTTCTGTAAAGAACTGTTAAGTGCATAGACATTAAGGTGCGATAATTCCACGCTGTCAGTAAAATTATAATTAACTAAATAACATAAAACATAAAACCATAATAATAATATATACTTCAATCCTATGAACTAATATTAAAATAAAAATAATCTATTAATTAATATAACCATAACTAATTCTAAGTTTATATGCACCGAAACACAACCTCCACAGTGCGCGTATGATAATGATATTGTGTGTACCGTAGTATTTTCATAATTCCGAATGAAAATAAATTCAAATGTTCAGTGTACACAGTATACCAAAAATTATGTTAGCTGTTAGTGCATGCCACGACTCGAAATACCAGCACCGATACATTAATACGTGTGCCTGATATTATGTGCGAACGAGGGTATGCAAGAAGTATTTGGATACAAATCATTCAACGCTTCAACACATCATCTTTAATCCACAACTCTGCAATCAACATAAGATGGCGTTTATCAAGTAAATTTTTTTTATTTTTTTTTGGATTTATTTAATTTTTTTTTTAAGGCACTAAATATTTCATAAGTCTTATATTTTTTTTTTTTATTCTTGTTTCCTTTTTTTTATTTATTAAATTTTTATTAGAATGATGATGATCATTCTTGGTTTACATAAATATTATATGCGTATAGTAGTAGGTTTAGTTAGGTCGTAGTAGGTTAATTAAGTCCAATATTCTATTTTGTAATTATTTCTCTCAATTTTTGTTTTGAAATACAAACTTTATAATGCTATTTTGTAAAATTCAAATATTTATGGGTTCTTATTTGATTTCAATTATGAGAATGAGGGAGTAAATTCGTGGAGTATATCGTGGGTGGTGAGACTAGTGTGGTGGTTTTAGGTGAGTATGCTTCGTCCGCTTGAAATTTTTCTTTAGAACCTGATTTTTTTTTCTTCCCTCTCAATCCTGTTGAGTTTTTCTATAATCCCTCCCAATCATATGCGGTCTGTCAAGATTATATCATCCTCCAAGAAAGCCCACCCCATAGCTCCTGAGCCTTAGCCGGACTCAAATGACCGCCTTGGAGGCTCTGATGTAATATTCAATTAAATTTCGGTTACGGCAGATATTTTCGGAACGATCATAGATGATCGTCATCCTATTTCAATCTGGCAATCCGTAACAACCTTTCCGATGGTATATAACATGATCATGGCGGTCTCAAAGGGAAATAGTTCGAAACTAGCTGTATATACGAGTTCGACTTTAAGCACAGTAGGTGCTTTCGTCACTCGTTTGGAATGCCGTCCAAAGTGATATACTTTTCAAAATGTTTGCAAAACTCGTGAAAGCTCCTTTGAATGTTGCCACATTTCCTGTGGACCAATTTAACCAAATGTCACTGGGACCTCTCAATGTATGGAAAAAGCTTAAAGAAAGAACTTTCTTGCCGATCAATCAATCCGTATGGACTTTCCAGGGAACGAATTTTTTGTTGAAATACAGTTTGTCAAAAATCGTCAGTTCCTTGCAAAACTGATCTGGGCTGGTGTTGATGCAAAAATAATTTAGAATCGTTTAGTCCATAGTTATTTTCACAAACATTTGACACACAAACTAAACATCATTTGAGAAAAAGCTCATTGTCTAGGTCGATGATTTTTTTTTAATAACTTCCGAATATTTAAAAAGGAAAATATTTATGGAGAAATGGCTACAACTATGGCTTCAGATATTTAGAAACACGTATACACATAACATATGACACTCAAAAAACACTCAGTTGTAACTTTTTGTCTGACCACCGAGGATTGAACCCGGAATCCTCGAGAATAACTATACCTTATTATCCATATGATTTTTAACATTATGTATGGAATATAATGTCGGTCAAATGGCCGTCTCTGGCCGTAGTGTAAAGCCGAGCTATTTTAAGCACATGTTTCATAACATTTTCGTAGACTGCTCGTGTTATTTCAGCAAATGTCGCTTCAGCAAAAGCGTCGAAGTTGTAAACAAGTCGAAATATGGTTCGTCGCTCGTAATGGTTTGTCTCCCAAAAATGGTGGTCATCTACACAGACATCATTTCATGGTCATTTTTCTTTTCCTCTTGTATCAATTGAATTTTATACTTTTAGTCGTATAAAATTCAATTGATACAAACCTTCTTTGAGAATTTTTAGCAAACATGATGGAGACGTTCCCAGTTCTTGCGCACGGTTTTGATAATAGGTACCTGGACATTCAGTCACGCTCTGCCGCACCGTATTAATCTTTTCTGATGTACGTTGAATTAATTAGACCCCAGTCTTTACTTTATCTCCCAGTGTATGCAATTTTTTAAAATTATTCATTATACGCTGAATGATTGTCTTACTGAATGATTTATAAAGACGTGGAAAAGATTACAGTCGTTTACATATTGTCTTTTTCATGAATTATATTTGATTCTAATTTAAATATAAAACAATGGAAGGAAAGCGGGATGAGCCCTCTCTTCTCCGGCATGTTAGTATGCCTCATCCAGCACAAGAATACCTCTTCCAACATTTCGGGAAATTGGCTAAGATTCAATGGACCAATCACACATTAATCCTAAGATAACCAATTATGTAACCTCAAATTTGCAGCAAAGTAAATAAAATATAATTTAAATACGAACAACTTCCTTTTATTGCAGTAGGTGTACTGGTGTAAGGTTCTGGTTTGTCTTTTTACTCTCTCTCTCTCTCTTTTTTGTTTCAAGTTAAAATAAAGCACGTTCAAACAAAGCCTATTCAGTCACGTAGAGATATCTTGAGGGACAAAAGACCCTCAACCGAAGATTTCTACGCGAATATAAAATTACGTACGACAGCAGAGCTGTAGGCACACTACACACTTGCCACTTTGATCATTATGTCGCTTTTTCACTTTTATTGCACACTGTTAAATTATAACTGTCTCACTTATACTATGTTTTCATTGCAATTAGCTCGCGCTCGAATACTTGTCCACCGCTGCCTCACTTTATTCCATTTATTATATCCATCAATCCATGCGCATTCCAAGTCATCAATTGTCCTGCCTTGATGATTAATCCCTTATCAAATCCCAGTATTTTCCAGAACACTGCGTTGATAATTTCGCCATTCCAGTATTCCCGTTCACTTGGAATTCCATTCCAATTTCCAAAAAAATCATTTCCGATAAGTGTTAGGGCAAATCTTGGTGAGGTTGTGGCATATTTTTTTGTTAATAATCACCCACTAAAATTGTAACACTAGTGTGTGGCGAACCTTAACCACTTAGCCACCAAGTGTTATATTTGTGTAGAGTAGAACTCGTCACAGTACGTTTTATAGTAGGGAATAAATAATGTTTATTTAAGGGTTGCTTGTTGCGATAACTGATTTTTCCTTTACACAACATATAGCTTGGATAAAATTACGATTTGGTCAGGATTGCGGTGGCCAGGCAATATCATGTCTGGCTTATTGTTAGTACCCAAAATAGCTTGGATTAGGGTTTGTTGAACTTCTTTGAAATTTAACATTAAAATTAGTGCGTGCATATCTAAGTTGTCTTTATGATCAATCAGTTGCTGAATGACTTGTTGATTAAAAGCCCCATAGGCCGCTTGCTATATTTTCCTATTATGTTTATAGGAAGAAGCACAATATGGTACGTTGTGCTGTCATTAGCTGCCATTTAGCTGTAAAATAGCTTGTTTAAACTTTTCTAATTTGTCCTTTTCTAACAAAAAATCAAATTCCACTGGAAATTGTGCCGTTGTCAGAATGAAAAAGCATCCACAAATAGGAATGTACCCTCTATAAAATGTCGTGCCTCTGCTGTTCGAGACTCTTGTATATTGAACGTGCCAAATCTCTTTGTTAGCCAAGCGATGAGGCGGTTTTTCTTGTTAGATTTGCAATCAGTTGGAGCTTGAAGAGATAACATACATTTGTACAGGAACTTTAGTGCTTGCATTTTGTGTTCCAGTATCTTCTACGTAAGTAAAGGAGAGTAAGTAGTAACCCCCTCGTGTAGTGCTCGTGTGCCTCTTTAACTAATAATTTGGTAATATGGTAGATGTGTCGTATGCGAAGTATTGCTTGCTCATAAATGAAATGGCCGAAGCAGCATGAGGGTAGGGACATTCATTCGGAGGGGCCTATAGAGGATTCCCACAATTCACACTTCGACAGCTTGATGCTACAGAAGTGTCACGGCTAGACCGTGTATAGATTTGAATCGAATGAACAACACGTATACTGGACTCAGCACTCCAACCCTGTGGATGCCCTGCAAAGGGAATGAAGGGGAGTGGCAAGCCCCACAAGTAACTATGGAACCGACACGAAATAAGACCTCCCAAAGTCCCAAAATAGGTTAGGTTAGGTTAGAGTTTCTGCTATCGCACACTTGGGCCAATAGTGGCCCATTGTGATACCAGAGGATCCTATCTCCCCTTTACTCTCGCTGAAACCATCCAGAGCTACTTATATAGCGTAAACTATCTGGCACTTCACAGCCCGCGAGTTCCGAAAGGCTGTCCATACCGTACCCAAGTACTTATGTCGGACACGAGCATGCGAAGTGATCTAACGTCTCTTCCTCCTCTCCGTCCAAACAACTTCTAATAAAATCAATCTCTGTCAGCCTTCTGGCATGTCCCCCAAAAAGGCAGTGTCCTGTCAGTATCCCTACGACCAATCCTAGCTCTCGTTTTCCCAGGGATACTAGTGCTTTGGAGCGCGGCAGGTCCAGTTTTGAATATGTGTGTGAATATGTTGGTCCACCTCTCGTTTGTCAAGGCAATTGCCTTCTTATTGAGCGCCAATTTAAGCGCTGCTATAGGTCTCCCCAGAACTCACCTTTCCAGCTGCATCTGGAGAGTTACACCGTACCTAGCTAATTCGTCTGATCTGCAGTTTCGCGTGACGTCCGAGTGACCAGAACCCACATTATCTGGATGCTGAAATACTCGCTCATTTCGTTAAGAGATGATTGGCAATCCAGCGCCACCACATAGATTGCGATATACCTCACGGATACCACGGTATGCTTCAACCATGTCACGACTTTGCCTATCGCAAAGTCCCAACATTTCGATCTAAAAAAAAAATTAGCAATCCATCTTATTGAAAGAAAAAAAACATGAATGGGTACAATAACAAAAATAATAACTGAAAGAAATAGATCAAAGCCGAGAAAAGAAGAAATAAAACGGGATGCCAGAAATAATACGCAGTGCAGTTTTTATTTAAATATTTTTTCACAAAAGATGAGAGGAGGAAGGAGGGAAAGAGAAAAATATAAATCAAACTAAAATGGTTGCTGAACGTGAATAAATTCCGAAGCGAAGCTAATTTGCACCCCCGCGCGTGCGCCAATTGACCGCTATTCCGTACTCGATCACAGATATATTTAAAAATTGAAAAATAAAAGAAAATTAAAAATTGAAAGAAATATGAATTTAAATTAAATTTAAGTTGAATTTACTTTTATTAAAAAATAAAAAACCAAAAAAAAATTAAAATAAAAAAAAATATGATAACTTTCGACCTTCAGTTAGGTTCACCTGTAATGTGGTGGTGTTCTTGCCCGCCGGTCCGTAACTATTGGGCTTCTTCCCGCCGTAAACCAAAATGAATATTGGGCGTCTTCCCGCCGTTAACCAAAATGCTATGCCTCGTTAGGCAACAGTAAAGATTGGGGATGGTCACACGTTGTTGGCCACCCGTCAATAATTTGAGACACACGTGAGAAATTCGCCGTTGATAAATCTGCAGCACCCCTTGAAACATGGCGTACCGTTGAAAATATTCCACCCGTAATTTGCGGCACACGTTGATAAATCTGCGGCACCCGCAAAAATGTGACGCGTTCGTAAAAACCAGGCCACTCACAACAGACAGGAAAATTTCGTCGCTGATCGGCTTCATAAATCACAATCACTTTATGTTTATGTTTTTACATAGGGTTTTCCAATAGGAATGATGTAATTTTTAAGTGACGTTTCGGCCATTTGTAATATGTCATGATCTGCCATTTTTTGTTTCATTGTATTCAGTAATGTTTACAATTTCATCATGGTGAGATATACGCAAGAACAACGTTTACAAATTATTTGTTTTTATTATCAAAATAATCGTTCTCCAATTGCAAATTTTCGTGCGCTTTTGCCATTTTATAGTCGTAATAATCCATCTTATACAGAACAATCACAATAACACCATTACAATTGCTAAAACCAAAGTAAAAAATATATAATAAAATTCGTGAATGCGAAAAGTTAGTTGTTAAAATAGAATATAGATGGAAATGTGAAAGAATCAAAATTTCGTACGCTATGCAGTAATTCGCTAGTAGTACAACTACATGGTATGTTCTATATATATAGACAATATTCCAATGTAATAATACAACATCAGTCGTCGCGACCTGATGAGAAGACTGATTTTTTCAAATCAATAGTCTCATTTGTTCGAAACTGATTGTTGTGATTCTTACACATTAGCCATCTATAAGTCAAAAATTCAAATCGTAATAATCGTCCACATTTTCTTTACATAATGTTCAAGTGCCAATAAGACAAAAAACGCTCGAAGTAATGCAAATATTGCTGCCGTTCACTCAAGTGTTGCTGAAGACCGCAATTTGTCGATTTCAAGACGTTCTCAAGAATTGGGACTGTCTCAAAGCACAACCTGGCGGATTTTGAGAAAGGATTTGGTTTTGCATCCGTATAAAATTTTTCTCACTCAAGAACTGAAGCCATTGGACCACCTTAAACGTCGTTAATTTGCTGATTTTGCCTTGAAAACGATAACGGTTTTTTTAAGAAAATCATCTTCTCCGATGAGGCTCACTTTCATCTGAGTGGTGCGGTAAATAAGCAAAACTGTCGATTCTGGTGCGAAGAAAATCCACAAATTATTCATGAAAAACTATTACATTCACCTAAATTGACAGTTTGGTGTGGTTTTTGGTCTGGTGGAATCATCGGTCCGTATTTTTTTCGAAATGAAGCTGGTAACACCGTTACTGACAATGGAGACCGGTATAGATCGATGATAACCAACTTTTTATGGCCGAAGAAGTTGATCACATTTGGTTCCAACAAGACGGGGCTACGTGCCACACAGCAAGAAGAAGTCGTGGAGGCCATTTGAATGACGTTTTATTTCAACTTAATTGTATCGATTGTACTACACATTAAATAAAAAACATTTCAATTCCCTTAACAATTAGTGTGTTTTTTGTAAAGAAATCATATCACTCTTATTGGAAAACCCTATACTAAACTTGATTCACCCAATTTTTTTTATTGTTTTAATTTTTACAAAAAAACAAAATGGTTGAAGAACAGGAAATTTAAGCTTTTTACGCAAAACACGTCTTCTCCATATCAAAATCAAAACTTAAGTTTAACTAAAAAAATTCTCGCATCCAAAAAAATCTAGAAGAATATTTTTCCGTTGGCGTCTTTTCGTTTTGGTTTTCTGTGCGCGTCTCTCTTCTACTCATTGTTAGATCCAATCGCCAAAGCTTAAACCACTGTGCCACTTGTTCGCTCAAATTAGTTTTATAGTGTGATTTCACTTGGTTAGCTTTACCACATCCTCAGGCAGATTTCTTGTTAAACTTTTCAAACCAAAAGCTGTACCTTTAAGCTTGAAGTTTGAAGAAAAACTTGGACTAATAATGGCTTCAACGAATGGGTGTGCTGTTCATGCTTCTATTAGGCTCATGCCTACAATGTTTGCTTGAATGAGTATTCTTGGTAGGTTCAGCTTAGTTGCAACTTCTTCTGTGGACCTTCTGTGACCACTGCGGTTGCTAATGTTAAATGGCCCCTTTTTTATGTGAAATTGTTGATTTAAAATTTACGAGATAACATTTATTTTTACATGATTTGAACCTATTATACGAGCTAGAATTGAGTTCAGAATCACAAAGAAACCGATTAAGAGAATTCTAATAAATATATTTTGAAATGCCAAACTAAATAGTTTAGGTGTATAACACTAAATGGAAGGACTGTAACTAACGAATCAGAAAGGCGTAAAAGACATTAAAACCAACGGTATATTTACGTGATATCAGTTGATTATTGCAAGGAAAATTTTTCTGACGTACTTGTATAACTATCTTTAAATAAGGCGATATTTTTCACAGTTGATGCAAAAGTCATTAGCCATTCTTCAGATGACTTTTGAAATCGATTTTTAACCTTTATTCCTATTCTGAATTTTTTTGCATGAACGGGGAGCAAATATTATAAGTTCCAATATAAGAAGCAAAAAAATACTGGTATTTTAATTGAGTTTCGTCAATTTTAACAATCAACCACTTGTCAACTATTTTTAAGTTAAATATTGTTTTGGAGCCGGGCGAAATTTACACAGTAAATATTTACTTTAGGTTACAATACGTATATTTTATTTAAAATCAAACATTTTTTAAGAAGGAGGAATTTCATTTTTCACATTTTGGTTAACCCTTTTTCGATTAGTGTGCATTCATACACATATGAATAAAATACCTTCCAGGCCTTCCCAAAACTAATGATCAATTTTGATAGAGCCAATTGAAAATAAACTGAACTACGTACGAGTAGTTCTAATATTTGTTGTTTTGTGCTCATTTTGAAGAGCAACGTTTATGTTAATTCATCGCAGATGAACTTGAAGTGCTGGTAAAATCATAAATATTTTGACACTGAACAATTTAAAATGAATTCATATGATTAAATAGGGGTGTTTACATAAACCAAAAAATAAGAAAATAAACAGAAATCTTAATTGAATTAGTAAACATATTTGTTCGGTTTATTATTATACGTAAATATGACATGCACAGATATTTGCTGGAATCTAAAAATGTTTTCTTATGTTTCAAGTTGCATGGATGACAAGGCATTTTCGACTTTCAATTACTTACTTGTAGAATTAATAAGTTACAACAACATACGAGTACATAAAGAATTTGGTCAATCCTTTAAAAATTTGTTTGGTTAAATACGACCTTTGATTTTTATTGGAAAAGTGTGGCTTTTGGAAATCAAGGGGATTTGCCTTTGGTTCGCTGCTCATCGCTACAATAGGATCGCTGTTCAGCCATCTTGTTTATCTCTGTGTTTTATTTAATTTGTTGCTTATCAAATATTTTATAAATATGCCTAAAAACTTACAATTAATTTTATGTTTCAGTGAACTTTTAAGGAATATAAGAGATTATCTAAAAATATTTTGATTCTTTGAGAACGTTAGACAATATCTCTGTGAATATTAATTTCAGCTTAGATTGTTGTGAATTTGGACAGCTGATTTTCTAATTGACCTGAGCATTTAGTAAGTTTCTGGATGCACCTTATTTACTGCCTATCTATCTCGTAACTAAATTGACATTTGACAGCATAGTAACGCTTTTGACAAGAAAAAATGGTTTACGGTCAAAAATGATAAAAATTATCATGATATTTTTTATGACCATTACTTCACTTTGTTATATTTTGTGTTTTAAAACCGAGTAATCAACCAAATCGAATGAAACATTTAAAATTGGTTTTGAACGTCAAAGTGCTATAAAAGCTAGTCATAATAAAATTTTTGTTGTTTTCTTAGATAATCCGGATGTTCTTTAATTTTATGACTGATTAAATAAAACAAGAAGTGTGATATTATAATATTATGTAGTCGTGTAAAGTCAATTATCGTTATGCCATTGCGAGGGTAAACAACAAAAAATGTAAAGTAGGTACAATATATGTAAGTACTCGTATTACATTAATACCAGGTGTACAAGTATGAAATGCGGATTTCAGATGGTGCATCAATGCAGTTTGTGCTATAAAAATTTGACACTGCCATTTTGTTGTGTCATCAACAAGTGTCAAACGCACACGAGTGATAAATTGGAAGTGCATAGTGTGTGCATAGCGTTGTATTGTTGTGGTCAATATATCGAAATTTATACCGATACAAAGAACATTCGCGGACAGCATAAATTGTTGTTTTTATTTGAAGAAAGCTGCGGCTGATTCATACCGATTACTTCTGGAAGCTTATGTTGAACATGCTAAATCACAAGATACGTGTGAACGATGAGTTCGGCGTTTCAAAGGTGTTGATTTCGATGTTGCAGAAAAGGAACGTGGAAAGATTCGCTAACATCAAACCAACTCGCTGAGCAATTGGGTGTTAGTCAAGAAGCTGTTTTCAATCGGCTACGAGAGATGGCAACGATTCAGAAGACCGGTAGATGTTTACTACATTAGTTGAACGACAGGCAATTGGAAAAGGGTGAAAACACATGTGACATTTTGCTCGCTTGATACAAAAGTAAGTCATTTTTACATCGTATATTTACAGGGGATAAAAAGTGGAATTATTTCGAGAGTCCAGAGGGACGTTGACTATATGAGCGGTTTAAACCTGAGAAAACGGTTAATACTAAACATTATCAACAACAGGATATCGAAAGAAGCAACACAAGGCCATTATTCTTCATGGTAATGCTCCATCACATGGCATAACCAGTTCGCGACACGTTAATAACTTAGCTAGAAAGTTCTACCCCATGCGGCTTACTCATCAGGCTTGGCTCCTTCCGATTACCACTTGTTTGCCACGCACTTGTTGGTGTGAAAAAATGGCTCAATGAATGGTTGGGGGAGGGGAAGATTTTACCACTGGCGTGGTATTCACAAATTGCCCAAAAGATGGAAAAAATGTATATGTAACAAGCGATAGAGCATACTTTGAATAAACCGATTTTTATCATTTTTCCGAATTTAACATGTTTTTTTAGTAAAAAAAAACGCATTTCCTACTTGTACTTGTACACCTGGAACACATACAAACTATAAACAAACATATAAATTTGATACGTAGCTTTGCACTTTTGACATTTTAATTTCTTAATTTTAGTATAACTGCGCCGTGTAACTTCAAATAAACAAAGTCCCTATACTAAAATTGATAAAACTGAAATAAAATGTACAAATACTTGACAGCTATAGAATCAGATATTTTGTTTTTTGTGATTAATGAGTGCGTTTTATGGCAAAACGCGATAAAAATATCGTGCTATCTTTTTGTCACTCGGTCAGAATTTGCCTCCAGGAGCACTCCTCTTGTAATTGCCTGGAATAGGGAATTGGCAGTAAAAATTATTCGCAATATAATTTTGTTTTGATAAAAATACATAACACCAGCTTTTTACCTCACTATGCCCGATAAAAATAGTTTAAATAGAAATTACATATAAATTTTGTTCCTAATTCTATAAGCAAGACCATACCAGAATTTTTTATAGTTGCGGCTTCGCCATAACTAACGGACATCTATCGTTTGCAATTTCAACTACCGGTTATTTCGAGCGTGGCAACACTTACGTCATTCGTGTTATGATCGAAAATTAGTTTAATGTTTGATATTTTCGAAATGGGTCGCTTTACGCTTGAACAAAATTGGGAAATACTGAAAACTTACTTTCAAAGTTGTGAGTCTTCTACCCAAACTGTAAGAAATCTGCGTGGACAATTCAGTAGAATTGAATTGCCTACAAGGCAATTTATAAACCAATTTGTGAAGCGAGTTCATGAAACTGGATTGTTATTGGATAAACCAACACGTGCACGTGTTGGTTTATCCAATAACACGTGCACGTGTTGGTTTATCCGTGAACTTTGCAGCTTTTGCTCAGGATGTGTCTAAACATCCATCAACACCAACTCGCCATCGTTCTCAAAAATTGAACATTTCACGCAGTTCTGATGGGAATTTTGCATAAACACTTCGGTATAACGGCGTGCAAACTTCAATTCGTGCAGGAGCTGAAGCATAATAACCATACGCAACGTTTTCTGTTTGCTAATTGGGCTCTGGAACGCTTGGAAGAAAATGAGCATTTTTACAGAAAAACCATATTTTCCGACGAAACTCATTTTCACCTCAAAGGCTACGTCAACAAGAAAAATTGTCACATTTTGGGTTCAGAAAATCCACACGTAACCATGGAGAAGCCGATGCATCAACAACGAGTGATTGTTTCGGAATGGGTACAAAGGGCCGAATGTGTCGAAGGGCCGAATGGGTCGAAGGGCCGAATGTCGAAGGGCCGAATGCCGAAGGGCCGAATGTCGAAGGGCCGAATGTCGAAGGGCCGTGTGTCGAAGGGCCGAATGTGTTAAAGGGCCCAATGTCGAAGGGCCGAATGGGTCGAAGAGCCGATTTTTTTTTTGTTTTTAGAATTATAATTTTTTAAATTTGTTATTTTATTGAATATTTTGTAAATTTTTTTTATTAAACATAAATGAATTTTTTATGATTTTATGTATTTTACTATATTTTTCATCACGTATCCAGTCAGCGGTACATTTTGGTGAAGGAAAATTTTGTCATGCGCCACCAATAGTATATCTTTTTTCCTGCCCGTTAACACAATTATGTGGGTACTCTAAAAGTACCATGTCAAAAATTTATTTTTGTATGTGTTTTGACCCAACTTTCGCATTTGTGCATTCCTTTTAAAATTATTTTCGTCCGAAAAAAAACAGTATAACTATATACACAATTGCGTTGGTATGACTTCTATACAAGCGAAATTGTTGGCGTAATTTTTTAAAAAAGTTTCATCTTACCCAAATTTTTTATCAAAAACGCCATTACATACTATGATTTTTTACCCACACATTTGTGTGGTTTGGACTTAAATAGTGCCAATTTTTTTTTGTTTGAGAAAGGGATATGTAAAAAAAATAAAAAAATAAATAAATAAATAAATAATAAAATAAAAAAAATGTATTTCTAAAAACAAAAAAAAATCAAAAAAAAAATCGGCCCTTCGACCCATTCGGCCCTTCGACACATTCGGCCCTTCGACATTCGGCCCTTCGACATTCGGCCCTTCGACACATTCGGCCCTTCGACATTCGGCCCTTCGACATTCGGCCCTTTGATATCATACCATTGTTTCGTATGAATTTTTGACCGATTTTTGACCGGTGGCATCATTGGTTCATTTTTTGTCTTCGGGGATTGAATAATCAGCCGTAACTTAGATGTCAATTGGCCACCGCACACAGCTGCGATTTGACTCCGTTAGACATTTTTTGCGGGGAGCCGTCAAGGATAAGTCTTACGCTAATCATCCAGATACTGTCCAAGACTTGAAAGATCAATTCGAAGTTGAGATTGGAAAAGTAAGTTAAAAATTTGGGTTAACAGAATGGGGTACTGTAAATCCAACCGTGGAAGTCGTTTGAATGAAATTGTATTCCATACTTAAAGGCAATGCACACTCTTTGTAATAAAACGAACCGCTTTGATAAATATTCATTCGTCTTTAAATTAAAGCCAAATTAAATTGCAAACGTTAGACGGATCACCCGTGGCGAGCTGCAGCTATCGGGGGGGGTCACAGGTGGTGGATCGTGAACGGCCTATCGATAGGTAGGTTAGCGGTGAATTAAATAAGCCGTCCCCAACCGCAGCTCTGCTGGAAGGAGAGTCTCAGAGAACGGGGGAGTGGTTAACCTCTGTTCACTAAATTCTAAGTGCCTATGATACCCAGTAGGGAAAGGCGAACTGATGGCGCCATAAAACCATCGACCACAACCACGGTGAACTGAGCGTCACGCCTCCTTGCGCTTCCGGGCTTCCAGGTAGTGAATGGGGAACCCTATAAACGGGTATCCCATGAATGACGTGGGTCCCATTTGTTTGGGATATCCATATGAATGGTGAATGAGTGAGTGAATGTGGGAGGAGGTCGGGGCGCGGCGGACGGGGTGCTCGGTAAGCCAATGGGCTGGATTAAGGTGTTACGCGACCCGTGCTGATGATCGACTAGACTATGGGCCCATTTAACAAAGCCCAGTCGTGAACGGAGCCCTCTGGATACCTGGCGCAGGTGGACGTATTTCTCCAATACTCGTGGGAATAAATGGAAGATTTTAAAAAAAATAATAAAAACAAGGGGACCGGTACCCACCAAAAACCGGAAAGTACTATAGAGGGGAGTAACTTTAACCAGAAAGGTGCGGTTCCCTCATCTGAGGCAGGGGCAAGCAACACCATGGCATCGAAGCCAGGTGAAAGTGGAACCGCCAAACAGAAGAGCGGGGGACCGAAAGAGATCCCCCAGCAAAGCGACGGTACAGAGAGAGACGGTCGGCGTTTAGAATTCTGGAGAAACTGGCTGCGACCCCTGAGAGGCAGCTTACAGTTGCGCAGAAGGAATCTGTAGCATGGGCTAAGAAAACTGTCGGCTGCAATAGCTCGGAGAGGGTCCTTGTGTCTAAAAGACAGAGGTCCCAGGATGAGCTTGAAGCAGAAGGCAGTAAGCGGGCCAAAGTGCAAGCAGACATGACGTCGGGGGCTCCTAAGGAGCAGAAACTGAAATTATTCAGTGAAACCCTGAAGGAGCACGTGCTGGTGCTAGCCGTCATTGACAAAGGTCAGGAAGATGGGAGCATCACATCGGAAAAGTGGAGGATAGTGTATAATGCACTAAATTCCATTTTCTTGAGGATCCTGAGAGAAAATCCGTTGTCCCCCCCCGTCCTGCAGAGATGCGGGATGGCACCAAGGGCGCGTTAAGCTAACTGCGTGCTCGGACCAGAGATCGGTCGATCTCTATAAAAGGGCAGTGGCCGAGGTAGGCGAGGTGTGGCCGGGCGCGAGGCTTGAAGCAGTCACCAGAGGGGAAATCCCGAGCAGGCCGAGGGCACGCGTCTGGTTACCAACTGAGCCGGATAAACCAGAGGAGATCATTGAGATTATCCGGGCCAGTAATCCCGATCTTCCAACGGAAGGATGGAGGATTGTGAAGCAGGAGGAGGCCAGGGGGGGCTTTAGATTGGCAATCATGCTGATCAATAAGGAATCCTTGGCTTCCCTTGCTAGATCTAAGGGAGTGATCAACTTCGGTTTCGGATCGATCACTCTTAAAGTTTATAAGAAAGACGAGGTCGATAAGGGCGCGGAAGACCAGCCTGGGGGCGACGGCGAACGGACCCGGCAGGAAATGGTCAAGCGGACTGAGGACGACCAGGGTAGTCGTTCCGATATTTTGGACGAAGAGAAGTTGGTGATGGGAGGCAGCCTCCTCTCTCTGGAGCCTGATGGGGACATCCTGTCAGGCTCTCGACGAGAGGAAGACAGCGTCCGGAACAATGAGGTAAATTGCACTATCCTGATGCAGGGAGTGCAGGAAGAGGTGAGTAAGGTCCATTACAATGATTAGCATTGTACAAATAAACCTACATCACACGAAGGCTGCCTTGGCAGCTCTCGTGCTCAGACTGACTAAGTCAGATGAGGACTTGGTGTTAATTCAAGAACCTTGGATTAACAATAACAGGATCTGTGGCCTCAGAATGAAAGGGTATAAATTATTATACTCAAGCAACTCTGAAAAGATCAGATCGTGTATCTTAGCGAAAAATAATTTGAATATTTTTCTTCTTCCACAATTTAGTAGCGGGGACGTTACAGCGGTGAGCGCTGAGGTAGGCTGTGAAAAACTATGGCTAGCCTCAGCCTATATGGATCGTGAAAAGGAGGTTCCACCGGGTAATCTGGGGGAACTGATCCGGGAAGCAGGTCTGAAAAAGGTAGGTGTGATACTTGGATGTGATGCAAACGCGCATCACACAATCTGGGGAAGCACAGACATTAACGAAAGAGGTGAGTTATTTTTTGATTACTTATTAAATACTAACCTCGTAGTTTGCAATATTGGGTGTGAACCAACATTCATTGTTAGAAATCGACAGGAGGTTCTAGATGTAACCTGTGCGTCAGAAACAATTTTTGATATGATCAGTGGGTGGAGAGTGGCGAAGGAGCACTCATTCTCTGATCACCGATATATTACATATAACCTCAACATCAAACCTGTTGCCCGGAAAGCCTTTAGGAATCCCAGAAGGACAAACTGGAACAAATATGGGGAGGTGTTGAAGGAACTATTGCCGCTGGAGGTTCCTGGACTTCCGGCGACAGTAGAGGAATTAGATGACATGGTTGATATTGTCACAAAAGCATGCAATCTGTCATTTAACGCTGCGTGTCCCCTGATAAAACCTAGGGGCAGGCAGAAACCGACATGGTGGACCACGGAGTTGGGAACCTATCGGAGAGTGTGTAGGACAGCCTTTAATAAGGCTAAGAACACCAGGGAAAATCGGGATTGGGATTCCTATAAGGACGACCTGAGAAAATACAAAAAAGAATTGAGGAAGGCACAAAGGGGGTCTTGGAGACTCTTCTGTTGTAGAATGGAGGAAGTCTCTGAAACTTCTCGCCTTAGGAAAATTCTATCTACCAACCCAATCAGTCCTAGTTACTTAATTAGGCCGGACGGGTTATGGACAGCTTCAAGTGCGGAATCATTGGAGCTTCTCATTGAGACCCATTTTCCGGGAAGCATTGATAACTCGATGGAGCCTGAAGCTCATCGAGGAACACCTTTAACAGATGTGGATGGCATCGTGGACAGGAAACGAATCCTGTGGGCGCTGAACGGTTTTAAGCCTTATAAATCGGCGGGCCCGGATCGGATTATACCAGCAGAGATCCAAAGAAACTCTGCAGTTATCCTCCCCTGGCTGGAGGTTATCTTCAGAGGATGTCTGCAATTGGTCTATATTCCCAGGAAATGGACGGAGGTCAGAGTGATTTTTATCCCGAAATCGGGAAAAAGCTCACAGGCTTATCCAAAGGACCTGAGGCCTATAACTCTATCATCCTTTCTGTTGAAAACATTGGAAAGATTGATAGACGTACTTATTCGAACAAAAGTTGAGCCAAGGAATTGGGCAATGTCGCAGCATGCGTACTGTAAGAGAAAGTCGGTGGACACAGCTCTGCACGATCTAGTACGCATGATTGAGAAGTCAATTTACTCGCAAGAGTATTGTATGGTAGCATTTCTCGACATTGAGGGTGCCTTTAATAATGTAAAAACGGAGGCGATCATGGAAGGATTGTCATTTCTGAATGTGGATTATCCTATAAGTAGGTTGATAAATCAGATGCTGGTAAGCAGGATTATTTTCTCGGAACTGGGAGAGTCTACCATTAGAAGGCGGGTGGTTAGAGGAACTCCGCAGGGAGGAGTAATGTCCCCCTTTCTTTGGAGTGCAGTGGTGAATGGATTGCTGTTGGAACTGGAGAAAGAGGGTATAGGGGTTGTAGCGTATGCAGATGATGTAGCAATAGCTGTCTCAGGCAAATATCTGGATACGATTAGGGATGTTATGCAGAATGCACTCCTGATCGTTACGAAATGGGCCAGCAAATGTGGATTAGGGATCAACCCCTCCAAGACAGAGCTGGTACTATTTACTAAGAAATATAAAATTCCGGTAGTTAGCCCTCCTACCGTGAACGGCATTAGACTGGCTTTTGCTGACAGAGCGAGATTTTTGGGCATAATCTTGGACAGTAAGCTCAGCTGGAAGCCTAACATTGTAGAAAGGGTGAATAAGGCTAATGTAGCCATTTACTCGTGTAGAAACGCCATATAGGGAAGAAATGGGGTTTGAAACCAGAGCTGGTACACTGGCTCTATACCGCAGTGGTAAGGCCTGTGCTGATGTACGGGGTGGGCGTGTGGTGGCCAGCTCTGGAAAAGGTAACCTATATAAGGATGTTGGAGAAGGTGCAAAGAACGGCCTGTATGCTTATAAGCGGGGCGCTTAGGACAACACCTACACGCGCTTTAGAGGTTATGTTCCATCTTATTCCAATCGAATTTTTTGGTAAGCAGATGGCAGCCAATGTGGCTACAAGGCTCTCGGCTGTCTCTCAGTGGAAGTGTCTTCAAGCGGGACACTCGACGATAGTTAGATCACTAGGGGAAGAACTGGTGAATCTAGATTATATTAAACCAACGTTGTGCTTCGATATGGGTTTCCGGATCATCTGTCCTTCTAGGGAATCCTGGAGGAACGGATCAATACTGGAAAACGAGGCACTGCAATTTTTCACGGACGGCTCTAAGCTAGACGGCAAAGTAGGGGCCAGAGTCTTCTGTGAGAAGCTTAATGTTAATATTTCTGTTCGTCTCCCTGACTACTGCAGCGTGTACCAGGCTGAAGTGGTGGCGATAGGGGAAGTCGTGACATGGTTGAAGCATAACGTGGTATCTGTTATCGCGGATATCGCGATTTATGTGGACAGTCAAGCGGCACTCAGGTCGCGCTGGATTGCCGATCATCTCTTAATGAGATGAGCGAGTATTTCAGTATTCAGATAATCTGGATCCCTGGTCACTCGGACGTCACGGGAAACTGCAGGGCAGACGAACTAGCTAGGTACGGTACGACTCTCCAGATGCAACCGGAAAGGGCAGGTCTGGGGAGGCCTATAGCAGCGCTCAAATTGACGCTCAGTAAAAAGGCAATCGCCTTGACAGATGAGAGGTGGACCAACACTCTCACGTGCATGGTAGCAAAACAGGTTTGGCCAAAACTGGACCTGCGGCGCTCCAAGGCACTTATATCCCTGGGAAAACGAGATTTAGGATTGGTCGTAGGGATACTGACAGGACACTGCCTTTTTGGGGAACATGCGAGAAGGCTGGGTCTAGAGACGAATGACTTTTGTAGAAGTTGTATGGACGAAGAGGAGGAAGAGACGTTAGTTCACTTCCTATGCTCGTGTCCAGCACTATCATACAAAAGACATAGGTACTTGGGTGTGTACAACATGGACAGCCTTTCTGAACTCGCGGAGTTTGGGGTGCGAGATATTTTACGCTACATCAGTAGCTCTGGTTGGTTTCAGCGGGAGTAAGGGGAGATTGGATCCTGTGGTATCACAATGGGCCATTATTGGCCTAAGTGTGCGATAGCAGCCACTCTAACCTAACCTAACCTAACCTAGACGGATCACCCTATAACTCTCGATGATTATGATGAAACCCAGAATAAATGGTTATTTAGAACGGTTGTTTTATTAAGCCCGATAGAACTTGAAATTGTAAAAAATAACACAAAAAATTAAATTGTAATCAAAAAATTTTTTTATTCGAAAGATACCAATAGTACATATCATTAATATTTGAAAATGATTTCGACCAATTTTGGGCCACTTTTTCGACCACTGCTGAAGGCGGAAATTGTTGCTGGTTTATCAGCATAAACCAGTGACTTCACGTAGCCCAACAGGAAATAATCGAGAGGTGTCAAATCGCACGACCTTGGAGGCAAATTGACAGGTCCATTTCTCGAAATCAACTTATCGCCAAATTTTGATTTTAATAAGTCGATGGTTGCGGTAGCCGTATGGCACGTAGCGCCATCCTGTTGAAACCACATCTCGTCCGGATCAATGTCATCCGTATTTTCAAACAAAAAATCATTGATCATGGTGCGGTAATGATCTCCATTGACGTCGTCTATAAGTTGCGCAAATCGACGACTGATTTTCAAAGTAAATTTTAATAATTTCGTAACGTTGTTCAAGCGTGAGTCTATTCATGATGAGTTGCCAGAGTATACTGAGATCTGCCAGAGTATAGGTATTTATCATAAAAATTTATGTTTTTGTTTTATTTTTTACAATTTCAAGTTCAAGCAGGCTTAAAAAAACACCCTATATGTACTTACATATATAGCAGAGAATCGCAAATATTTTGGCTACCCAAAATTTGGTTCACATGTTAAAAATGAATTTCTTATGTAGAGTGTCTTTCAAAGTTTCAATCATTTTCTATTGGCGATCACTACCAAATTTTAATTAGAAGTGTTGTCCTCGAAGATGCACATGTGTACAAATTTTTAAACAAATCGACTTGGAGATCACTTGCAAATTCTTATTCAAAGTGTTGTCACCGGAGATATTGGTGTGTGTAAAATTTCAATAAAATTGGATTTGGGAAGTTGATCAAACATATAAATTTGGTCGCCATAAACGAACAAACACATCTAGATGCTAAATTCAAATAATAATAAACTGAGAATTTATACAAAATATAGAAAAGTTTCGTAATAGATGTTTAGCAGTTATTAACATCTCTTGCTGGTTAAATAATAAATTGGTACCACCAAAAAATTCATTAAACACTTTATATCTTTTAGTTAGGACCACCATTTTGAAGTGGCAGTTTTAGCATGCCATGCATTTTATGCCACAGGCTACCTCTCTCACTGAAGGCTTTCCATAGTATCGATTCTATTGATTCTTCAGTAAGTTGAACGTGATTCTAATATACCAACACCTCCTGTGGGAACAATTCCTCTAGTTGTACGCTGCATTTTATTTGATCTTGTATGCTGTGAATATTGTGCAGGAAGACCTCACGTTCATCTAAGTTCATGGTTGCTATGCTTAGGAAATTTACCATCAGTGCTTTCCGGGTATTTTTCTGTTTATTCTTCATATTCAGTTTCTGCTGGCTCCGCAGTTTGCTTATCTCGTTATATGCTTACTCATTTCCGTTAGCTTTCAAATTGTTCTTAGCTCGTGCTAGAAGGCTTGGTATAGACAATAGTTGCATGAAGAAGAAGTCAATAGTTGCATGAAGAATGAGTTACATCTTGAAGTTATCCTGATGCTTTGTTAGTTTATTTTTTCCTTGTTGTTCAGATGAATCGTGAACAATACTCTCATTATTATCACATAGTGAGACAAGTAGATCAATGTAAATTTGGGTGTACCTCTTTGGGTGGTGCTGTTCTTCTTGTAGGTCATGTGGGATGATAAATCAGGCATTTCTTAACTAGCTCACACGGGGAGAGGAGAGTTCGGTAAATTTAAGTTAAAACTAAATGTTGATTTTAATTTAGAAAAATTATTTTATTAGACGGATGAAAACATAAATTTAGACTCACCAATTTTATTACAATGTGCTCTTTGTATCTAATTTTACTTTAACCAGAGACATCCTAAAAGAGATATTTCATCCTGTGTAAACGTAAAAATTAAAAGTGCGATTTCTTTTTCTGTAAATAGCCGCATAAAATCAAAATTTTTTTGTTTTTTACGTATACGTATACGCAGTTTAACGAAAAATCACAGATACAACGATGACATCGAAATTATCAGAAATAAATTTTGTTTAAATTTATGTCATGAACGCACTATTAGTTCAAATGAAATATGTTCTTTGATTGTCTGTCCTTTAACAATAATGTATTTTTTAACATAACTTCACCCGCTGTAATGCACGTACGTGCTTAAACTATTAAAATAAAATAAAATCTCTTTTTCCTTAAAATGCTGTTCGACAGCGGGCATTACTTCACTATCATTTGAAAACCTTAGCTCCCATATTTTTACTTTTTAAGTTTGGAATAATTAAATAATCATTTGGGGTCATATGCTATAAGGTGAGAATCGTATTCTCTCATTTCTAAAGTTTTCTATGAAATTCCACTGAATAGTTTTTTTGTTCTATGGCTAACATTCAGAGAACCCATCTTACACTAACTTTTTACAGCTTCAGATAATTCTGTAAAATGGTGCTAACATTGAGAGAAAATTTATTTAACATAATACTTAATTTTGAAAAGGAGATTCGTCTATCTTTCAATACAGAATCCTCTGTTAATATGACTATTTCGGGTGTAAGCGAGGCTGCCGCTCTTTCACACTGGGACATTTTCTAGTGACTTGTTTGAATAGATAGACCCACTTCGTTATTATTTTATTAGAAGGACTAAATTCTCCGTAAACATTTTTCATTCATCTTTTGATATCCTCAGAAGTATTGTTTTCCTTGTAAGAATTTAATCACAACACGATGATCAAAATTTTCGATTTTTTTAAATCGATGCAAAGCATCGAATCAAAGCATGCGTTCATTTAATCACAGAAATTAAATGCACTGTATTTAGCCTACCGGCAAGAAATTTTTTCTTGTTGGTAGGCTAAATACAGTGCTGGGATGTGCTAAGATCACGTTTTGCGATATTTTATTGAAGTCTACGTCTCTTTCAGCTAGAATTAATTTTTCTTCTGTTTCAATTATCGATTATTTCTTCTTTATTGCTATCACAGCCTACTAGAATATGTTTGAACAATATCTATTTCACTTACTTCCATTGTACAATCGAAAAAAAATTATTTGGTGATAAAAACACAGTGTTGCAATCTAGCAGCATAGAAAAATAAGTTTAACATAGATTTCTCATCTGTATAAAACGAATTAAATTCCAATGTCTTGATTGTATTTGTAACTTTACACTGCGCACAATGTAAAATCACAAATACAATCATGACATCGGAATTTCATTTTTATCTCTCGTTTTATACAAATGAGAAATCTATGGTACACTTATTTTTCTATGCTAGCAGGCTGGTAAATGATATAAAAATTAAAACAGAGATAATTTTTATTCTACAGAAACGAGAAATAAACTTCGATAAATTATCGAAACATGGTGATGTTAGAACATCCCTGCCCAGAAATAAGAAACAAAATACCAAAATCTTAATACCGTTATTGCACATAAATTTGCCGAACTTATCAAACTCCTCTCGTAAGTCATTGAACTGAAGATCGCGAAGTCCGTCCCATGCATCTGATCTGCGCTACGGTTGAACTTTTTTAATCACCATGCTCTCCCTACCCTTTGGTCAATTGTTAAAGATTATATAAAGTTTTGAATGGATTAACGTTTTAATTTGATAAAAATATTGCCCTGTTTCGCTGTAATCAATAACAGCAGTAACAAACTTTTGATCAATTTCCAGCTTCAAATCGTAATCCACGGTTTTTATAAACAAGTTGCTTATTATTTCTTCTTCAACATGTCATTCTAACAAACGTGACCCAGCCCAATACATTTTAAAGGCTTGCTGCAAGGCTTGCTCCTTGCTGCGAGACCACTTGCTTTTTTCAACGCGAAATAAATCAAAAAAATGTCCGTTGTCAAATGTTGAAAATTTCGATCCATTGTGGAATGATATTAAATTTTAAACGAATCAGAATGAATAACCAATATGCTCAAAATTTCTTTTTCAACGTGACAAGCAAAGCAATGGTGATGAAATTCAATGAATTTCCGGCGTATAAAAAATTCTTCTTAAAATTTAGCAAGGCTTAGGCCGTTGCGCAAGTGAGCTATGTTTATTGAGTAATGTGAGCTATGTTTTGCTTTTAGAGCTTTCCATTTTGGTTTCTAAAACTCAAATCAGCGAAACATTGTAGATAAATCTCAGATCAACAAAATATGTAAAGCAATATATTTAGATAGTTTAATTATACAAAAATAACCGGACAAGTGGTGCAGTGGTCCATTGTATATCTGGACGTACACACATACATTTGGCACTTGGACCGGGAGGTACTGGGTTCGAATCCCATCAGAGGCCAGATGCAAATCGAATTTTCATCATCAACTACAATCGGTGATGTTAATAAACACAACTAAGACCCTCTGATGGAGTGCAGAATTCAGCGCCGACCCACCACATGGACGGTACACCCACCACAGGTACAGGTTAACATGGAGCTTGCAATGTGCAGGTGGTATACTGGAGTTGTGTGCGTAGGTGAATAGGTGAATGGGTTAATGATCATGATCTAGCATGAATGCGTGGTATCACAATGGGCCAAAAAATAGCCTAAGTGTAAACCACTGAAACCTAACCTAACCTATTTAGATATTTTATTGTCTTGGAGATAGATAATTAGCTCACATGGCTCGGAAAATGAGAATGAGCGATGCGAGCTATATTTCTATACCACATATTTATAAAAAAAAAGAAAATAAATAAATCACCGCTTACGAGTGAGTGGCTTCAGCTAAGCTCCACTAATTCGGTTTCACTTATTTCGGCTTTACAAGTAAACCAAGAAGCTGTTATCTCAAAACATGGCTCACTTCGCTTAAAAAACATAGTTGAACGGGCCTTAGTCCTTGTAGTTTTCCAGGCGAAAACAAATCTTAAAAAAATTAAATTTGACCAATTGCGAATCAGGCGTTTAAATTGAATTAAGTAATTACTCAGTTTTGACACTGCTCAAATTGAATTGTTCGAATCGAAATTCGCATTTTTTATAAACAATTTCTTCTTTAACATGACATTTTAAGCAACGGTGCTCAAATCCAACGAATATCAGGGGAATAAACAAAATCTTGGTTTTTTCAAATTTAGCAAGGCTCACTCCTTATCGTTTTTGAGGCGAAAAGTCATAAAACATGCAGTACTTAAATGTTAAAAAGGCTGATCAATTTTGAAAGGTTATGAAGTTTTGAATGAATCAGTGTTTAAATTGGATTGCAACTTTACCTATAGTTTCGCTGTAATCAAAGGTAAAACTTTTGAGCAATTTCCAGCTTAAAATCGAGATTTACGCTATCTATAACCAATTTGCTCATAATTTCTTCTTCAATATGACATTCTAAGCAACGGTGACAAATCCTATGATTTTCAGGCGAATAAAAAATTATTTTGTTTCAAATTTAGCAAGGCTTATTTACCCCTTGCCTTTTTTCCAAGCGAAAAAAATCATAAAAATGTTCGTGCTCAAAATTTTGATAATTTGTTTAACAATAAGTTTTCAACGAATCAGAGTTTAAATTTTATTAAAACATTGCACAGTTTTACTGTAATCAACGATTAAACTTCTGAACTATTTCCAGTTCAAATCGAAATTAGCTCTTACAAAAACAAATGTGTTTCTCAGTTAAACTATGAGTGGTATAGTAACTAATGGTTTAATTCAAATTTAACAGACCAGTGTGGGTGTAGATTCCGACAAAATGACAATTTATCGTGACATTTGCTTATTGGTACAAATCGAAGTCATTGAAAATTTACGATTCGGATAATTCGGGTCATGATGGGTCAGATTTATGACATTTACAGCAGTTCACAGCAGCTGCATTTTTAAGTTATACATGTCAGATATATTATGAGGTTTTAAAATTATAAATACTCACACAAATTTTATGAAAACTATAAGTCACGATAATAAAAAACAACGACAATATTATTAAAATTGTTAGATTATTTTTGGTGACATTTCGGAAAAGTCACACCGTATATGAATCGCGATTTCACAAAAAATTGTCATTTTGTCATTTGATCAGAATCTAGGGCCAGACCGCATGCAATATGTGATAATAGAAAAATAATCAAAGTTACCTCGGAAATTACCCAAGGATCGTACATTGGACCGTTGAATGGGAGGACCCATGGATTGGAAGTAATTCTAATATACTCATATACGCGAATGAAATTAAAATAAAACGTAGGGCATTAGTTCGTGGCCTTTTTTGGGTGACATTGAAACAAAGAATTTTCTGATTTCAAATGAACTTTATTAAACCAAATATGTGACATTTTGGCCGATGACCTTTTGCCATTTTTCTGGTAGAGCCATGATCTCATCACTGTAGAACTTCTGTGCTTTAGAGGCGAAAAATCGAGACAACCCATTTTTGCAGGCCTATTTTGAATTTAATGTAAAACAATTAGGATGGTTCTGCATGGACCCCAAATGGTAGTCCGATGGTGCAAGGTCAGGACTATATTGTGGGGTGCATCAAAACTTCCCAGTCAAGCTGTCTCACTTTCTGCCGGGTCATAAATGATATGTGTGGTCTCAACACCTTTTCTGCTGATTAATTCTGGACGTTTTACCTGAATTGATTTAAGGCAAGCGTTAGTTGCTGACAGTAAAGATTGGAATCAATCGTTTGGCCCGGTTACAGCACCTCATAATGCACGATTCCTTTCCAATCCCACCAAACACACAGCATTACCTTTCTTGGCGTCAATCCTGGCTTTGACACCGTTTGGAAGCTTCACCTCGTTTCGTCCATAATCTCTTTCGCACAAAGTTGTCGTATCTTATAAAGTTTTCATCGCCAGTAATCATTCGCTTTAAAAATCCGATCCATTACATTTTTAATTGTTAATTCATGTGGTACCTAAACGTCAAGCATTTTTTTGTATCCAGCCATTTTAAAATGGTTTAAAACTGTTTTGTGATGAATATTTAGTTCTTTACCAATAGCATGGCTGCTTAGATGCCGGTTTTCTTCAATTTTCTGCATGATTTAATCGATTTTTCCAGTGGTTGGTCGACCAGAGCGAGGTGCATCTTTGAAAACCATATTTCCAGAACCAAAGCGCGCGAACCATTTCTTTGCTGCTGATTTTGATAACGCACCTTCTCCATAAACAGCAAAAAAAATTTCGCAAGCCAGAGCCGTCGTTTTTACCTTTGTCGTAAGAAAATTGCAAAAGATATGGAATTTTTTCATTATTTATCCTCAAGTTTAAAATGTTGTAACTTTTTATTCACTTCACCGATTTTAATGTTTTGTATGTTAAAGTGCAAGTTAAAATGTTACCTTTCAAACACACAAGAATTGCCCGATACGCTCAATTTTTACTGAGATACATGAATGTAAAGCTATCTACCGGAAAAAAGGCCACAAAGTATTTTCCCCTACCCTTTATTACTGCTGCACCCACCGGTCACCGTACACGCCCAATCACATTAAAATGTTTCATACCATCAAAGAAATGCAAGGTACTCAACGGTTACGACCGCTCTCAACACTTACCAACATCAACAACTACGAATTCCAGGAAATTTATAAAACAACAGATTGAGAGATCATGTTTGTTGGAAATATGACGTTAACAGGCACATCGACACTTGCACGATTTATTTACATTAATTACGTTATTAACAACCCAAAAAAAAGACTTGCTTTATCTTTTAACATTCCAGAGCATAAATTTGATTTTAACTTATCGAAACAGAAACAGGTAATTGTTGTACTTCTTAATATTTTTATTTACGAGTGTCATATTACCATTGTATATCTGAACGTACACACATACATATACCTACACCACCATACATCCTTAACTCTTAACAAATTAACTTGCTTACTTAAATCAACACCTATCATAAGAAAAATACTAGCTTCACGCGAACAAAACTATCTTTGCTCGTACTATTCGACCAGAGCCAATGTCGTACATCTCTACCTGGGACCCACTGTAAATTTAGCTGAATTGAATTTATAAAATTGTATTTTCTGTTTTTTCTCTCTTATAGTTTTTATTTTTTCTTGGCAAATTTGTTGAATTTATCTTTTGAATGACGTACACGTTTTATGGTACACTATGAGCTTACACTTCAAAAGTGTAAAACTGTAAACATGAATAAAATCGTGCCATCATAAAAAAATTATAGTAGGTAGTAAATATGATTGGTTAAAGCAGAGACCCATATATAAAGTCGATTTTACCTTAAACATGGTTTGGATCTAGAGTTCATTGAAGCGTCAACTTAAAATTGTTTTTATATTACACATTTAAATAAATTATTTTTATTCCATTTAGCGAGCCAAACTATAAATAGCTATTTGTGAGCACTTAATTCTTGATTAAGATTTAATCTTAATTTGAAATGTGCTGTAATGATTTCAGATTATTAGTGAAACTCTTTCGTTAATCGAACATTGGCTGTGTCCGAATAGTCGCGTAAAAATAATTTTAAGTAAATTTTTCGGAAAATTCAATTATTTTTCGAAAACTCTATGGTAAGCTGATCGAAAAATCTGTACTGTAGTAATTGATTTACATTACCCGACTATTCGGACACAGCTATTAAAGTAAAATTGCATGCCAGAAAATTTGTGAATTTCCTTGAAAATATACCAGTTCGGATATTGAAAGTGAACTCATCAACTATCGTGGTCAGTAGTGTCATTATAGTAAAACCTAAATGAATAACCAGATATAGATGTTCTGGATAAAGACGAATTAGAAGTACCTAATAACATTGTAACGCCGAATCGTCACGGTAAAGGTATCAAAATAAGTACGGGGCGCGATGAAAAGATAAGAAAAATAAGTTTACCATAGATTTCTCATTCACTCAACTCTCATTTTTATCTCTCGATTTATAAAAATGAGAAATCTATGGTAAACTTATTTTTGTATGCTTATACTAACTACCAAGAAAAACTAACGCACGACACAATTCAGTAAAGACTGTCTATCATGACTGTATAATATTACTTGAAGCGTCAAACGCTATATTTCAGTGATTATTATTCCATATGTTCAGACATCGATGTGCTCGATTTTCATGTTTCACAAACCTTCCGGGCTACCATATTGAAATTAAAATGCAATGTAATGTTCAGGAAGTTAATCTCGATCTTATTGTTTCGAGCAGTGGTATGCGAACTGATCCATAGAAGTTAGTAGCAACAATTGATTGGAGAGCACAAACGAATATTCATGGCTTAAAGATTTTATTAAATTAGATTCCTAGATTCGTTTATTACATTAGATTTCACGATTACTATTAAGGCCACTTACTGAAAATCGAACTATATGAGTGGAACATAGATGATTGCAAAATATTTCTAGAAAAAATTATGTAGATCTTTAATTTTGACCTATACAAAGGAATCAGAGTTGTTTATGCTGGTTATAGATGATAGCAACGCGAAGAGGCAAGAGGCAGGGAACATACCACAAGGGCTGGTAGAAACTTTGAACCATTATATAAATATGGCAACTGTGAAAATTTTTTAATGTAAAAAAGACGCGAACAATAACATTAAAGAAGTTTAATGACATTAAATTTGCGTTACAAGAATATGAACCCGTCACACAGCATTATAAAACATTGTCAATTTGAGCAAATTTTTCGGACAGCAAAAATGTATCGTGGCCATAGTAGGAACTAATTTTTTGAGAATTCTTCAAAATGAGACGAGAGGGGCTTCAAGTCCAGGAACAGAGACTACATATAAAATTTTGTGATATGACCAAATATATTGAGAGTTAGTATTCTACGTAAAATTCCAGAATTTGCCTGAAGCTCTTCTTTATCGTGGTAAGCTAACTTGTGTGTTGTTTAATTCGACAACTGTTTATAGTTTTTTTACTGACAGATTACCACTGGTGAGGTTGGTTTACTAGAATAAGAACAATTGCTTATAAAACTACATTAGACATGGCACTTGGCACGTTAAAAGTATAAATTTGTCGGATTAAGGCTATGTGGTTTTGAGATCCTCACACTCCTGCCTTACCTTAAGAAAACTTAGGAAAAAATTGTTCAGTGGCAACTTTGCGAAATTGGGGTTAATTAGATAGCTAATTGGATAATCATTAATTAGATAGCAAATTCAATTGGCCTTAATCCGACAAATTTATACTTTTAACGTGCAAAAATTAAATATAATTTTTGTTCAAATTTTTGTGTAATTTTTAGTTCAAAGTTGCCACGGAACGATTTTTTTGTAACTTTTCTAACAGTAAGGCAAGAGTGTAACGATCTCAGAACCGCATAGCATTCATCCGACAAATTTATATTTTTAACGTGCCAAGTACCTTAATACCTATGTGTAATGTAATTTTATTTCGTACAAATACATGTTCTATTGATTATAACGTTGCATGGTTAAAATTCTCATATTTTAAAAGTTACAAATTTTATTTTTGTTTTTAACGTGATTTTTAATAAGTTCTGGGCTGAGCTAACTTCACCAATTACTGTTTATTTTGAATCAATTTAAACAAATTTTGGGCTGGGCTAACTTAAGCAAGAGCAAATGGGACGACCATCTTAGCAGTCCCTGATAGCATAGAAGAATCCACAAGCAAATCGCAAAGAGCCATTAATATTGTCTAGTAAATGGACCAAGAGAAGACGAATAAAACTTAATGAAACCAAGTCTGTTCACGTAAACTTTATCAACAAAAAAGTCAACTGGATACCATTAGAACTGAACTCTCAGCAAACACGGCATAATATCTAGGCATGACTCTAGACGCGAAACTAAAATGGTAAGTTCATATCAAAAAGAAAAAAGAAGAGTTAAACATTAAATACAGAAAGATTTATTGGCTCTTCAAACCTGTGTGGACTTACGGTGTACAGCTCTGGGACTGTACAAAGAAAAGGAATGGCAATATCATGCAGACATTCCAAAGCAAAGTCCTACGTGGAATAGTTAATACACCGTGGTACATAAGAAATGACAACCTCCATAAGAGTTCTGAAGATTTGGATTCCGTCAGTGAAGAAATAAGCAAACACGCGAGAAAAGCACGCAACGTATTTTCATACAAAAATCAGTTTACCATTGATTTCTCATTTTTATAAATCGAGAAACAAAAATGAGTTGAGTAGAAAAGTTCTGATAATTCAAATGTCGTGATTGTATTTGTGACTTTACATTGCGCGCAATGTAAAGTCACAAATACAATCATGTCATTGGAATTGTCAGAACCTTTTTACTCAACTCATTTTTATCTTTCGATTTATCAAAATAAGAAATCTATGGTAAACTTATTTTTCTATGGTATTATGGTACTATTCCATGGGAAAAAATATTACCAGCAAATCTCTCAGCAAAACTAAAACGAGACAAAAATGTAGATCGACTATTTGAGAGAAAAACGCATCCGATTATAGCTTGCTGAGCAAACTGTTGTTGTGTTGCCATAATTTTTCATAAAAAATATAAAGTTTAGTTCATATTTTTAAAGCAAGCAAAACGAAAAATCCATCCCCACTCCTTTTAAATTTTATTTCTAAAATATTTTTATGGATAAAACATTGCGCTCACGTATATTATCGTCTCGTATACCTCTATACTTGTAAAAATTGATTCAAGCCAAAAAAAATTATTTTAGATAAAGAAATTCTTGTGTATGAGAAGATTTTTTATTAAAAATAATTAATGCACGATTGCACCTGTTATGTTTGTGTTTGTAGATTTTGTAGTATTTTATAGCAGAGCACTTTTTATTTATTTTCGAGAATTGAATATAGAAATGAAATAACATGATTCTGCCTGTCCCGAAAATATTATTAAATTTATTAGAAATTTTAATTATATTATTTATTGTCAAACGTTTTCCCCTTACATACATATTTATGGTAGAGCATTTTTTGTTACATATTTTCGAACATTAAAAAAAATATAAATATCACGTGATTCTGTTCGTCTCAAAAATAATATTATACTATATTTTTTAGCAAATTTTGGTATATATAATTCGTTATTAAACATACAAAATGCGAGTTTTTCATGTTTTTTTATATAATTTATAGGTTACATTTTGTTGATGTCAAAATTTCTCTGATTTTTCCTACCATAAAATAAAAAATGTTGTGTTTCAGTCGCTCTAATGTAAATTTTTGTTTTTGTCTTTGTGAGATGTTCAGCAAAATTTTTCTGTTTTCTCCATGGAATAGTACCATTACTCTACACCAAAATGTTGAGATACGTCGTATATTGGATGAGTCAAACTCAGGGAGACGGCTGCGAAGGAAGAAACAACTTGATGTACTAGATCCGACCTGGATCTACTAAAAATATAATAAAACTGTCAAGGGGACTAGGTAGTCAAAGTGCTTCAACCCTCCAAACGAGAATATAAATTTTGAAAGATAAACTACTAGTCGATTTGTAAACCAGTTGTAATAAACAAATCTAATTTAAAAAAAGGCTTGTTGTGTGTCTTTGAAATTTTTCAATATTTATTATATATCACCTCAATGTTTGAAGTTAACATCAAACGATTTGTTTTTCCCGTGTAAAGTATTCGTTTAACTTTTCTATTTTAGTTGTTTTATCAGTTGTTTAATGATTCCATAGTGAGAATTGAATTATGCTTAATTAGCTTGACTGTGTCGTCTATTATGGTGGTATAACCCCTTATCAGTGCCTCCAATTGATGCTGATCGTTGTTGATGGCTTCAAATTGAGTTTCATATTTCTTTCATTGACGTTCTGTACGGACCTCGAACATGTCATCTACCAGAACGCTTGTTGTGTCGCCTAAGCCTAGCTTTTACCCGCGTGCTTCTTTATTGCTCGCTAATAACACTCGTAATTTATCTGCATTCAAATTGTAAAGCTGCCATTGAATTTGTTGAAGTATTAATTTGCAATTTATTTCAACCAAATACCGAGGTTCAATCAATAAGTACCCGTGTTTGAAATGAAGACGCAAGTTTTATAAATTTTTATTTTTTCCATCTTTAATTTCCATTTAGGTCGATACTCGTTTCCCAGCGTTTCTGCCATTTGTTTAACCTTTGTCTGGCTGAAGAAAAAACCAACACATATCGGCTTAGTAAAAAATAAAAATATAGTGTTTTTTTATTTTTAAATACAAATTTTTATTCGAAAAGAGTCGCAATCGATCGTCGAATGAGAAAGACGTGTTTTGTCTTTCTTCTTAATAAATAAAAAAATTAAATTAAATTTTGTGTTGTATTTTACCAACGTAAAAATAATAAATAAATATTAAGTGAAGTAATATAATAATTATAGTGCATTATTTATAGATGGAGACTTGTATATTAATTGTATAACGGGATATACATTGCACGATCCACCGAAAATGTGGTTTTGCGAGTATACGACGTTTTATATATTTTTATGGTGTCTCTATGTATAGGTAAACGAACGACACACAATATATGAGATCAGAAGGCTGTTCGTAAACTTTGCATTGTTAACATTGTTACAACTGTCATTGTTAGTACGTCGTATGTGCTTAACAATGATTTTGTTACAAATGAAAATGATTTTACAGATGATTGACGATGACGAAAAAAAACTATTATAAAACGCAAAACCGAAAACTAATTTCTATTGTCATTAATATGAAAATAATTATCAAAATAATAAAATTATGGTCTCTAAATAATACTCATTTATACGTATAGTAATTTTATTAAACACATTGACCACATAAAAAAGTTCATTAAAAAATTATTTTGTTTAGATATTGATGATTGTAGCATATTTAAGCTGTTTTGCTTTCGCAAAGCCGATTAGTTTTAATGTTAGAGGCCAATTTTGGTTTCAGCAATATTTGTTTATGAATTTCCAGTAACGAAAATATTTGTTCATCATAGTTGGCGAATTTATCAGTAGTAATTAAAGTAGAGTTGGCTTTTACATAAAACTAAAAAAAAAAAGATTTTCATAAAACCGATTCAGATTACAATTACTACTGACAAAAAAGCCCACTATGATGAACAATTATTTTTCATTACTGGAAATTCAAAACAAATATTGCTGAAAGCAAAATTGGCCTCTAACATTAAAGCTAATCGGCTTTGCGAAAGCAAAACAGCTTTAGTACTTTAACAGCTGGAAAGGCAGTCTCGAGTAGGGTTGAGAATGACATTTGTAACAATGTTAAAACGAGTTTACGAACGACCAAAACACGTGGTCGTTGTTACAATGATAGCTTTCGAACGATTTAGAGCTGTCATTGTTAACAATATCGTAACAATGTAGAGTTTACAAACAGCCTCCAGGGAAGTTTTTTCTTTTTCATTTCATTCTTTTATGTACATATTTATATTTTTCTTATATGTATATTACATAATAATTATATACTTTCTGCTTGTGCTTGTGTGTGTAAATGTTTATTAAATAAAAAAAAACCGACTAGATGTTTTATACGATCTCCCACACGTATACATTTGATTACAAAAATGTGATATCACTGCGTATATGTATACGGCCAGTGCACCTAGAATACTACAGGAAACACTGCTTTAAAAATTTTGCTATATGACGTCAATTTATGTCGACAGTTCTCTCTTTGGCTATTATAGGCAGCACTAAAATTAAAAAGATTTTTTTGAATTTTTTTTTTTGTATTTGCTGTCGACATAAGACATGTAAACAAACAACAATAAAAATATTTTAATAATATGTTTTAGAATTTAATAAAAAACTATTGGTAAAAGTATTATCTCATAATATTATTAAAAAATTATGCATTCTAAATTGTATTAAATATGTAAACACGTACAAAATGTGTACACATTTCGTATAATTTACGAGTACAGACATAACCTTACTTTTAGCACTCAAATTGTTTTTTCTGTTTGTTTTCGTTTCTTCTTTTTATGAACATGACTGCCATCTACAGTTCAAAGAATGTAGACATAAATTTAATGACATAGCAAGCAGAGCGGCCTGTAGTATTCTAGGTGCACTGATACGGCCAAGTTGAAGAAAAATATATAAAATTCGGTTTATATGTATGCAGGCCCAAATAACGTAAACACGAAAAAACACTTTTATTTTACGAATGCTATGGAAAATTTCTGTTCAATTTTTTTTTGACTTTATTTATCTATATCTCATAGGTTAGGTTTCAGTAGTTGACACTTAGGCCATTTTTGGCCCATTGTGATACCACGCATTCACGCCACATCATTAACCCAATCCACTTATTCACATACTCACACAACTACAGTATACCACCTGCACATTGCAAGCTCCATGTCAACCTGTACATTGGCATAGACGGTGAGTCGGCACTGAATTCTGCACTCCATCAGAGGGTCTAAGTTGTGTTTATTAATATCACCGATTGTAATCGATGATGAAAATTCGATTTGCATCTAGCCTCTGATGGGATTCGAACCCAGTACCTTAAGATCTATATCTCGTAACTGTGGCAGAAAATTAAATTTTCATTTCCCTGAGCATAAACTTTGTTTATTTATCAATAATTTCGGTAAATTGTTTTTTATTTTTAAGGTAGTTTTCATTTAGAATTTTACCATTTTCCGGTATGCTGTTCTTACGTCTACGGTTCATATCGCACATTCTCTAAAAAAATGTGGTAACACAAAAAAACAGTTTTGAGATAAATGCATTTTAAATTGCTAACGCTACTGTGATGTTGAGATTATTTATTTTATAAAGGTAATAATGAATAATCTCAGCATCACAATAGCGTTAGCAATTTAATATGCATTTATCTCAAAACTGTTTTTTGTGTTGACAGTTTTTTAGATGAAGTGCAGTATGTTTTCTGTTGTTTTGTATTTTTTGTTTACAATTTCTGCTTTGTTGGGGCTTTATTCCAATTTACGTATGTCTGGGGATTACAAATACATAATATTGGGGTTTATACACACATCACAATTTATAAATTTATCACACATCACAATTTATAAATTTATAAATTTATAAATTTATTAAATAATTTATAGCCCAACTTGGGTTGCAGCAAAATAAAGTTTTTGGTTATCATCCAGATTGTTTTACTTAAATGCATCTCGCATATTTATTTTATATAATAACTTTAAATTAAATTATTTAAGGCGATAAACTAACAAATTCATTCGAAAAATGTCAAATATAAACAACAATAACAAATATTTGAGCAAAATTCTTGCTCGCGCTGTTACTATGTCGGTACGAATTAGATTATTGGCTCAAAAGATGGAAATAATTCAACTAAAGCTGGATTAAATTGGGCGGGGCTTAGTTGAATATGAAAGATTTGATTGGCTAAAGAGTTGGATCAAAAATAATCCCGTTCCGTGAATTCAGCATTAGAAAAAATATCGAACAAAGTAGTTCAGCCAACAAAAAATAATTGAATGTCAGTGTTGTGTTTAATGACATAAAATAATTATATATACATACATATATAGTAATTATTATAGTAATTTATAAATATTATTGTAATTTATTAAAAATAATTTATACTGTCGTTTACACATGACAGGTAAGAAATCATATAATCATATCATATAATCATATAAATTTAATTTTAAATATTAATTAAATAAACCATTTGTTGCATTGATATCAACATTATGTTTTTGCTCATGTACATTTTTTTTGTTTTTATTTTAAGCAAGACCCAACGCGGAAGAGAATTTTATTTGATTAATGTATTAATATATACCCTCCGGGTAAGTGAGCCGGGTGTTTCTTTTAAACTGAGATGATCAAATATCTCGAAAAATAGCCACTCTACGGAAAAAATGTCCATAATCAAAATTTAATCATACCGCGTGGGAAATACATTAGTGCAAAAAAATAGTCCCCCACACCCCGCTTTGTAGGTGGGGCGGGGGTAACTTTTAAACTAAGATTGGAAGCCATATTTTTTATTGCAGATACGGATTCTACGACTAAAAGTACGTATGATTTGAATGAAATATTTTGTTCGGTTCATGATAGATGGCGTTGTAATCGACGAAATTCAAATTTTTCAATTTCTTCTTCTTAGAACACACGCATTCGATTCTGCAATACGTTTGAAATAAAAACATCACGTTTTCATTGGAAATACTCGAAATTCGTCATCAAAACAATTTATTAATGAAAATGGCAGGTGAATAAAATAATTTTAGCTTAAAATAAGTATTCAAAATGATGGCCTGCGACTTCAACGCACTTATTAATACGCATTTCCAATGATTGTACACAACTGAGAAGTGTGTTTGGCTGAATTTCAGCACACGCATTTCTGATTCGCTCAATCATGTTCTCACGTGTTGTTGGTTCTTGTTTGTAAACTTTGTCTTTGAGATAGCCCCACAAAAAAAAATCTGGCGAAGTAAGATCTGGCGATCTGGCGGGCCAATTTATCGGACCAGCTCTACCGATCCAGCGACCATTGAAATCACGATCAAGTATTTCACTTGCCACCAAAGAATGGTGTGCAGGACAACCATCATGTTGAAACCACATGTTCCGTCTCACTTCTAAGTTCAAATTTTCAAGTAATATTGGCAGTTCATTTTCCAAAAAGTTTCGGTACATTTGACCATTCAAGTTGCCTTCAATAATGTGGGGGCCTATGAGTTTGTTGCCAATTATTCCACACCACACGTTGACAGTCCAAGGACGCTGATGTTCAACTTGACGAAGCCAGTGCGGATTTGTAACACTCCAATAATGCATGTTGTGTCGATTAACCGTTCCATGGTTTGTAAAAGACGGTTCGTCAGAGAACATTACGCAATGAAAAAAATTGGGGTTTTGTTGTATTTGTTCACGTGCCCATTGACAAAAAGTTACCCGATTTTGGAAATCAGCGCCATGAAGATCTTGGTGTAAAGACACATGATATGGATGATACTTGTGCGGTTTTAAAATTCTCCAAACACTGGTTGAGGGACAAACATGAGGATTATGAGCCACTACTGCCAATACAGCAATTTCATTATTTTCTCCAGTGACTGTTGCTCTACGGGTCCTCTTTTTCGGTTGAACATTTCCATCAGTAATAAATTGTTTGATAGTACGGCCACATGAAGCACGTAAACGAATCCTATCCGGAAAACGTTGAGCGTAAATAGCAACAGCATTTTCAAGATTTCTGCCAGCTTCACCATTAAACGGTCCATTCTAAAGTATTTTATCGTTTATTTTGCAATTACGAAAAACATGAAGATAACAAATAACACAAACGTTAAATGTGATTTACAAAACTGAATAAATTGTTTTGATGACGAATTTCGAGTATTTCCAATGAAAACGTGATGTTTTTTATTTCAAACGTATTGCAGAATCGAATGCGTGTGTTCTAAGAAGAGGAAATTGAAAAAATTGAATTTCGTCGATTACAACGCCATCTATCATGTGCCAATATTGTGGTTGCATTGGGAACCGTTAAATACGTGTTGGATAATGGTGAAAAGTCAATTGTACGTGTCCAATAATATTATACGACGGTGTTTACGAAAAGGAATTCAATGTTTAATTAGTTTTGTGTATTTCAGGTTTTGATTCACGTTCAAAAGGTTTTATGTACAGGGTGGCGCACGAATCGTGCTACAAAAACAAAACGTAATAACTATTTTTCTGTGTGACTAATCTGTTTTTTATTTTTTTTATTTTGCAGATTATTATTTAAATTTACTAAAATGGATGCTTGGAATACCGAAACGAGGATTTGGATAGTGCAGCGCTACCATGCTTTGCAGTCCATCATTTCCGTCCAGAGGGAATTTAGGCGGGAGTTTGGCGGCACTCCCCCGAGTAGATGGACCATTATGAGGTTGGTACGCATGTTTGCTGAATCTGGAAGCATCGCACGTAGACCGTACAATCGAGATCCCTATGTTCGGGTCGAAGCCACAATCGCAGCTGTAGCATCATCAATTCAGGCAAATCCAAGTGTTTCGACTCGAGAGTTATCGGCGCAAATTGGAGTTAGCAGACGGTCATTACAACGGATAATTCATGATGACTTAAACTTGTTTCCGTACAAAATCCAAATTACAAGCAAATTAAAACCTCTGGATTTGCCTATTCGCCTGGAATTTTGCCGGAAAATTATTGAAATGGCCGAAGAAGACAACAACTTCATAAATTGCTTGTTTATGTCTGATGAGGCCCATTTTGATCTAAACGGCAATGTAAACAAGCAAAATTGCCGTATATGGAGTGAAACTAATCCAGAAATACTCCATGAGACGGAACTGCACCCAGAACGAGTGACAGTGTGGTGCGCAGTTTCATCAAGATGCATTGTCGGGCCATACTTCTTTGAAGTAAACGGTGAAACAGTAACTGTAAATGGGGACCGTTATTTAAACATGTTGAAAGATTTTTTTACCCAGAACTGCGGCGAAGACGTATCCCTTTTAACAGCATTTGGTTCCAGCAAGATGGAGCAACTGCACATATAGCCAGACCGGTTATGGAGGAGCTCCAACGAAAATTTCCAAATAAATTAATATCCAGAAACTCCACTTTCCGCTGGCCCCCAAGGTCACCTGACCTCACTGCACCAGATTTTTTTTTATGGGGTTATGTCAAACAAGAGGTGTTTAAAACGAAACCAAGGAATTTGACTGAATTGAAGCAGTCCATTACAACAATAATTGAGGCGATCCCGACTTCAACCCTTCAGTGCGCAATGAATAATTTTCTGATCAGGTGTCGCACATGCGTGAATGAGCATGCAGGTCATTTACGGTCTATCATTTTCAAAACTAATTAGTTAAATAAAAATAAAATTGAATTATCTATACAATAAAAAAAAATAAAGCCGATTAGTCACACAGAAAAAAAGTTATTACGTTTTGTTTTTGTAGCACGATTCGTGCGCCACCCTGTATTTGAGATTTATGTGAATAATGCACAATGATGGGGGAAGGATTTGAAACACGTGCTGCCGGCCCTTTGCTGAGCATAGAATTTAAATATTTCTCACCCGCAAAGTTTTAAATAACATGGAAATTGGTGATTCACCATTCGATGCTGAACGTTCAAAAATTGTGCAAAAACTCGTAGATAAGGCAAAGAGAAATAATTGTCGTCTTACTTTCTCTCTCTCTCTCTCTCTCTCTCTCTCTGGCACTACATCCCATCAAGGGATTTGGCCGCCTCAAATGAGGTTTCATAATCATTTATTCATTTCGGATAATGAGTGATTAATTCATTGATCCTAACCCAGCCGTGAAATTTTTTCTTTGTCACCACCGGGGATCGAACCCGGGACCTCCGGTCGCTGGAGCAAGTATGCTGACCACTTTGCCACCGGGGCGGCGTCTTACTTTGGCATAAGTTAAATCCATTCTGAAATAGAATTAATTTGTGGTCAAAGTAACAACCAAAGATATTTTTTAATTTATTTTTATTAGTTGGTAACAATTACATTTTGAATTTGAAAACAACGTAAAAATGCAACTAAATACATTCAACTAAAATGCAACTAAATACATTACTATTTAGTAATGTGCTAGAACATTATTGAATATTATTACAAATCGTAACTAATTTCTCGTGTTGTTTAAAAAAATGCGATGCCAAAATAAAAAAAATCACTTTTATATTTTTGTTGCCAACATTTAAAAATAAAAGTATTCAATAAAATTGCCCTGGTGGTGAACATTAAAACTACAGGTAGAATAGAATAATTCTATACCAGCAGAAAAGTTTGGCTAAAATAATTCCAATTTGGAATTACATATATTGGATTGTTGTTGTAAATTTCTCAAAGTAAGACGGCAAATGTTCAGTTACAATTGCCGATCGATTTCGTCACTGGCAATAAGTTTGCCGCAGACGCGGAAGCAGGAAATGCTATAGTCAAAGGTGGTATTCCAGCAGGCTCAAGACATTATTGATGTTGGACCAAAAACAAAAGAAGCTTTCGCTGCACCAATTGCACGCTCTAAAATTATTGTTTAGAATGAAGCTCTCGGGCGTTTTTGATTTTGAAAATTTCTTAAAAGGTACAAAATCATTTATGGATGGAGTGGTTGCAGAAACTGCTGCGCGTGGTATTCCCATTATTGGAGGAGGGGACACAGCTTCATGTTTTGCGACACATTTAAAATAATTTTGGGTTCCTCAGTTCCAGCATGGAACCTTAATTTATTGTACTCGATAAATAAATTTTAAACCAAAAAACTTGAAATTTTCAGTATTTATTTAAACCAAAAATATATTACCCATGGTATTTTGCTTCGATATGTTTCTTGTTTCCGTGTCGATCTACCATCTAGATTCTAACTTGATGTTATTTAGCTTAACCGAAAGACAGAGGTTTGTTACGGACGATGACATGGAAAAGTTTTTGATTTCTGCTCATTTGCCTTAATTTTCCATTGAGAAAACTGCTACGCTATTTCTACTTGACGGTTTTAAGGTTTTAAAGGGTAGGTAATAATGATCTGCAAATGTTAGGAAGGCTAAATATAAAAAAATATAAATTAAATATAACAATGGACCCAGTGCAAATTCCAATCCATTCTAACAAAACCGGAAATTATTTAGAAATGATAGCAGAAAATTCTAATAAAATTTGAAATTATTTCTCATTGACATTTATGATTGAACCGGAATTTGCGAAATTGAACTTCACAAATGAACTCTCCATAGCAGAAATGACATCCGTGATTTATCATCTTCATCATCACTCCAAACTGTTTAAGAAGGACTATATACATGTTTCTTTAGACGTCTCAACAATAGTGTCGAGGTCTTGTTATTTTCCTGTCATTATGACATGTGAGAAGTGTAATAGCAAAATAGGTTATGGAGTGGAATTCATTGGGTTCGAACCTGTATCACTTTTGACCTTTAATAATAGTAAGAACTCTATTAAGAACTACAACTAATTGCTATTCTTACTGGCGGTATAAACTTTATTTACGAATGGACCTCGTTTAAAACTTTTTGTGCGACGACGACTTTAAATGGTGCAGATGACTGCATTCACCTTGCTTCAAGTTGTTCCAGATTAGATTGTCTAAAATATAGATCTTTGAATGTTTGTCAGTTGTTCTTCCTATCTGGTTCAAGCTCATGCAGTTTGCCAGATCAGCAGAATGGAATTGGGATATCTCCTCGATTTGTACCATGGAACTTTAGTGCCACTGAGTGTAGGCCCTCCGTGAGTAGCAGTAATGTCGAATATTAGAAATTTTCAAAGATTTCTAAAAGAATTTTAATAGATTACAAAAAATCTGTTAAAGTTCAGGTCAGTGCTATGGACGAAAACACTTACCTATCATAAGCCGTTTCCAACATTACCCAGGAGGTAGGCTTCAATGCGTTTTTTAATGAGGTTCCTCAACTAAATGTAGGCCTATTCATCAGTTTTAAAGTTAGAGTTAAATTTCAAATAATTATTTACAGATATCTAACTTTAAAACAATAAATCATTTAACAATCACAAAAAAAAATAATAGATTTTAATAGAGATAGATTTTAAAATAATAGAGATATAGATTTTAAAATAATAGATTTTAAAATAATAGAGATTTCATAAAAATAATAACTACTAAATAATAACTAATAAATAAAATTTAATTCAAATAAAACTAATATCACAATAATAAAAGTACTAAATAAATAATAATAATAAAGTACAATATATTGCAATTAGAGATCTTTGAGACTTATGCCAGTGAAATATTGATTTTAATTTTAATGTTTTATTTGAATTTTTGAAAGTTTCCGTTTTCTATCTGATTCCAAGTTATTGTTTTCTTGTTTACTAAAATTATTAAGTATAACGTTAGAAAACATATTTAAAAGAGTATAATAATATATTGATTTGTGATCTTGTCCACAACAGCAAGTATCATCAAGAGCGATAGAGGCCGAGTCCATCAAAAGCAATTGGACAGCGAATTGCCTATGCGCCTTGCACCTATAACTAGTGGCCTTGGATCCACTTGGTTTTTGCTTGCTTTCTCTCTGGTAACCTTAGAGCTTTGAGGATACTGTTTCATTTTGTTTCTTAGCCTTCGGAGTTCTTTTTCTACTTCACATCCTCTGTAATTCGCAGGATGATGCCCTTTACAGTGTATGCATTTTGCAGGGTTGTTTCTACGTTCCTTACACTCTTTCGCGTCGTGATTTCCAGCACATTTTACGCATCTAGGCTCCCAGCCGCAATACTTTTGCGTGTGGTTGAAAAGGGGGGGGGGGGGGGTGGTTCTATTTTAACCCTTATATTTAGTTTTGCTTTGATGTTGAAAATTTTTTCAACTTTCTCCTTTTTATTAAAAGTAAGCATAGAGAGTGGAAACCCTCCTTTTTTACTTCATTGTTGTCACCTCTCTCGTTTTAGGATATTTACTGCATCTTTCACACGTTATTGTTTAGTAACACTACTCTGTACTCCTTAGTGGTCAGTGATTTGATTATAGTTTGCATACTAGCAAATTCTGTTATGCCGAATACATTAATTGGCGGAGGAGCCTTTTCTTTCGGTGCAACCTTTTGTTGTTGATTTTCTTACAATTGTTTTTGTTGCTGATGTGCCGGGTTAGTATTAGTAGTACCAGTTACAATAGCTTGTGATTGTTCTCCAACTTCAGGTGAGCATTCCGCTCTTCGTTTTTGGTAGGTCGTTTTTTCCTGTTCCTGTTCAGTACCCAATCTGTTTCTCTCGCAAGTTCCTCCTTATCAGTATGGAACTCCGTGTTATAACTGGTATATGTACTTGCTTCGTTATAAATGATTAGAGGGTTTTCATAAATCTCCATTTCCATTTCTCTGGGCTTCTTTAATTCCTCATTTTCGTTTTTAAGTGTTTCTAAGTCACTTAGTTTCCGACAGAGTCCGTTTTCATTTTTCTGCTGATTTGCTGAGTTAGTTTGTCTAGTTGGTGACTTTGACAACTTTGAACTTCTTATGAATGGGTATAGGAATGATTGGCTCACCCCAGAATCCATTGAGCCAGCCTCGTTAGGAGGTGGATTAGCCAACTGGGTGGTTGGTGTACCACCTGGGGTATTTTCTTCTTTCTCCGTTGTATCCATTGCTTTAATTGATCTGGTTATACCTCTAAACTCTAGGTCCCTGGCAGAACTTAGCCACTGCAAGCAGTGCCCATCCCCTGCGATGTGGAGGCGTCTACCAGGAGTAGCTGAAGTGCACACAGTTACATCCGAAGCTCTCTGTGTGCCCACAGCCGAGGGACGGGGCGAGTCGGATAATGAACAGGAATTTAGTCAGGCCGACTCATTTGACTCTGATGAAAGTATGGAAATTGAACAACCATAGGTGGAAGAAAATGAAACTCTTTTTGGAAACGAACGCCACTACATGGCGTACCGATCCTTTACCGAGTGCACACAAGAAAGCCTAAAATCTATATTGCCTTGCAAATGTGTGGTTTATATTGCGAGAAACCAATAGGAAAGCCAAACGGATTGTCTCCATCGACTACAACAAACAATTAAAAGAAAAGTATCCTGACGTTTTGAAGCGACGGTCATCAAAAGAGTTTATACAATTTGATGATCAAGATATTGAAACATACATTTTTGGGAATATTGATTGTCGCTGGGGTTTACAGAAACAATAAGGAGAATATCGACGAAATGTGGGCCTTATATTTTTTACCAGTTATTAGAAAAGCTATCTTGCTCCGATTTATTAGATTCGACAACCAAACACACGAAGAGAACGTCTTGAAATTGATAAACCTATTCCAATTAGAGATATTTGGTTGATGATGAATAAAACCTCGTAAAGTGATACACGCCATTCGAATCTATAACTGTAGATGAACAGTTGTTCCCTTTCAGGGGACATACGCGATTTATACAGTATATTCCTTCCAAACTAGCAAAGTATAGAGTAGAAGTTTTTTGGGCTTGTGACTCAGCAAATATTTACTCTTTGCAAGGGCAGCTCTACACTAGAAAGCCAGCCGATGGTCATCGTAAAACAAACGTCGGTGAGCGCACTGTTTAAGGTTTGGTTTCACTATTCAAAGTTTCTGGAAGGAAAATTACAACCGATAACTTTTTTACAAGCTTCAAGTTGGATAAAAGAGTCAAGCTGTTGGAAGATGATGCTAGTAGGAACAGTTCGAAGACATAAAACATTTTTGTTGGCTAATATGCAGCTTACAAAACTAAGAGTACTTGATTCGACAAATTTTGCATTCAAGAAACACGCAACAGTCATATGTTCCAAAGAAGAACAAATCCGTAATACTTCTGTCATTCATGCATGCAACAAGTGAGATTGGTGAGACCCTCAATGGAAAATCGCAAATCATCAAATATTATAATAGAACTAAAGCTGGGGTTGAAACGCAAAATGCAACGATTGCCTTTGGCATGTTTTTTCGACTTCGTCGACGTGGCTGCCTTAGCAACATATTTAATCCATCGGGTAGCCCGCGGCAAAAATCATCAAGTGACGAAGAATCATTTTGTTCGATAGGTTATTGAAATGGTGCCTCAACATCGCCAAACAATTACAGAGACTCCGGCTAGCAGGCAAAAGCTTCTTGGCAGATGACGAACGTGGACAGTTGCTATATATGCCGAGAATTAAACAAAAAACAACGTAAAACCAGAAAATGTGTTTATTGACTAAAACCAACATGTGATGAACACATCATTCCTATGACTAAATGTCTTCACTGCATCCAAGCAGCCTAAAACTCACCTCATACATAAAACAATGAATTAGCTTTTTTATAATGAATAAGAATATTAAATAAACAATGAAATTAAGATTGAAAAATAATTTTTATATTATCTCCATTCGGAGTATTTTCATGAGTTCGAGTCTTGTTAGCTTTATAAAAAAAAAGTTGTCGCAATTTAAAAACGCAAAAGTTACAATTGCCACTCAATTGCCTGGCCACTCATTATCAAAAGTAGAGGTATTTATAACGACCATGTTTAAATTCGATGAACCTATATCTCACGGTTGTCATAGATAGTGAAGGGTCCCCGTAGAAAGCATCCAACTTCGTTTTTATTCCTTTGCATATTTTATCATCTACAAACACGAGTGATACAACTGGCTGCAAAATAAAAACTAACCTGTGTACTAGACTGAAAGTTAGTATGGTGCCAATGTCAATTTCTCTCAGTAACGCCATCTGTTTTCAAGTACGTGATTTTTAAACAATTAGCATTCATTTCATGGCTTACCAGAAAAGTGGTAAAGTGCTAGAACAAAAATTGTGAATCGTGCAAGTGTAATTCAGCATATATGGAATCTGTTGACGAGTGGAGTTTTAATAAAGTATGGGAACCCATCGAACGCCTGAAATTCTTAATACCATCTACTGTCGAGTTGCCCAGTTTATGAAGGTTTTCAAGCAATTTTGAAAGAAATGAATAGAAATTGTCCAAAATAAAGAGGTTCAATGTTAGAGGTTTTATTATATTTACACGTAGATAACCTCAATGACTGCATTAGATACAGACGATAAAACATTTTTTATTTGTTTTAAACACTTTTCAACGACGGTCTCAAGCAATCAAAAGCAGTTATTTTAGATACCAAAAACATGTGCCCAATAATATTTGTCTACGTAGTTTTTACTGTGTCTAATTTGTTTTATTCCTGGTTTTTCATCTTGAACCGGTTTTAAAATTATTTTTTTCGTAAACTTGCGACAATTTCCAGATTGTTATATATAGTTTATAACTGCGGTTAATCTTAAACATAATTTAGAAGTGATTGGAAGTGTAAATTAAGTTCTAATAAATCTTAAGATAAAAAATGTTTATCTTATTTTTGGTTATCAGTCTGCTCGCTTATTGGTTTATTGTGCAAAATAAAAGAAATCGTGAACTAAATGAAAAATTAAAAAATTTTCCGGGCACTAATGCTGCATATCCCATATTAGGAGACGTGCATGTGTGGTCCATTACAAAGTGGTCAATTCCAGGTAAATATTAGCGAGTGTATATTATGAATGTACTCTATAAGTGTCGTGTAATTGTATAGTTGAACCAGCGATTTCTACAGAGTAATGCACGGTACCAATAGTTTGTTGGATATTTAAAGAATTGTAGTGAAGGTTGCAATACTGTTTTAATTATTTTAACCGACAGAGAGTGGTGCTTTTTAGTAAATTATCCTAGATCCCTTCAGAACTCTTTAAAAACACAAAAACTTCGATTATCTCAGGCTAGCATGTCATATTTACCTATAAATGTGCGTAGATAAACACACTAACTATTTAAGGGAGCCTATAAAGCAACCAGTTAAATCGAAATTGATTTATACTAAAAATTAATTCCGATGACTATAAATCAAATGGTTAATAAAATAAAACTGGAAATCGCCAAGTCACTTTATAAGTTTATAGTTGCTATACATACCGGAAAGGGGGGGCTCAATAGGAAAAGAATTTTGTTTCTTAAGTGTATAACATATGTCGTTTATTATTTATTACACATATGCTATGTTCTTAGAAGGTAAAATCTTAATTGGTACATGTTTGACGGTCGACGATGTTGGAATTTTTTTGTAATTAATCAACCAAATTCACTCAACCATTTTAGAACCGGCATGTGGCGACTCAATTAAGATCGCCGAGTGACGACGTCCTGAAAGATAATTTCGAAGAATCAATAAGCGATCTCTATGGCATCTGCTTTTATATTAGAAACTGGGATTGATTTTGGAGTTAAAAGGCCTTTAGGGTTCTTGTTGGACATCGTACCATATTATTGATTCTAGCGCGTCTTTTATTACAATATTTGTAGTTCATGATTGTTAATTCTCATAGTTTTCTTTCTCTTGCCTCTTATTATCATATTTAATAGGTGGTTACGCTTCCTCATAAAGTCTCATTTCGTTATTTTGCGGCATAAATAAATTCAGATATTTTCGTAAAATTTCATGTTGAAGGGAAGAAGAAAGTTTGAAACGGAAAAACAAAAAAAATTGCGTATTCAAAAGAACTGGAATAAACAGTATTAAAACATAAATATTTTTTCTTTGAGTGGCATTGGAGCGTATGCCAAGTGCTCGTACTAAATATATTGACCCATTTTGACTTATTTTTTGTCCTTAACGTTCATTCTTTAAGCGTAAACAACTATAAAAGTTACACCTAATGCAGCTTTCACATCAAGTAAAATTTTGTTTGATAAACCCTTTTGTTATCGAAAAACCATATTTTTAGTTGTTTTTAATATAAATAAAGATTACTTTTAAAACCTTTGATCATATTTAAGCTATATCAAAAATAACGAAAAATTTAAAACCATGCAATTTATTTAGTTTTTATCGAATTTAATGTTCTATAAAAACCTCGATAAAGAATTAACTGATCGAACTCAAAAGTTTATTAAAGAAGCTCTAAATCAGTAAAAAGAATGTGAGCAACTTCACTTACAATACGAGCACATCGGGTAACTCGAGTTTTCAATCATGTCGAAATTGTGGCAGATAAATAATAATAATAACATATTTGTTCAATTTTATTATTTTATACGAATATATTTGCCAATAGAATATCATTAGATTTACGCAATTATAGACTTAACTAACAACAATGTTCAGCCATAATTATCAGCTTTATATAATATGTTAACCATTCCATTCGATGTAATTTCTATTCGAAGTTAAAATGGCCATAATTTTTCAGTTTAGACTGTGTGCCTGCGAGCGATTTTTTCGACTAAATTGTCGACTAAACTAAATTAATGAGTAGTCATGCTATTAGCCACCAGGTTTTATCATTTAGAATCCTGCTGAGGTTGCTTGACTATTTAGTTGTTATTTTTATTTTTATTATTTTTTATCGTATGCATAGAATATTGTTCGAACAATTTACGCGGTGACAATAATAAAAATGTCTGAAAGGAAATAAAAAAGGAAGTAGAGATTTGGTGGAAACTCGATATGTTCTTTGATAAACCTCTCATCAAACATTATTCTACGATAAATAGACGAATTGTAGGATTATATAAAATTTCGTTCTGGGGCTCTATTCTTGAACTATTACGAAAATGTTCGGTACCTAAAATTTTCGTAACACTATTTTCGTAATCGTAATGGAAAAATCTTAAATTGATATTCTTGAAACCATTACGAAAATAAGAAAGAGGGGAATAAAAAATAATGACATTTCGTAATGAGGTGATTAAAAATGTCATTCCAATTGAAAACCTTAAGCGAAACGGACGTTTTTTAAATGCTTAATATTATTAAATTTTATAATATAAATTATTGTGGTTATCGTGTCGTTTTGTGATGTGGCCATCCACCTCGTCTTCCACTATCCATAGTAAAATAAAAAATCTAAAATAATCAATGTTTGGTTAATACTTGTTGCAACGAAATGCCAAAATATTTAAACAGAAGATAAAAGTGGTCAAATCTAAAAAAAACTCATCCCAATAAAGGCGGTATTAACAAAAATGTCGTTTGTTTTAGGAAATAAAATGGAAAGGAAAAAATAGAATGTTATTATTATCTCAAACAAAATATTATTTTGAACATCAAATAGAGAAATAGAGTTGTATCTAAAAAAAAAATTAAAACTGGGGTAATTCTAAAAAATGAATCCAAATTTTCCAAATGATCACAAAGAAAAAATGAAATCACCTTTTTTACTACTTAAGTAACAAAATGTCCCTTACATCAAACTGTGTGAAATCATGCGTTTTAACTACGAATATTTAAAAAAAATCTAAATGGCTGATGGTACACGGGGTATCACAGAAACCGTATTTTTCACCGCTTACCTATGATACCGGTTTTAATTGGGACTTAAACAAATTTTCGGTGCAACCACACTAACACAGACATAAATGAAATAAAAAATATTTCAAGGACATTTTTGACTCATTTTAGTTTAAATTTTATTTTCGAGAGAGCAGAGCAAAACAAAATAAAACACACATACATATATACATTATCTATTACGACTAGTTGGCCTTGAAAGAATAATCAAAAAACCAAAAATCTCGTGTGGAATGGGATAGTTATTACGAAAATGGAATAAGGAACGAAAAAATTATTACGAAAATTTTAGTAACGCAACGTTCAAGAATACCATTTTAAGATTTTCGTTATACTTTGATACTAACTCGGTACCAAAAATTTTCGTAATAGCTCAAGAATAGAGCCCCTGGATGAAATTTAAGAATACATACAAATCAATGAATAACTATTCCTATTAGTGTTCAGGTTATGTTGTTTCAATATGCTAAATTTGTTTTTCGGTAATCTTTAAACTCTCATTAATAAATTTTATAATCACATTCATGATTAATGCGACTTCCATACCCATATTTGTTTTTTTTTATTTCCTTGATTTTAAATAATAACAAACCGATGTTTTTGAAAAACAATATGTCGTATGAAAAGTCATGATTTAGTTTAGTTTACAATCGGCGGTACAGCATATTTAAAACGATACTATTGCCACCTTTGAATGAATACTATGAATCAGTCAATAGTTCAGTTTAGTCGGTAATTTAGTCGAAAAAAATCGCTCTCAAGCACGCAGTCTTAAAGATTATTGTAAAATGCATGATACTTATAACTGTTATTAGGTTCGACATCGAGTCAGACAGACCTGTTTCGATTTTTCGTACATATACAATATATGTATGTATATAAATTTATTATTTCCATTAAAAGATAATAAATAGAACTTTTAATAGACGTAACTGTATTGCAATGCGTTAATGATTTTATTTTCAATTCAAAATTTTGACAGACATAGTATTGACAATGCCTAATAGATGTCGTAAGAATCATATAATTTTTATCAAATACATATATTTAATGCATGTTCGTTTGATGTTAAACCCCCGTAAGAGTTATAAGATAGCAGAAAATTGTATAAGATAGTAGAAAATTGCACTGCTAGAAGCATCACTAATCGAAAATTCTACTGACGCCAGTTATGATTCTTATGTTGCTCATGTATATAGATTATGATCTCAGCTACCATAAAATCATATACCCACTGTAGTATAGGGATGTTTTTCTAACACTTTTGTTAAAAATTGAAAACTATTCACATTAAAATGATTGAAAATTAATGGAGTGCTGTCAACGTAGGCGATTTTTTTTTGTGTTGCTCTGTATTTCCATTGTGATGATTATGGTCATTTTAGTATATTTTAAGAGTCCTTAGACATGCAAACCGTTTATTAAAGAAAATTAACTTTTATCGTTTCAAAACGTTTCAACATATATTTTCTCTTCTTTTTCATAAATTCTTTGGTTTTTCATAAAAATTTCAGCTGTTAATTTTTAGCCATGTTTTTTTATTATCGCACGAAAGATGTATCCGGAGCACCCAATTTTCTATGTCAAAACTTATATTTAGCACGTATTTTTTTTAAATTAATTTATTTAACTCTAAACTAAGATTTTTCATTCTACTTTGAAAAGGTCTTTATTTTTGTAAACCCCTGAAACCAATAGACGTTAAATGTGTGTTTTATGGATGATTTTTTTTTAATTTTTTATAGTACAGCGACACTAGTGAATAATAGCTGCAGTTTCAGTAGAAATTTCCCATTCGGCGCCAGATAGTGCTGCAAATCAATAGCGCACAGCTATTTGCTTGAAAATCTCAAAAATTTTCTGCTGCTTTCAAAAAATATAAGCAGAAAAAATTTCTTTTTGTAATAGTGATGTCTCTAGCGGTGAATAGCAAAACACATTTTTTTGCTGATTTTTTTTCTAATTTATTGGCATCTAAGAGTTGTTCTCTGAAAATTCTGTTGGTCATGTAAATTAGAGTGTCAGAAGTAGTAGCCAGTAGAAAACCTAAAACTGTTAGTTTTGAATTTGTACTATATTAGTCGTGTTTTAATATTCGAGCACTATCCGGAGCCGATGTCAAATTTCTACTGAAACTGCAGCTATTATTCACTGGTGTCGCTATACCATAAAAATAAAAACTAAATGCATCCATAAAACAAACATATATCACCTGAAATATACTAATTGACATTTATTTTGACATAACGTTATACACAAAAAATCCATCTTGCTGCGTTTTAAATTTTTATTGTAAGATTTAGTTTCTATTGGTTTCAGGGGTTTACAAAATAAAGGCCTTTTCAAATTTCCTATTGAAATGGATAGCGCTCCCGATAGCGGCTCCCGATAAATAAGTGAGCCAAGATATTTTTTTATCGATTTTTAATTAAAAAGTTGAATGAAAATTTTTAGTTTAGAGTTAAATAAATTAATTATATGCAATAATAGCGCGCTAAATATAAGTTTTGACATAGAAAATTGGCTGCTCCGGATACAGCTATCGGGCGCTAATAAAAAAACACGGCAATGTTGTAGTTTTATAATGAGTAATTTTGGTAAAATATAATTTCGTTATGATTTAATTCTCCCCAGTTTTGTGCTGGTGTTAGTAGCACTGGATAGGTGCTTGCCATTATAGGTGTGAGTAGTTACGCCAACTAAAATATTCTAAATTTGTTGCTTAGATAATCCGAGTTGTGCTCCAGCTTTAGTTTATATAATGATATAGACTTATAGATGGTTAGATGGCTACTGACTCGTTTGTGATAAATGTTTAGTATATCATCAACTAAAACATATACATTTAATTTTGCTCTGGTTTGATGGCGTTCGTCACGTTCGAACTTCGTTCGCTCTGCTAATACTTAGCAACAACAATCTTTTTTTTTATCTTTTAAATCTGTTCTGGGGCCTAGACATCTCAACTGTTTCGCGGTTCTCGTTTAGTTCTCTTTTCGTCCACTCGCGGTTCCCATCCTTACTTTTTCGCCATTTCCCAGCCAATTCGAGGACGTACGGATATAGATCCGATTTTCGTAGAACCATCTGTGCATTGCGTAGCTCCATGCCAGTAATATAGTACTGGCATAGAACATGGATCGGCCCATATGTTCTGTACTCCGACAGGGGTCACAAATCCTTTTTGCATCCTGCCCCTATCGGGATTCGAACCAAGTACCTCCCGGTCCAAAAGTCGAAGCTTTCACTACTGTGCCGTTTGCTCGGTGTATTTGTTCATAAGACGGTCTAAATCTGTATTATATGTCAAAGTTACAACGCCTCAACGAAACATCAACTAATGTAATTCTATTAAAGGAACGAGTAATTCTATTAAAGAAACGAGTGAATTATGCTTCAATTAGAGTATCGAAATCATACAATCATACATTTCGCTGAATTTAAAAATTCATCTCTAGAAGACGACCAGGTCAACATATTTAGCAGTGATAATGAAACCAATTTTGTTGGAGGTTGGACGTTGGGATTTAGTACATCTAATTTATCGTTGATTTTAACACTAACCCATTTTTTGAAGCAAAACATTCCCACTAGCCGTTCTTTTCAGAAAACCATATCTTTCGTGTCTTATACGATAATAAGTTTCTTATGGACTATATAACAAAGCAAGGTGAACTGAGAATAACTTCCAGGTGAGTTAATTTGCTTTTACGGTGGAATTTGGGAGGGCGTATTTTGATGTAAGAACGAAATATTAACTACCTCCGATGTTATGATGTGGAGCATCACAACCTAGATTTTTAAATTTCTCCGAAGGACTTGGTCAAGAGAGTCATCAAACAACAGTTTCAGTCGAACGGCTTTCGAATATAAAATTAATAAGTACAGCTGAGAGTGCAAAAATGTACGCACAGGTTTCAACTCCAGAGTTCTTATAGTAAACTATTCTTTAACGTGTGAGCTGATGCTACATTATTTTAAAAAAATAATTAATTTTCATTTAATGTTCACAGAAAAGATAAAACATTCCGTAGAAATGATTAGGAACTATCCGACAACATTCAAAGTGTGGTTTGGACCAAAAGTAGTGATCATAATTAATAATCCGGAGGACATCAAAACTATACTAACTTCACCTCATTGTACCGACAAATCAAGTATTTATCACATGACCATTGGTGGAGAAGGACTTTTCGTAGCAAATGGTAAATTAACATCATATATAAACCTTATTATAATTAACAACCTATTCCTCCATATATTCCAGGTGATAAATGGAAAAATCAACGACGACATCTTAATACCGCATTTGGTCCTCGCGTATTAAATTTATATGCAAACGAATTCAACCGGTTTGGTCAAAATATTGTAGGAGCTCTAGTAGGACCCGCCGCTAATGGAAAAGCATTTAACATCTCATCAATATTGGGAAGTTATACTACAGATTTAATTACTCGAACAATTTACGGAAGCACTCAACACAAATTTGAATTGTCCAAACACTGTTATGAGTTGGTAGAACGCTTAATGGTTTTTTGGGGCGAACGAATGTTACAGATTTATATGCACATATTCTTAGTTGGGATCCGGAAGCTTTTCGGAATGTCATCACAAACTAAAAAATTGAATATAGATTTAAGGAATAAACTGCAACCAATATTTGATCAAAAGGTGAAGGAATATCGAAAAACTTTAGAACATCTGAAAAAGGAAGGAATTAATGATAATCTCAAATGGAAAGATGAAAACTTTATAGAAAAATTAACACGTCTAAAGTTTGAAGGTACAATCAGTTTATCAGAATATCGGCATACATCAATGACGATGTTTTTGGCTGGTACCGAAACTACAGCACGCGGTATTTCTATTATTATTTTAATGTTGGCCATTTATCAAGAACACCAGCAAATAATTTATGAAGAGGTGGCTAATTTTTTTGAAGTACACAGTGATGGTGATATAGATTTATCTAAGTTATCTGAACTAAATTTCTTGGATCGGTTCATCAAAGAAACATTCAGAATATTTCCGATTATACCATTTTTCGGGCGAACGCCATCCCGCGATATTCATATAAGTATACAATTAATTAATTTATTTCGAAATGCTATAATTTATAATTATCTACATTATTTTTACAGCGGAAGGGGTCATACCAGCCGGTACTGACATTCTTATTTCAGCTGTTAATATACATCAACAAACGGATATATGGGGCGAGAATGCCATGCATTTCAATCCAGATAATTTTCTGCCCGAGGCCGTTGCAAGTCGACCCAGATGCAGCTATCTGCCTTTTAGTTACGGACCTCGGAACTGTATCGGTTCCAAATTTGCTCAAATTTCAATGTACGTTGGTGTTATTTACTTGTTAAAAAGTTATCAGTTTAAGACTGTTTTAAAAGTTAAAGATATAAAAGTTGGATATGGTCTGACAACATACATAATTAACGAAAACTTGGTTAATGTTCAAGCTCGGAATTTTGTTTAAAGTAATAAAAAATAAAAAAGCTCGTTGTATTATAAAATTGATATGTAATAAATTGTTTCTCTTCACCACAACTCTATTAACTTAACACCACAAGCTAGATTGTAAACTGCATAATACATATTTCCTTGTATTGTACTGCCTAAGAGAATAATTCATAGAGAGACGGAGAGAGGTATTTTGTATGAACAGAAAAAGTGTATGAAAATTTATTAAATTTTTTTCCTCCGTTTAATTTTCGGTTTTTTTAGTATAGTATTTAATCTTTGCAATCTGTTCTGGGCCGAAGCACTCTAAACTCTTTCGCAGTTCGCTTTTCACGTCCTTACCTTACGCACTCGCCTGCCAAATTGAGTTCGATTTTCGTAGAACAATCTGCACATTACATAGCTTCATGCCAGCTTATATTACTGGCATGGAAGATGGTTTGGCCCATGAGTTCTGCACTCCGACAGGGGGTCATAGTTGTATTCATTTTCATTGCCTCTATCGGGACTCGAACCCGGTACCTCCCGATCCAAACGCAAAAGCTTTGGGTTGTATGGTATTCACCATCTCAAAATCGATGTTTTTCAAAGCTTTTGCCTCACCTTGTTAAAGCATAGAAAATCGAGTCATTAATATACGATTATGAAGACTGGTCGAAAAATTACGTAAAACGATAAGTTTTCTATTTTTACGCTCCAATGACGATTTAATTTGAGTTCCTTTTACTGTTCCTAGATGGCAAATCAATTAAAAATTAATGGTCCTTTTTTATTATAATATGCAATGTTTAGGAGAAAAATAATGAAAATTAAGAAATTCATGGACACAAGGACAATATAGTTATAAGTAAAGCATAGTGAGCAAATTATACAATATTTTAGTATTCAAAATTATTAATGAAACAAACCAGTTTTATATTAGGTGTGCAAGTAGAAACTCGGCTTTGAAGTTGGTTGTATTAAAATTCAAATATATTTTACGCATCCCAATCGCCCGCCATTTTGGATATAGGTAGCTTAATCATTACTGTTTTTATTTTATTGTTTTCCCTTTATTAATTACAACTGAGGCTGTGCTCATCTAGCAATTTATCTTTCAAATTTTTACAAATTTTAGATTTCATAAACAATTCTGATTTGTTGGGGTGGAACGTGGAACCCAATGGTTAGTCCCATAATTAATTAAACCTATTTAAAATACAAATTTTATGTTGGTAAGTTTACTAGGTTAAGTGGCCTCGTTCTTTGGAGTCTTCTTTCAACGACAGGGTTATTTATCATCCTGAAGCCTTATTTCGTGTTGGGTGGCATGCTTTCATCTACGATGTATTCCATCTGTAAGTCCCTGCGAAGGTTTTCATTTCTTGTGTACCACGGAGCACTTCCGATGCTACGATGAACGTTGTTTTGAAACGTCTTTATCATTTTGGCGTTTGTATGCTTAGTACATCCCAGAGTTGAATACCGTAGGTTCACATCGTCTAATGTAACAGCAGCTTGTTGTGAATTTTAAGCTCAGAGCCTTTACCTATGAGCCAATAATTCTTCTTGACATGCTGTCTCCACTTGAGCTAAGCACACCGAGGGTCATTCTAAGATATTTAGCTTTGTTTGCATATGACACCGGTCGTTTTGGTATGTCAAGTATGCGTATGAATTTCGTCTCATTAAGCTTGATTCTCCAGTGCTTGTTCCAGTTACATACCGCATTGGTAAACTTCTGGAGTTTGCTCGTTGCATCAGCGGTATTGCTTCTAATCGCCAGTATTGCTGTGTCATCTGCAAAGGTGGCCATGGTTCCTTCATTTGTTGTTGGAATATCCTGTAACGAAATTCCTAAATTTATCATCTTACCATATTACCACTGGCAGTTGTTATTAAATAAACCTACCTATTAAACCTACCTAAATTCCTTGCTGTTTTAATTTTCTGGTTCAAATAATTCATGTCAAGTGTATATACTTACCTAAATTTGCATACTTAACCATTTTTATTCATACTTACCGACTTTTGAACATATACACGATTGTGTTTCCTTCTTACCTACCCTGTGTTGCATTACAATTCCGAAATGGATCAGCTGGTTAAAATTGTACTAATTAGTACAGGTGACGATATTGGCAAAGGGGAAAAGAAAAAAAAAAACGCGATCGTTTATGACAACCGAGCCGTATTAAAAAATCGTTTTTGAGGTTGAAGAGCAAGTTAGTTGGAGACGTCAAACAAGAAAGGTCGAAAATCGACAATAATATTGTGGGCAAAAATAAATTAAAAATAAAAATAAAAATTTACTTAAAAAGTTCGTTTTTTTGTAAATTTAATTAAGTATATATAGTATATACCTGTGTATGTAATGACAATGTTCCTTTAAAAGTTTAATATTTTGATATGCTTGTTGGATTATAAAAAAAAAAAAAAAATCATAATTATACAATATTGTGAATAAATATTTTGTGAAAATAAAAAAATTGAATGGTGTAAAAGAATTTTTTTTTTGTGCATCAAGAAACATGGTGCGACGTGCGCATAATATACTAAAATCTATATACAGTTAAATAATAAATTATAAATTATTTGGGTGTGGTATTATTATTCGTGGTACCAAAAATTCACCGAAAACACAAAGGTTGACTTGTGTTCCTAAACGTTTTTATAAATCCACGCTGGGAGCTAATATTACCGTACATAAATACTCACGTGTGGTAGTAACCAACAACAACAATCTAAAATAATATACCAAGATTATATGCTGCTATTATATCCATCAAAATACGAGAGGGTGGTACATACAATAAACTTCAACAAACGTATACAATTAACATTGCTACGGGCGTGCGAATGCAAGAGAAACCGACAGAGGTGTAACCCAGTATTGCGAACTTGCGGAGTTTCTGGATGCTGCTCATCAATCTGGATGGTTCGACAAAAAAATTGTAAAGTATAGCATGATACTCTTTTCTTAAATTACCGTTTCTTTTATTTTTTTAAATCTTTAAATTTTTAGTTAGAAATTTTTCTTAAATTTTCTTAACGTACTTTTTATTTGATATCAAAAAAAAAAAAAAAAAAATTTCATTTTTTTTTTTGATTTATTTTTGTTCGGATAATAAACTTCCTATGAAGATTTTTTCTTTCGTGTGTGTGGTCTCCAATATAAACCATATGACATTTGCTCGGGCCTGTCAGTAAATATAATATGTGCTAAAGTGTAGTGTGTTTCGGGAGGATAATGAGATGAAGTGCTATGTGATTACAAGGTTCTATATGCTTTTCGGATATATTTTTTTTTCCTCTTATTTGGATTCTAATTTGGCAATTTTAGGCACACGTTAAATTTTTTTTATCTTTGTAACATGGCTGCTGGTTAGCGGTGGATAGCGGGACCCCTCAGTCCGACTACGAGCTATCAGAAGTGTGCGACCACCGTAACAGCCTTGAGGCCAAGCCATGTGGTTACAAATGGCGCCGAAACAGGGACCGTTAAGGGTCTTATGATATAACATGTTTTAATTTTAACAGATATATTTTGTGATTATGTAAGCAGGTCGCCCTAAGAAGGCATCCAGGTAGCTTCTCTACCCAGCAATAACAGGTAGATCATATAAACCGCTTAATTTGTATAAACGCGGTTGATCTATCTTTTTGTACTTTGCCCTTCAGGTTTTCGGCAATCACATTTAGTGACTTGTCAAATAAACAGTTTTTTCCTACTGGATCATTTCTTGATTTTAATTACGGTTAATTAACTTTACAAAATTTTAGCTATGGTTAATCGACGTGATTGATGGTTTTTATATTTGTCGTGCAATTGATTATTCATGAATTGAATACCTTGTATTGCAATATGAAAATTCCTCATGAAGATTGGTCGTTGCCTCAAGATTTTCTTTCAAATATTTTTTTTTCTTTCAACTTTTTTTTTGGGGTCCATATTATTTTTCTGATGTGAATTAACAGTTTGTTAGTGATTGATGAAGATTTTTAATTCTGAGGTCGATTGATGGTTCGGAGAGTCCGAATTCTTCGTCTCAATTAAATAATCTTTCTTCAATAACAACTTGTTCTATAGCCTGGGTTTCAATAGTTTTTTTTTGTAATCAAGAAAGATTAAGTACTGACGTCAAAAATAAAGTAGTTTATTTTGTTAATTCTAACTATTTTTTTTATTTCTTCATTTTGATTCCAATTAAATTTCAAAACAATCATCAATTATTGATTTTCACATCGGGTTCACAGTCGATTGTTCATGAATTGAATTCCTTGTATTCCAGTGAAGTGAAAATTATTTTTCAAAATTGAACATAGAGTCCTTGCAATTTTATTTTCGCTCTCATAATTAACTTCAATTCAATCATTAATTTACTTTTTTTATTATTATTACCCGTACAAATAAATTATCAATGATCGATAAATTTGAATATTGAGAACGATTGATGGTTCGGAGAGTCCGAATTCTTCGTCTCAAGCAATTTCACACCTCATTAATAATTTATCAATATCCCCATTTATCATCTTGTTTTGGAATCAGACGGAGTAATTAATTTCATTAAATAAAATTCCGTTTACACATATAGAACTGCAATCGAATCATTTAGTTGGTTCCTATTTTTAAACAATTTTATCACAACAGCAACTAATGACAAGAAACATAGCACTTTAGTGTCATTTATCCCTCCCGCTTTAATGATCTGAATCAATTATATTATTTGTTTGATTATACTTATTTTGATTATATTATATATTTATAATTATTTTTTTTATATATTTTTATATACATATTGTATATATTTTCCTAAATTAAATAACAAATATCGTTACCAGTATTAGCTAACCTTCTGATCAATTTTGGAATCAGGCGATTGATGTTTCTCAATTGCTACAATTTATTGCGAAACAATTTAAATAATAATAATATTTTTTTTTGTATTATTTGTACAATTATAACATTTGTGGTTTTCTTAATTATATAACGGGTGATTTTTTAAGAGCTTGAGAACTTTTTTTTAAAAAAAAACGCATAAAATTTGCAAAATCTCATCGGTTCTTTATTTGAAACGTTAGATTGGTCCATGACATTTACTTTTTGAAGATAATTTCATTTAAATGTTGACCGCGGCTGCGTCTTAGGTGGTCCATTCGGAAAGTCCAATTTTGGGCAACTTTTTCGAGCATTTCGGCCGGAATAGCCCGAATTTCTTCGGAAATGTTGTCTTCCAAAACTGGAATAGTTGCTGGCTTATTTCTGTAGACTTTAGACTTGACGTAGCCCCACAAAAAATAGTCTAAAGGCGTCAAATCGCATGATCTTGGTGGCCAACTTACCGGGCCATTTCTTGAGATGAATTGTTCTCCGAAGTTTTCCCTCAAAATGGCCATAGAATCGCGAGCTGTGTGGCATGTAGCGCCATCTTGTTGAAACCACATGTCAACTAAGTTCAGTTCTTCCATTTTTGGCAACAAAAAGTTTGTTAGCATCGAACGATAGCGATCGCCATTCACCGTAACGTTGCGTCCAACAGCATCTTTGAAAAAATACGGTCCAATGATTCCACCAGCGTACAAACCACACCAAACAGTGCATTTTTCGGGATGCATGGGCAGTTCTTGAACGGCTTCTGGTTGCTCTTCACTCCAAATGCGGCAATTTTGCTTATTTACGTAGCCATTCAACCAGAAATGAGCCTCATCGCTGAACAAAATTTGTCGATAAAAAAGCGGATTTTCTGCCAACTTTTCTAGGGCCCATTCACTGAAAATTCGACGTTGTGGCAGATCGTTCGGCTTCAGTTCATGAAATGTCAAAGCATACTGAGCATCTTTCTCTTTGACACCTTGTCTGAAATTCCGCGTGATCTGTCAAATACTAATGCATGAAAATCCTAACCACAAAAAAATCACCCGTTACATATGTTGAAAGGTCTTTCCAATTAATATATTATCCTTTTCTCTAATTTTACCCGACTTATTACTAAATAACTGAAATTACCATATACCACTGCCGTTAACACGTTTTTGTAATAAACCTTTTGATACTAAGGTAATTTAATCGTTTATCTTACCCAATTATTTCGCGTATTTATTTATATATCGTTTTTGACGTGTGAAGTGTTCATTAAGTTTCTGAGCTAATTAAATTTTGGAAGCAACAAGTACAATGGAGTCTAAATTATTACTTGAAAGTTTAAATCCGGACGAGTTAGAGGTGGAATACCAAGTACGTGAATTAGCAAGCGCCTCAGTCGGAGTCGAGAAAAAATTCCTTGAGGTACTTCAAAAGGAGTATCAAAATGCAAATTTAAAGCCGAAAAAGTCGCATATTAAGGATGAACCTGAGAAGGAGTTAAATGCCATTAGTCAGCAAACTGCGGTAATAGATAACGCGTTGGATCAACTAGAAAATAGCCCAGTAATTGAGAAAAGAAAGATGCTCTTCCGTATCACGCACTGGAGAGACCGAGCACAACGATTATATAACTCGTTTCCCGATTTAACTGGAAGTGGGGTAATAATAAATTCATTAGATAGGCTTTACCGATTCATCAGTCGAGATATTAAGAGAGTTGAAAAGATTAGCGACACATTGAAAAAGGATCAGATGAAACAAAAACCGGATATTTCCAAGAACGCTGAAAGGAATGATTCTGAACAAGATTACAGACGCACCGAGACCGAGGCGGATAAATCTGAGGCAGAACTGGAGGAGAGACTACACAAACGGTTTTCAAAACAGATCGATGAGTTGTCTCAAAAATTGATGGAAAAACTTGTATCGTTCTCAAAGCAAGGAAGCGAAAAACAGGCACGGAAAAAGCATTCTAAGGCATCAACACATAGGCATAAGACATCGGAATCGGGAACTGAATCTGATACTAGTCCAGAAGTGTCTCATCAATATCGGAACAAATCACGATCATTTAATTCGAGTTACAGACGACGCGCGGATCCAGCTAAATGGAAATTATCCTTTTCCGGGCGAGAAAGTAAGCGGGATGAAAACGTACAAGATTTCGTTATGCGATTAGAGGAATATGCAATGCAAGATGACGTACCAAAACCCGAGCTGGTAACTTTAATGCGAAACTTCGTCACAGACAAAGCGGACAAGTGGTACTACAATTTTATTAGAAAGAACAAATACGCTACTTGGAAAGAGATGAAGGATTCGTTAATAGATCGGTTTAGCAGTATCGAAGGGGACCGCGAAACCAGGAAGTACATAAGATGTTGTACCCAAGCTGCGAAAGAAACATTCAACGATTTTCTAACGGAAATTGAGAGTGCAAATTACCGCTTAATAAATCCGCTTCCAGATGACGAAATATTAGAACTCCTCCTAGATAACATGAATCCGGCATTGAAGAGCGCAACTCATCACATGAAAATTAACAATATCGCGTCATTGAGAAAAATATGCGACAACTTCGAAAAATTATGGAATACATCCGGATTTGATCCCAGACGCCTTATCGAAACGCGGGTAAAGCGAACCCCTGCAATAGCCCAAGTATCGGATCAACAGGAGTCTTCATCCAGTGTGCCAAAGCTTAAGGGTATAACATACGACTATGAAACGGACGAAGATGTGGACGGTAAGGAGGAACGTTCATCGGACGTCAGTGCAATCAACCGGGTACAGTTCGTCGTATGCTGGAATTGTAAGGACTTGGGTCATAAATATACCTCATGCAAAATGGAGAAAACGCATAGCTTTTGTGAAGGCTGTGGCTTGGCGAATATGAACATAACGGATTGTCTGAGGTGTCAGAAGAAAAAGCAATTTCAGGGAAATTCGAGGCCGAGCGCGATCAATCCTGGGGAATCACGTTCGGGGAAAAATGGGAGCCCCAGACCAATAATGAAGCTAAATCCAAACAAATTATAGATTCTTCGAAATCAATTATGATTTCACCACCTCGTAATGATTTCGTATCAGATTTACCTATTAATCGAATAAAACGTGTAAGAAGTTATTGGAAAAAAATAAAATCTTTTAATTATTTATGCAATATCTCCACTATTACGGAATTTATGCCTAATGACCCTCGACCTTACGCAAAAATTTCAATTCTCGGTCACATAAAATTTGGATTGTTAGATAGCGGGGCCAGCGTAAGCATTTTAGGTAAAGGCAGCGAGGAGTTTTTAAGATCGTTGGCAATATCGGTTAAGCAATTGAATACTTACATTCAAACAGCAGATGGAACATCAAACGTAGTGATCGGACACGTACATCTACCCGTGTCATATATGGGTAAGACAGAAAACCTAAAATTTTGCGTAGTACCTACACTCCAGTCAGAAATATATTTAGGCGTAGATTTCTGGAGGAAATTTAACGTAGCACCAGACGTCATCAGTGAAGTAATTTTTCAGAGCAGCACTACGACAAAGAGTGAGAATCGCCATGAGTTAAGCCCTTATCATGAAGAACAGCTTCAGGAAATCATAAACAGTTTTCCTTCATTCGGAAAGACAGGACTGGGAAGAACGAACCTTGTAACACACCATATAGAAGTGGGAAACGTTCCACCCATAAAACAAAGACACTATCCAGTATCTCCCGTGAAACAAGAGTTAATATATCAGGAACTAGACCGAATGATTTCCCTTGGCGTGATAGAGGAGAGCACTAGTGCATGGAGTTCCCCAGTGGTGTTGGTAACCAAAGCAAACGGTAAATCTAGACTATGTTTAGACTCACGGAAAATTAACGCAATTACCAAGAAAGATGCTTATCCGCTGCCAATCATCGATGGTCTACTTGGAAGGCTTCAGAAAACAAAATACATCAGCAGCATCGACCTAAAGGATGCATTTTGGCAGATACCTCTCTCCGAGAGCGCGAAAGAGATTACGGCTTTTACGGTTCCAGGCCGTCCTCTCTATCAGTTCTGCGTCATGCCGTTTGGGTTGTGTAACGCACCCCAAACCATGTGCAGACTGATGGATCGAGTGATACCACATGTGCTTAGAGATAGAGTATTTGTCTATTTAGACGACCTCTTACTCATTTCAGCCAGTATTGACGAGCACCTGGAAACCTTAAAAGCCGTATCACATTTTTTGTCCAAAGCAGGGTTGACGATAAATGTAGAAAAAAGTCATTTCGTGCTCAAGGAGACGAGGTATCTAGGGTTCCTGATTGGTGAACGTGGTTTAAGGACCGACCCATCGAAAATTGATGCGATTACATCTTTCCCAGCTCCAAAATCGGTCAAACAAACTCGGAGACTCTTAGGGATGGCCGGTTGGTACCGCCGATTTGTCTGCAACTATGCCGAAGTAACAGCGCCAATTATCAATTTACTCAAAAAAGGAGTAAAATTTCAATGGACCGACGAAGCAGACGCTGCTTTCACCAAACTTAAATGCTTACTCTCCAACGCACCGGTATTGCATAACCCTGATTTTTCGAAAACCTTTTATATTCGCTGTGACGCTAGCACACAAGGAATCGGAATTGTCCTTTTTCAGATGGACAGCGACCAAAATGAAACACCGATAGCCTTCATGTCGCAAAAGTTAAACGCTGCCCAGCGTAACTATACTGTAACCGAGCTGGAGTGCCTGGCAGCCATAGTAAGTGTAAAAAAATTTCGTCCTTACATAGAAGGGTACAGGTTTACAATTATTACCGACCACGCTAGCCTGCAATGGCTCATGTCCCAGAAAGAGTTAAGCGGTCGACTAGCAAGATGGAGTCTGAAGGTGCAGGGCTTCGATTTCCAGATAATACATCAAAAGGGAAGGGAAAACATTGTCCCAGATGCGTTGTCACGAATATATTGTGATACAATTATGGAGATCAACCAAGATTTAAAACTACATGGTGACATCGTATTTGATAGTAACGTAGTTCAAGACCAAACGTATATGAACCTTTTGTCTAAAATACAACAAGATCTCCAAACTTATCCGAACCTACGAATTCTACGACATCAGATTTTTATAAGAATAGAACCGAAATCGTACGAAACATTAACAGACATTCCTTGTTGGAAATTGTGGATACCGAGCGACTATCGGGAGAAGTTGATTATCAGCGAGCACGATACACCCAACGGCGCGCATGGTGGTATTCGCAAAACGTTAGATCGCTTGAGACGTTTGTATTATTGGCCAAGGATGACAATAGACGTGCACCAATATATTGCCAATTGCGATATATGCAAGCAGACAAAAGCTAGTAATCAGTGCTTACGCCCACCATTGGGAAAACAAACGATATCAGAGAGACCGTGGCAGAAGATCTTTATCGATTTACTGGGACCTTATCCTCGGACATCAACGGGGAAAACCACAATATTGATCGTAGTGGACAACCTAACCAAGTTCGTCTATCTTAAACCTCTGGCAAAAGCTACCGCTACAAAAATTGTTGAATTTCTTCGAGACGAATTATTCACACTGTTCAGCGTGCCAGAAACGATTCACAGTGATAATGGCGTGCAATTCGTTGGGAAGGAATTTGTTGCATTGACTAAGGATTTTGGAATACATCACATGAAAACAGCCTACTACTCCCCACAAAGTAACGCATCCGAACGGATTAACCGTTCGATTGTAGCCGCATTACGAGCCTACGTAAGTAAGAAACATTCAAGTTGGGATAAATTTTTGCCGGAAATTGCGAGCGCACTTCGCAATTCGATACACCAATCAACCAATTATTCACCACATTTTTTACTATTTGGATATCATAAAATCTTACATGGTAAGGAGTACCAACTGCTGCGTGACGTCAGATTACTGAGCGAAAATGAGGTGAATTGGATGGAAATCCCAGATAGGCTGGCAATCGTACATAACGAGGTTAAAAACAATTTGATCAAAGCGTATAATAGATACTCAAACCAATACAACCTTCGTACTAAAGACCGATCTCTAGAAGCTGGGCAAAAAGTGTTTGTTAAGCAACATCCGGTTAGCGATGCAAATAAACAATTTACCGCCAAATTTGCCTACCAATATCGAAAGGCCTTTGTAAAAGAAAAACTCGGTTTGCTGTATTATCGCTTGGTTGATGAAAATAATAAGGAATTAGGCATTTTTCATCTTATGGACATTAAAACCTAATAGGTCTTCCTCAATGCGAACGATCGGATAAACTTTAGTAAAAAAAATTTTTTTCTCAGCTTCAACTTCAAATGCGAGAGTAATTGAATTTGAACCTGCCCTGTAACGAAATTCCTAAATTTATCATCTTACCATATTACCACTGGCAGTTGTTATTAAATAAACCTACCTATTAAACCTACCTAAATTCCTTGCTGTTTTAATTTTCTGGTTCAAATAATTCATGTCAAGTGTATATACTTACCTAAATTTGCATACTTAACCATTTTTATTCATACTTACCGACTTTTGAACATATACACGATTGTGTTTCCTTCTTACCTACCCTGTGTTGCATTACAATTCCGAAATGGATCAGCTGGTTAAAATTGTACTAATTAGTACAGGTGACGATATTGGCAAAGGGGAAAAGAAAAAAAAAACGCGATCGTTTATGACAACCGAGCCGTATTAAAAAATCGTTTTTGAGGTTGAAGAGCAAGTTAGTTGGAGACGTCAAACAAGAAAGGTCGAAAATCGACAATAATATTGTGGGCAAAAATAAATTAAAAATAAAAATAAAAATTTACTTAAAAAGTTCGTTTTTTTGTAAATTTAATTAAGTATATATAGTATATACCTGTGTATGTAATGACAATGTTCCTTTAAAAGTTTAATATTTTGATATGCTTGTTGGATTATAAAAAAAAAAAAAAAATCATAATTATACAATATTGTGAATAAATATTTTGTGAAAATAAAAAAATTGAATGGTGTAAAAGAATTTTTTTTTTGTGCATCAAGAAACATGGTGCGACGTGCGCATAATATACTAAAATCTATATACAGTTAAATAATAAATTATAAATTATTTGGGTGTGGTATTATTATTCGTGGTACCAAAAATTCACCGAAAACACAAAGGTTGACTTGTGTTCCTAAACGTTTTTATAAATCCACGCTGGGAGCTAATATTACCGTACATAAATACTCACGTGTGGTAGTAACCAACAACAACAATCTAAAATAATATACCAAGATTATATGCTGCTATTATATCCATCAAAATACGAGAGGGTGGTACATACAATAAACTTCAACAAACGTATACAATTAACATTGCTACGGGCGTGCGAATGCAAGAGAAACCGACAGAGGTGTAACCCAGTATTGCGAACTTGCGGAGTTTCTGGATGCTGCTCATCAATCTGGATGGTTCGACAAAAAAATTGTAAAGTATAGCATGATACTCTTTTCTTAAATTACCGTTTCTTTTATTTTTTTAAATCTTTAAATTTTTAGTTAGAAATTTTTCTTAAATTTTCTTAACGTACTTTTTATTTGATATCAAAAAAAAAAAAAAAAAAAATTTCATTTTTTTTTTTGATTTATTTTTGTTCGGATAATAAACTTCCTATGAAGATTTTTTCTTTCGTGTGTGTGGTCTCCAATATAAACCATATGACATTTGCTCGGGCCTGTCAGTAAATATAATATGTGCTAAAGTGTAGTGTGCGAATGTGTTTCCAAATTATTGCGAAAATGATAAAACAAATTGATTTTTTTTCAATACGTTATAATCTTAAGTTTTTATTGATTTTAATATAAATTTGTGTTGTCCAAAATTTGATGTTTATCGCTCTCTTGCCAATGAAAAAGTGAACGAGTTATAATAAATTTTGGTTATTCTTAATGCTAAAAATTCTATAATCCAAGAAACCGTATCCGCCATGATTTTAATATACTTTAGTTTATAAAAGAAAATTAATGTTAGTTATATAATCCAAAACATAGATGGCAATACGATTTGTAAAGATCGGTATTACCGGTTGACATTGAAATTCAAATAATAAAATGTAAACAAACAAGAAATCAGCTGTCTAATACTAATGAATAATGACAGTACTGGAAATGGTAAGTTAATTTTGATTACAAAATAATGAAATAAGCTAATTGCTAATAATATAATATACAATTTCAATTACAGGAATAATTATGTTTGGGAATAATGCAAACAAAGGTAAATTACATTCAAATTGTTATCTAGCTTAGAAATAATTAAACTCTATGTGGTCCTTTCAGCTTCCGATGATCCTGAACATCCCGCGCCCATTGACTCAACAGAGTCAGAAGGTAATAAACAAATCTTTGTTATTGGTCGAAGGATTTCGCCCAGTTTAGTTTTAATGCGCACAACTCGGATCAACCCATCGTTTCCTGGAATTACTTCGATGATGCGGCCCATTAACCATTTAGTAGGTGGAACATCTTTCTCGATAACTACAACAAGAGCATTTAAAGGTGTATTTGTTGAAGTGATATTCCATTTCTGGCGCTGCTGTAGTGACAGTAAATACTTGTGATGCCACCTTTTCCAGAAATGCTGGACCATTCGCTGGATGTGTTGCCACCGTGACAACCGATTTTCTTTGATGAATAGTAAATTGGGATCCGGCAGCAGTGTGATTGCATGCCCAATTAAAAAATGCCCCGGGGTTAATGGATTTATATCATCAGAAGTTACCTCACATAGCGGGCGAGAATTAAGGATGGCTTCTATTTGGATGAGCAATGTTACCATCTCTTCAAATGTCAATCTCGACTCTCCTAGTACACGCTTTAAATAATATTTTGTAGATTTTATGGCTGCCTCCCATAAACCTCCAAAATTAGGAGCGGCCGGAGGAATAAAATGCCATTCAATGTTGTTTGATTTAATATATTTGGCTATTGCTGCATCTGCTAATACCGCCGCAATAGTTGAAGTCAATTCCCTTTCTGCACCGATAAAATTTGTCCCATTATCACTATATATGTGGCCGCATATTCCTCTTCGGCCATGGAATCGTCTTAGAGCTGCCAGGAATGCATCCGTCGTCATGTCGGAAACTAATTCTAAATGCACAGCTTTGGTTGCCATACATATGAAAAGCGTCAAATACGCCTTTATGCTTTTTGCACCTCGTAGTTTACTGCTCTTGATGGAAAATGGTCCTGCACAGTCCACCCCCGTTGTGAAGAATGGTCTTTGATAGGTCACTCGTGATTGCGGCAATTGTCCTATAAGTTGTTGTTGACTTTGTGCCTTCAAGCGGACACATTTGACACATCTTCCAATTACAGCACGAACTTCATCTCTGCATCGCATAATGTAATATTTATGCTTTAAAATTGCCATCAAAACCCTTGGACCTGCATGCAACTGGTTAATGTGTTCGTCTCTAATGATAAGCGATGTGATGCGATGCTTTGCTGGAACTATAATTGGATGTTTCATTTCGTAGGGAACATCTGGGGCCCTATTTCTGAATACGATACGAAAATGTATTCGATACGAAAATGATATCCGTTACGAAAATACTTTGGTATTTCTGAATACGATCGTACGTAATTGTTTGGTGTGTGTCCTTGCTATAAGGGAAATTTATTTTAAATCGTTTTACCTGCAATAAAATTGTACGACTTGGACACTATTTTGAGTTTTGACGTTTTGGTTTGTACTTGAAATGGATGTACATAATAATATTATTTTTCTTCTAGGTTTTCAAATAAGCATCACTTTTGATTTGGAGATTCTTTTAAGTTGTAATACATATAAATAAAAACAAATAGTGAAATAAAATTAGAGTTTTGTGGAAGCAAAATATTTTGTAGTTTTGTGTGCCCGACAAAATTGTTAGGATGGAATATAAAATTCTACCACCAAATAATTTCTTGTTGTGTGATAGTGCCCCATTATATTTGGTTTTATAATGGTTTTAAATATAAATTAATAACTGGTTAGGTTTTGGTTTTAAATATAAATTAATTGTGTTATTAAATATGTATTTCAATATCATTTTTGGATTATGGTCTCGGGCTTTTTAACAGTGCTCTTACCCCGTTCTATATTCGGTCATCAACTGTAGTACGTGCTAAATACTCTGACTACGAAAATTTCATATATGTATTTATTTAATTTCATATATGTACATACTCTCATTTAAATTGGCGTAAACAAATTATAAGGCCATGTTTACGTTTTAAAATAAAAGATTTTCTTTGATTTTGAAAGAAATTTTTGATTTTTCTATGGAGTCGTTAACTAAACATTCATCGTACAAAAATTCGTTCATGAACGTACAAAAATTGTTCGAATTCGTATTGTCAAATAAGGGAAATTTGTGAACGTATCAAGTAGGTACGAATTCGTATTACAATTGCACGGATTCGTATTCAAAAATACCAATCATACGAATTCGTACAATTTTTGTTCGTATTCGTATTCAGAAATAGGGCCCCTGCATTATTCAATCTGCCACCAACTCGTAATAAACCCAATTTGTCTATAAATGGAAAAAGACTTATTAGCTTAGAATTTTTATTTAGTGGTTTATTATTGACGAGGTCGTTGATCTCCGAAGCAAAACTGGTACGTTGAACATGTCTCATCACAAAATGGATCGCGTCTTGTTTGGCCTCATTATGTTACCGTGAGTATTTAAGGCCATTGGATACACTGGTTGCTGGTATTCTTCGAAAGAACAGCAAAATTCGAGTAATAACCATGATCACCTTTGAAAATTTGGAACATCTTTCAATGGACCCGAGAAGCCAATCGCTACTCAATCCAACATTCATCAGCACAACCGAATTCAACTTTTGTTCCTTTAATACTTCCTTTGATGTTTCCGAAGTGGTTATAATTTGGTTCGGCCACTCTACCTCTGGGGCCCTATTTCTGAATACGATACGAAAATGTATTCGATACGAAAATGATATCCGTTACGAAAATACTTTGGTATTTCTGAATACGATCGTACGTAATTGTTTGGTGTGTGTCCTTGCTATAAGGGAAATTTATTTTAAATCGTTTTACCTGCAATAAAATTGTACGACTTGGACACTATTTTGAGTTTTGACGTTTTGGTTTGTACTTGAAATGGATGTACATAATAATATTATTTTTCTTCTAGGTTTTCAAATAAGCATCACTTTTGATTTGGAGATTCTTTTAAGTTGTAATACATATAAATAAAAACAAATAGTGAAATAAAATTAGAGTTTTGTGGAAGCAAAATATTTTGTAGTTTTGTGTGCCCGACAAAATTGTTAGGATGGAATATAAAATTCTACCACCAAATAATTTCTTGTTGTGTGATAGTGCCCCATTATATTTGGTTTTATAATGGTTTTAAATATAAATTAATAACTGGTTAGGTTTTGGTTTTAAATATAAATTAATTGTGTTATTAAATATGTATTTCAATATCATTTTTGGATTATGGTCTCGGGCTTTTTAACAGTGCTCTTACCCCGTTCTATATTCGGTCATCAACTGTAGTACGTGCTAAATACTCTGACTACGAAAATTTCATATATGTATTTATTTAATTTCATATATGTACATACTCTCATTTAAATTGGCGTAAACAAATTATAAGGCCATGTTTACGTTTTAAAATAAAAGATTTTCTTTGATTTTGAAAGAAATTTTTGATTTTTCTATGGAGTCGTTAACTAAACATTCATCGTACAAAAATTCGTTCATGAACGTACAAAAATTGTTCGAATTCGTATTGTCAAATAAGGGAAATTTGTGAACGTATCAAGTAGGTACGAATTCGTATTACAATTGCACGGATTCGTATTCAAAAATACCAATCATACGAATTCGTACAATTTTTGTTCGTATTCGTATTCAGAAATAGGGCCCCTGGTCTCTTTAGCCAATGTGGACCTTTCCACCATAAATCGTGGTTAACCAATTCTTCTGGGAACATACCTCGCGACGCACAGTCAGCCGGATTATCGTTTGAGGGTACGTGACCCCATTGTTTACGATTCGTGTGTTGGAGGACATACGAAACCCTATTGGACACAAATGTCTGCCATTTCCTTGGACATGATGATATCCAGTTAAGGACTATGGTTGAGTCGGTCCACAACCGATACCTGCTGATTTTTTGACTCTTGAATATCGCTAGTACGGATACCATCAATTTTGTTAATAACACTGCAGCACAGAGCTCCAAACGTGGGATACTTATTGATTTAATAGGTGCCACCTTTGTCTTGGCAGTCACAATCCGTATGATATAGCCGCTTTCCGTTTTGACTCTGCTATATATAACTGCCGCGTAGGCCAATTCAGACACATCGGCGAATCCGTGCAGCTCCCATTCTTGCCCTTCCGTGTGAAGCCATCTGGATATTCGGATATCTTCCAATCTATACATATTGCTTCTAATCGCTGCGTAGCTCTCGTCAATTGTGGGTGGTAAACGTTCATCCCAGTCTACACCTAGCAACCAAAGTTTCTGAAATAATATTTTTATTTTTATTATAGTTGGCGACAACCAGCCAATGGGATCAAAAAATTTGGATGCCTCAGACAACATACACCGCTTTGTTAGTACGCGATCGTCTAAATTAAGTTTGAATAGAAACACGTCTTCTTTAGGCGCATATTTTACTCCAAGTACTGAGATCGCTTGTGAACCGCTTTCAAATTCTTTATGTGATATATCTCTGTCGGCTTCCGGAATACTGCTTAACAGCGTTTCGTTGTTGGATGACCACTTACGCAGATTAAAACCTCCTCTCTTCAGCATACGGATTAAATCTTGAACCACCTTTTGAGCTTCCTCCAACTTGCTCATTCCAGACATTAGATCATCAACGTAGAAGTCGTGTTTCAGTACATCTGCTGCCTCTGGGTATTCGTCGTGGTAATCTGATGCGAGTTGATTTAATGTTTGTGTTGCCAAAAACGGTGCAGACGCTGTGCCATAAGTTACTGTCAATAGGTTGAAGGTTTGCAGGCCATTTACCGAATCCTTTCTCCACACGATTTTCTGGTACTCGCTGTCCGTTTTGTTGACCCAAATTTGGCGAAACATTTTTTCTATATCAGCGGAAAAAACAAATTTGTGAGTGCGAAATCTTAACAGTATTTCAATCAAACTGGACTGAACGACTGGTCCCACTAATAATTGATCATTCAACGAATTTCCGTTGGTCGTTTTTGCTGATCCATCAAATACGACTCGTAACTTCGTAGTGGAACTACTTTCTTTCACAACTCCGTGATGTGGCAAATAATATTGTTTGTTACCTACATCACGCGAGATTTCCATGTGGCCAAGTTCTAGGTATTCATCTAAGAATTCCTTATATCTACTTTTAAACAATTCATCGCGGCTAAATCTTTTCTCTAACCCATGCATTCGTCTTATAGCCATTAGTTTCGAGTTTCCAAGTTCCGGTAAACCGTTTTTAAATGGTAGGCTTACAATATATTTACCATCTGCAGCTCTTTGAACCGTCTCTCGATAATGCTGCAGGCAATGATTCTCCTCCTCACTATAGGAAACGACATCTGAAATCTCTTCGATCTCCCAAAATCGTCGTAAAGCTAGATCGACATCGATATGTAGATTCACTGGAACCATATTATTGCCATCTTCGTTATGAATTGGCGTTCCTGCTATTACCCATCCAAATCGAGTGTTGTGTGCAATAAGTTTCGTGTCAGGAATATACCTTTTGCCATCACATATAATTTCAAAAAATAGATCACTTCCTAGTAACATGTCTATTTTGCCTTTCCTGGAAAAATCTGGATCTGCTAGCCTCACCTTGTTCAATCCCTTAAGACTTCTAATATCATCGATTATAGGCTGATATGACGATATGGAAGGAACAATTAACACCCTTGCTGCTATTTTATACGGAGCATCCTTAAACCTGGATTTGATGCATATGTTTGCTATTCCTTTTGATACGCCAGAAGTGACATCATTGAGACCTTGAATAAATATCCGTCCATTAGTCTTTTTTAATCCGAGTCGCTGGAAACATTCTTCAGTTACAAACGAGGTTTGTGATCCAGAGTCAAGTAAAGCTCGATACTTTTGCCAATCGCCACTATGACTTTCAACCTCTATTTGAACAGTTGGAAGAATCGCATTTGCCACTGAAATGGCATGAGCACATGTTGTTGTTGTTGTCTGAGGACTGCTTGCAGAGACTTCTAAATGTAGGATTTCATGATGTTTCCTCTGGCACATTTTACACTTCCGTTTTGATCGGCACTGGTACACCAAATGTGTATCACTTAAACAATTATAACATATAGAATTTTTCCGAATGTATTCTCTGCGTTGTTGAACATCCAAAGCACGGAAATCGACACACTCAACAAATTTGTGGTCTTTGCCACAGAATGCACAATTTACTGCCGATGCAGTGTGCATAGACCTCGAGTGCTGTGAATTTTGCTTTCCTGCGAAGCGCTTTGATGTTTCTGGTTTAACCCCTTGCAAAGTATCCATTCTCTTATTTAGCACGGCTAAAAGTTTATCAAACGTTGGATATTCAATTTCCGATGTCTCTAACTTCCACATTTGTTTAGTCTCAGCATCCATCTTTTGAGTTGCGATATAAATGAGCCAAGCATCCCAACTTTCTGCTTCAGGGCCAAGAGCCTTTAACCCACGTACCACCTCATCACATGTATCGTGTAAACGTGCTATCGTTTGTGATGTCGCTTGCGTTATTATTGGTTGCTCAAAATATGTTTCAATAAATGTTTCAACGATATACCTTTTCTTATCATATCTTTTGCATAACTTCTGATATGCTTCGATATAATTTGCGTCGTTGATAGGAAAGTGCCGAACTAGAGCCAGTGCTTCATCCCTTAAGTAACCTTTAAGATACTGGAACTTTTGGGCGGGAGAAAGGTTTGGATTCGCGTGCACGGTTGATCCGAAAAGGTCAAAAAATGACTGCCATTCCTTATAGTTTCCATTAAACGTGGGAATAATAATCCGCGGTAACCGAAAATCACTCGATGGTGTTTGCGTCGAATTAAGTGATTGATCCATATTTATAGGTGAAGTATGAATTTCAGTTCTTTTCCGTATCTCGCCGTGCAGTTTTGGAACAATCAAATAATACTGGGCGTCCACGGCTTCTATATCAGTTTGAATGTCTTCCGTAATACCAATCATTTGACACTCCACATCTACGAAGTCTTGATATAACTAATTTATCTTCTCTAATCGCACCTTTAAATCATCTATACTTCTTTCACTTTTAATAAGTTTCGCAAAATTTTCGATTCGAGTAATCTGACCCTTAATATATGCTCTTTTTCCTTTTAGAGTTTCCATTTGAACACCCACTGCAAGATTGTACAACTTGGAACACCAACAAAATCAAACAGTCAAACGTAGAAGCAAGAAAAATGACACGCTAGTTAAAACACGAGTATAATTGAATCGAAATAGTCTCAGCGAGTTTAAATCACTACCGTCCAATTAAAGTATTTATTTTTTATTTCACTTTTCACTTAATATCCCGTATAACACTCGATACACACTTCTAATCACACGTGATTTCACGAAATTTGTGTGTTATTGGGTATAGTTTATATTTAATAATATAGTTTTGGTAAATTAATTTATATATAAATAAAATTACTTAATATGTTTAATAGTCTTTATTATTAAAAATTTATGTAAATGAAATAAATATTTTATACTCATGTGTTTGCGTTTCCTGATCGATATTTCCCGCTGAAAAAAGGCTTCCTTTAATTTGTTTTCCAAAACTGGATCTTAACAGCATCCGGCTCGAAGGACCATTAAATGTGCGAATGTGTTTCCAAATTATTGCGAAAATGATAAAACAAATTGATTTTTGATGTGTAAACATCTTTGCTCGCGCATACCGAAAATTTTTGTATGAGAGTAAACTTGTAAATGAAACGAACGGAAATGACGTATGTACCACCTACTTCGTTTGAAAAAAAAGCAACAAACTCAATAAAACAATTTTGCGCTATACGTGGCTTGCTTGTATGCATATATGTATAATAGTATAAGGAAAACAAAAAAACCATCAACATTCCCAATTCCCATCGATCAGAAAAATCAAAAAAAAAAATTACGATACGAAATACGAATTATGATTACGAAATTACATACACACTAAAAAATTTTCGGATATTCTATAAATTTATTTATACTTTTGTTCAGATAATTTATATTTATATGAAATACTATATAAAAATAATAAATATTGAACCTATATAATTCGTTTATATAATTCTGTAATATATTTTATACAAATTCATAGTATACATACAATTTCTATACTTCCATTTGTATATTTTTTATAACCTTCAGTATAAAACTTCACTCTGTATACCTTGATTGGTATGAAATTAATATATTTATCATATACAAATTTTGTTTTATACGATTAGTTTTATAAAATTAATAGAAAAACGAAATTATTTTTGTTAAAAACGGGATTTTTATACTGTAAGCACCATTTATTTTTTTTTTTCAGTTCTGTGGATATCGTGTAGTGAGTAGAAGTGTTTTTAAGTTTTATTGTAGACTTGTAAAGTTGTGAATAGTAACTAATATAATTTGTTAACTATGTAGTGAACTATCATTAGTTAATTATTCGATTTATTATTATCGAATAATTAACTAATTTACTGGAACACTGAAAGAAATTGTGCGGAGATATTTACACATTTTGCTGTGTAAACCCAAATTGGTAATTATTACCAATAATGTCTTAATAAAGTACGAGCCTGGTAATTTGTAGTGCAATATTTACCGTGCATTTTTAAATATTAAAATTTTTGCTGAGCAGCGTCTTATGACAAATTAGATTCATGCAAATCATTAAATTCTACCCTAATTTGCAATTTTTTCTCCAAATTTTATTTAAAATTTCAAACAAAAATTAGTCTTAAAGTGAATTTAAACCAGTACACAAATTGCCACAAAAATGCGTATTCGTCTAGTTCCGGATTTGTTGGGAAAATGGTAATTATTTCAAAATAAAATAAAATATAAACTATTTTTATTTTTATCGTTCATTAGGAGTTTTTTTTAACCTTACTTCACGTTGCATCAAATGTCCGCTGTAACTTTGAGGATTAATAAATAAAAGTGCTGAAACGATATATGGTAAACACAAATTAAATTTGCAAAACTTTATGTGCATTAACTTCTGTTTGTTGCTTTCTTGTTTAAATTCCAGAATTTTTTAAAGCAATTTTAGAGGACTGGACGAACTCAGTTCCCTGAACATTAATGCTTACATATAAGCAGAGAATTTAATTATTAGCAACATTATAACAATTCAATATCTTTCAAGGCAGTAAAGGAAAAATATATTTGATCAAAATTTACAAGTAAGTTTATTGTCAATCCGGAGATATAATTAATTATCATCTTTATTTTAAGAAAAATCGATTGCCTTTTGTGAAAGTGAATAAAAAAAAAATTTATTGTAAAAAAAGTGTTTCATTTAAATTGGTTTTTAATAAATATATTAAATATTAAATTCTGTCTCCTCAAACTCTCCTCAAGTTTCGAGTGTTTGCTTCTATGGAGAGTAAATATTTATACGCTGCAATTTACTAGATCCGCAAATTTTAAAATGCATTGTAAACCATTAACCTTGCTGTCATTATTTACCATCCGCTCGTTCTTGATTTGCTAAAATCGCAGTAAATACAAAGCGCTTGTATAGCTCAATTTTTAATCAGTCTTCATTAAATATTACTCCGTTTTTTTGGGAATATCATCGATAATTTTTTTCGGTGGAGGTATTGTTCCTTTTACTATATAAAACATTTCTTAAACTATTTGGTTTCAAAGAAATATTTGACTTATAACCAAATAAATGAAAGGATTAAATGTTTTATATTTGAGTACAAATCGAAAAAATTATTCCGACTGGTTTAGTCGCTATAAGGTTTCATTAACTTTCTCAGCATCTCGATCGTGGTGCTTGATCAACCACTATCCATTTATTTTTGGAGATATGAATTTTGAAGATCTGCATTCGAAGTGGCAAATAAAATAAAATAGTGGCATTAAAAATAATAGACATAATTTTTGCAAAAATAGTCACCGTTTCATCTGTAAATAATTTACGAAAATTGATAACGGATGTTATTTGTCGGCTATAGTGTCTGAATTTAAGGTAGACCTAAACATCATATTTTAACACACTATCCCAGTATAATATTGAAAATGTGTGCTTAGCTTAAATGTCATCTATCCGTTATGAGTCATTTCACCAATATTTTAAAATTTTAAATAAAAATCAAAGGAATTTTAAAAATGTTTAAAGAAGTTTAGCAATTCGTCAACAATAAAAATTTTCAACTCTTATATAAAATTTAAATCTAGAAGGAAAAGTGGAAAATGGGAAAAACACTTTATTTAGTAAACAATTTATTCAAGAAAATAATTTATCTGATAAATCGTTAAATATATCGTGTATTAATTATGATGCACACTATCGCCCTGGACTATTCTTCGCCTCATCAGAAAGTGATGACAACTACCATAACGAATTTTATGAAATAAAGTTTATAATTTTAGAGAATGAGGGTATAGCTATTGTATTTTTATCTCAAAAGAATTTAGCCACGTTTGACGAATTTCATAATGCATGTGAGATACAAGCTATGGCACAGTCAATACTAAATAAATTATATTTGAAACATTTTAAATTCAACAGAAGTTTCAACACTGCCGTGTCACGAAAAAGAAACAAAACATATATTATATTAAATAGTATCGTATAAATTACTTTACACTTAATTTAATTCTAGCTCTTGTATACTTTTGTAAGTAACACATGGGCTGAAAAGTCCCGGGCCTAACAAAGAAAACACGTTTTTTTGTTCAAAATTGGCTTTATTCAACAACGTAATCTCCATCAAGAGCAAGACAATCATTCCAGCGCCGCTCTAACATTTCAATACCACTTTTGTAGAACAGATTATCTTTTGCCTCAAAATAGGCCTCAGTTTCAGCGACCTCTTTATTCAAGCAGAATTTCTTACCGGAGAGCATTTTTTTGAGGTCTGCGAACAGCCAGTAGTCGCTGGGAGCCATATCTGGCGAACGCCAGATCTGTTTTTGATCCATTGTTTTGAAACTAACAAAAGTAGCGTTCCGAATATAATGAATAGAATATAATGAAATTTTGACAGCTGTTTTTTAAAGGTTATTACCAACTGAACAAAAAAAAATTGAACAAAAAAAACTTGTTTTCTTTGTTAGGCCCGGGACTTTTCAGTCCATGTGTTAAAATTAAAAAATCAAAACACTTAAAAAATAATATGATTTTAACAAATATATCGACTTTATAAAATAATCTAAAACTGTTTATTTATGTGACAAAAATGTATCTTAAATTTCATCAATATTGGAAACTGAGTTCAATTCTAACATATAGAATTTTCGAAAATTCTATACTAAAGCAACTAATTTTTATACGAGAATCAGATTGACATTTTCTATAAATAATTTATATAAATTTAATACTAATCCCTTATAAACAAAAATTAACATTTAATGGATAAACTTTATATTTTGAACTATATACAGATATTTATACGTTGGAGTATCAAATTTATACAAGTGACCTATAAAAATATTTATATGGAGTAATATACATTTTATACAAGATTTTATAACATTTGTTTATAAGTTAAACTAATATAAAATCTATAAAAAATTCGTACGGAATTATATTTATATTATCATCGTATTAATTTTATACGAAAATTTTTTAGTGTGTACTCTTACGATTAAAAACACAGTCAACACTTGTGTATGTTGCTTTATCACGAGTAACGAGTCTCTAGGAGATGTTAAGCACGTCGGCTATCAATGATCATGTCTTCTACTAAATGGGGTTATAATGACTTCTCGTGTTTTACATTGAACTGCCAGAGTCTCAGGTGACAGTCACGCAGATAAGCTCAAATCATTTGCTTTCCGAGACGTCTGCGCATTGACGAGTATGTTAATATTCTTACGTTTGAATGCCGCGTTCAGTTCAGAGAGATGATCAGTGGGCTGCCGGAGTACCAATTCCGTCAAAAGATCCATAAAATGAGCATAGTTGACACAAATATTTTGCCGTACGAACTTCCACTTGTCATAGAGGTTGGCCTTACTTTCTCAGAAGCAATATTGACGTAACAGATGGACTGGTGAATGGAACTATAGGGTATCTGAGGTATATCGAATGCAGCCATCCTGACCGGAAAACGAGAACGATGAAACGTCAACAGTAAACAATGTCAAGCGACTCTGGATGGGTTTCGGTACAAATTCACAAGACAAGAAGGTAAGGCGGCTTAAAGCTGGATGGGCGCAGACAACGAATATCGGCCGATGTTTGGTGCCCATTTCTAGAAAAAGCTCAACTGTTAATCCAAACAACAATCTGACAATTAATGTTAAGCGTAACCATTTTCCAGTCGTACCTGCATGTGCCACCACAATTCATGCATCACAGGGTGGTACATATAACGAGATAGTCACTATATACCCTTACAATAAAAGACATAGTCCACAACTTGTGTATATTGCTTTATTACGAGTAACGAGTCTCGAAGGACTGTTCATCACGTCGGCTATCGATGATCATGTTTTCTACCATGGACGTAAAAATGGGACCTCAATGGGTCTTCTACAAAATGAGCTATCGCGCCTCACTACAAATCCGCTAAGTCGAGCTCAGGTTGAAATGGCGAATTTTGTACGAGATAATAATGACGTCTGGTTTTTAACATTGAACTGTCAGAGTCTCAGGTCACATCACCTCGACCTAACTGATTTTTCTTGAACTGTTCAGTTCAAGAAAAATGGTAGGTGGGCTGCCGGAGTTACAATATATGAAAATACAAGTTGAACTTATACAGTCAACTCTCATTACGAAATCATCGTTGGACTAACAAATGATATGAGGGTAACAACACAACCCATTGATAATATATAAACGACAGAACTTCAGCTTCTCAATGGGAATAAGATGCTTTTTGTAGTTTGTCTCGCCTTGCCGAATAAATCTATCGAAGACATAATGAAGTTCATACATTTCGTTTTTGCTCCATATTCTAAAAGAATTTCAAAACTTCTCCAAGGAGACTATCATCTTTTGCCGATGATTATGAGCGGGGATTTCATTATTAATTTTGCTGTTTCTCAAGCTGAACCACTCGATTTGCAACTCAGATCGAAATATATATATACTACGAGATATATGGAACGACCGTTGTACAGTTTTTCAATGAAAATTAGAAAAGTTAGAGTCGACAGTATATGTATGTATCTTATTTTAGCTACCATAATCCAATTGCGTCGATTATACCGAAAGAGTAATAGACCAATTTAACGATAATAAACAAATGAAAAAATATGGTTAGTAAAATTACATTCCTTCTTCCTTCAAAGTAAACTGTACGTGTACGGACTCACTATACACACGCCATGTTTACACATCTCCTTGAGAGTACTAATGGACTCATTCTTTTTTTTTTTCAATACGTTATAATCTTAAGTTTTTATTGATTTTAATATAAATTTGTGTTGTCCAAAATTTGATGTTTATCGCTCTCTTGCCAATGAAAAAGTGAACGAGTTTTAATAAATTTTGGTTATTCTTAATGCTAAATTTTAATATACTTTAGTTTATAAAAGAAAATTAATGTTAGTTATATAATCCAAAACATAGATGGCAATACGATTTGTAAAGATCGGTATTACCGGTTGACATTGAAATTCAAATAATAAAATGTAAACAAACAAGAAATCAGCTGTCTAATACTAATGAATAATGACAGTACTGGAAATGGTAAGTTAATTTTGATTACAAAATAATGAAATAAGCTAATTGCTAATAATATAATATACAATTTCAATTACAGGAATAATTATGTTTGGGAATAATGCAAACAAAGGTAAATTACATTCAAATTGTTATCTAGCTTAGAAATAATTAAACTCTATGTGGTCCTTTCAGCTTCCGATGATCCTGAACATGTAGTGTGTTTCGGGAGGATAATGAGATGAAGTGCTATGTGATTACAAGGTTCTATATGCTTTTCGGATATATTTTTTTTTCCTCTTATTTGGATTCTAATTTGGCAATTTTAGGCACACGTTAAATTTTTTTTATCTTTGTAACATGGCTGCTGGTTAGCGGTGGATAGCGGGACCCCCCAGTCCGACTACGAGCTATCAGAAGTGTGCGACCACCGTAACAGCCTTGAGGCCAAGCCATGTGGTTACAATCCCTTGTATATAATAAATACTTGATTGATCATAAGACACTCCCCTGCGGGAAACCGTCAAAGATTTTCTTTAGTCCGGAGTATTCATTCTCATATTTCACACGTAAATGTCTATTGGATAAATAAGATCTTAGGATGGCATAGAATTGCCTCGGTAGATCTCTATGCAGTGTTGTAAACCCTTGATTTAGTATAATAAATCTATTATAGACAAATACCAATTTATCTAATTATCTTGTTTGTAGAATACACTTATAAACCGAGGTGTAATAAAACTTAAAACGTTTTTAAAAAGTCAGTCTTAAAAAGGTGGAGTTAACATTTACATTAAAAATAATTAAAATTATAAATATCATTTTAATAACTTAATATTAATAATTATAAAATCATAAATACTAATAAAAAACATACAACAAAATGTGTAACAATTATTTTATTGTAACTTAAAATTATAAACCACAACAAAATTTGGTGGCAGCGATGGGATGATAGTATACGCACAAGGACACCGACGGTATCCAAATTATCCACTATCATCTTTAAAAGATACCCGTTGTGGTTTGAATCGCCTAATAAAATAATCGTGTAATTATTACTCTTAATTTATAATCTAAAACTTATAAAATTTTAATAAACGTTAATCTGTATCTATATAAAAAGTGATCAATAAAAATTTAAAACGTAATTATCGTTAAAAATATAGCATGAACTCGGTGAAAGTTAGTGTTTTGTGTAGCATTGTCTTAAAATAAGTAAACGGTGATATGTATTGACAAGAAAATCCGTAAACCCCGACATTAAGTGAACCGAAAAAAATCTAGTGCTATATAATTTAACATTTCATAAAACCGATAATTGCAAGTTTATTGTGATCGTGATTTTTATTGAATGAATAAAAAACATTCAAAGTGATTATAATAGTAATTAATTAATAACGTAAATTAAAATAAATTATTAATAGTAAATAACTTAAATTTAACGTTGTTATTAAAACAACTACTGTACGAGTACAGTTCATAAAACAATAAAGGATATTTGTTACATATCCTAATATAAAGTTATCAATGGTATTCAGAACATTTGCGTTCCTTTATCATTCATCATTTACGAATACCACATCATCATTATTTGGATCATTCACATCATCGATTTAAATCCATTGAGAAAAGTTCATCATCGTACAACAACTATACATTCCAAAATCGATACGTACAACCTTAAAATTGGTTGATAACAATTACAACTTTACGACATCATCATAAAAGTATTCCAGCATTAGAACGTCATCAATCATCATAAATCATACCGGAATTATATTACTTCAAAAATAAAATCGAGATATTTTATTGTCGGAATTAGCCAGCTGATCAACAATCATCTTGAACAAACTTAGAAAATTGTAAGTTAATTTCTTAAATTATTCTTATTTATTTCAAATTCAAATTTAATTTAAATTTTAATTTTTCGTAAATTGATAAAATATTTTGATTATTTTCTTATTTTGTTATTATAATATTTCTGTTTATCGTACTTAAATTATTTTTCCTTGTCAATCGGATACAATTTTTTTTTGTCAATTAATAAGTTGGGTAAAATATTGTTCAATACTTAATCAATCTTGCGTACAAATGAATGACAAACCAATGAATTACAAACATTTACGTAACAGAAAAATTAACATTGTTCCTAAAGAAGAACATAAAAGCGAAACACATAAATCGGTGGTCAATAAAGATCTCTTATCTTTAACTTGTAATCAGACAACATCACTCTTACCTTATTACGGATTTAAATTTCCATTGTCAATTGATCGAAAATTATTAGACCAACATTTCGGTAAGCAGATAGAACCTTGTATTCCAGCTATGGCTTTCAATTTTGATAGAGCTATTAAATTAATACCAGAGTTCGATGGAACTCCCGAAAAGCTCCATAGATTTTTGCAATGTTGCAATCTTGTATTTAAAGATGTAAAAACGAATGAAGATCACTCAATGTTTTTAGAATTAGTGCAGATTAGGTTAATAGACAGTGCTTATAATAAAACTGTATTAACTGGCATGTATGAACAATGGGAAAACTTGCAAAAGGAACTTAAACAAAAATTTTCAAACGATCGAGCCTTAGAAAATATCCAAGTTGATCTTGTGCAAGCACGACAACGTTATGACGAAAGCGTAAAAGATTTTGGTATCCGAATTGAAAATATTCTTGCTGATTTAAATAAATCATGTGTTTCAGCTACATCAGACGCAGGAGTCCTCGATAAAAATATAAAAATTATTAATTCGAAAACTGCTTTGCTCAAAATTTTAATTAAAGCGTGTTGGTTCGAAAATTTAAAAGATGCTATTGCTAAAGGAATAGAAGAAGAAAAAGTAAATCAATCTTATAAACCTAAACCTAGTCAAGCTCAATTTTCTAACACTCCTACTAAATTCGTTAAATGCCAGATTTGTTTCAAAGGAGGGCACACCGCATCACACTGTTATAACCGAAATTCGAATCAAACACCATTTATTCCATTCCGCAATAACTCCAATTTTAATTCAACTTTTAATAACGATAGACAAATGCCATTACGATCTTTTTTGCAAACGCCAAGCCAACCAAATCCTAATCCTCGAATTAATCAAATTTCGTATCCGTGTGCCTACTGCAAAAAGTTTGGTCATCATATTAGCGTCTGTCGATCTCGCGAAGGATCCACTCAACGAAGGAGCCAATCGGATAACATTCAGCAACCATCAACTTCTCAATCACAAACAACGGAAAACTTAAACGAACTCCATCGGGAACCCAAGGATGTAGCGGTGCGAGTTCAAAACGTTTAAACCTACATTTATCTAATCTTATTTACGACACAAATAGTAAAGATAAAAAATATTCAATAATATCAAAAGAAAATTTCACAACAAACCAAATATTTTGCTTTTCAATTAATTTCCATAACGACGATTTGAAATTCGTAAACCTTGATTTAGATATTTTAATTAAACCACAATTTTTCTTAGTTGATACCGAGGCCGACATTAGTGTTATTAAGAAAGATTTAATTAAGCCCGATACCTTATGTTACCCTAATCAAAAGTTAACTATAAAGGGAATAACTGCAGAATCTATTGATACTTTGAGAATTTGCAATTCTAAAATTAAAATTTTAAAAATTAATACAATCTCGCATTAGTTTCACATTGTACCATCAGATTTCCCGTTAAATTGTGCAGGTAGAAATGATTTTCTTATTAAAAATAAATGTAATATCGACTATTTCCATAACGTGGATGACACTGAATACACAAGTTTAACTCTTTCTTCCAAAAATCCTCCAATCATTATTCCTAGCCGTTCAGAAAGGATCGTTAAAATTAGATTTAAAACAAAAGGTGACAATGAATATTTATGCCCCTCACAAATGATAAAACCGGGCGTGTACATATCAAATACAATCATTGAAATAATAAATTCGTTTGCAACAGTAAGCGTTGTAAACACCAACGATTTTCCAGTGAAACCAGATGACATGTACATCGAACAAGAAAGTCTAGAGCATTATAAAATTTTAACTTTAAAACATTGGTCAGATTCACTATCAGATAGATTGCAGAATATAGAAAATCAAATCGACACAGTTCACTTGAACAAGGAAGAAAAGTCATCCATCCTTAAGATTTGTCGCGAATTCAACGATATATTTTTCTTACCTGGTGATCAACTGACAATCACCAATGCAGGATTTCACCATATCTCATTAAAACCTGATTCACAGCCAGTCAATATAAAACCTTATCGTCTTCCTCATTCTGCAAAATTTGAAATTAACTCACAAGTGGAGAAAATGCTTGAACAAGGCATCATTGAAAACAGTAACAGCCCATTCAACTCCCCGTTACTAATTGTCCCGAAAAAATCTAGCGATGCATCTAAGCGTTGGCGAGTCGTAGTAGATTTTCGCCGTTTAAATGATTTGACAATTAATGACGTATTTCCATTGCCCAATATCGTAGAAATTTTAGAACAATTAGGAGATGCTGTTTATTTTACGACATTAGACTTAGCAGACGGCTATCATCAAATACCTCTAAGTGAAGAAGATAAATATAAAACTGCCTTTAGCACCCAGATGGGTCACTATCACTTCAGAAGGATGCCCTTTGGTTTAAAGGGAGCACCAGCAACATTTCAGCGGATTATGAACAATGTGTTATCCGGATTAAACGGCTTGAAATGTTTCGTATACTTAGATGACGTAGTTGTATACGGTTATAACCTTAACGATCATAATAAAAAATTATTGCAAATATTTCAATCATTTCGAAAATACAATTTAAAATTGCAACCGTTAAAGTGTCATTTCCTTAGAAAAGAAATTTGCTACCTGGGTCACATCATAACTAATAACGGAATTAAGCCAGACCCGTCAAAGATCGATGTAATTCAAAATTTTCTAATCCCTAAGAACCAAAAGGAAATTAAGTCATTTCTAGGATTGATAGGATACTATCGAAGATTTATTAATAAATTTTCAGAAATAGCACAACCATTGAATGCATTACTGAAAAAAGATGCACGATTCAATTGGGATGCTTTCTGTTTCGAAAGTTTTCAAAAATTAAAAGAAAAATTAATTAAACCCCCGATCTTGCAATATCCCAATTTCCAGAAGCAATTTTATGTCATAACAGATGCTGTGGCTTATGCAAGCCGGGTATTAAACAAAGCTGAGCGAAACTATTCTACTGTGGAGAAGGAATTGCTTGTCATAGTTTTTGCTATAAAACGTTTTCGTCCTTATTTGTATGGTGTAAAATTTACCATTATTACAGACCATAAACCACTATTGTGGTTAAATAAAGCAAAAAATTTATCGTCACGTTTAATGCGCTGGTGAATCGAATTAGATGAATACGATTTCGATATAATGTATAAGCCAGGAAGAGACAACCTTAACGCAGACGCTTTGAGTAGAATCGAATTAAAATCTGCCGATCAAGGTAATCAAGTTAATGTTGTAACTCGTTCGCGAGCACAAGCTATTGAACCGAAACTAAACCTTGATCAAACATTAAACCATACTACATTAAATAACAACAAAAATTCAAGTCAACCATCAAATGAATCTCCTCAAAATTGTATCACTTTTCTAGATAATGATATTGACATTCTTAACGTGATCCTATACCGATAATGATTCTAACAACTGGGACTATTGGTTACCTTTTGCAATGTTTACGTACAATTCAACCCCACATTCTTCTACAAATTTAATGCCATTTGAAATTGTTCACGGATTTAAACCAAACATACCATCTTCACTTAAATGTAATAACCGTACTTTTTATAATCCCGACGATTATTTGCAAAACCTACGAGTAAAATTGGCAAATTCATATGAAATAGCTAGAAAAAATTTAATTACACAAAAAGAAAAGTCAAAAATTTACTACGACAAATATAGTGCCAATGTTAAATTTCATGTTGGGGACGAAGTTCTACTGAAAAATGAAAAAACCAAAGGCAAGTTTGATCCAATTTGGACAGGTCCCTTTGAAATAATTGAAATTTTTAACAATGTTAATTCGTCTTTACGTATAGGTAGACAAAATAAAGTTGTTCATAATAATCGATTAAAATTATTTATTGATTACAATTTGAAAATATATTTCTTTTATGAAACCCAATTCATTATCTGTTCTCCTTTCCTTTCCTTCATTCAACCTTAACTAAAAACAGAAAGAAAACAAAAATGTTATTATAATATAATATAATAAAATGTTATTATTATAAAAAATTTATATTTTTTTTTATTTTTTTTTTTTTTTTTTTTTTTTATTTAATAAATTTATTTATTTATTTATACAATATTACAACTGATTCAGAGATCATCTAGTAATTTATCTTTCTTAAATTAAGTTCTCGGGTTAAGATGAGTAACCTATTAGTTACTCATTTTATAATACTTTCTTCTAAACCAAACTGCCCAGCTCCAGAGGTTTCTGCCTTTGGAGTCTCCTCACGCCGTTAGTGGTGTCCAACATACGACGGATATCTGCATTTTCGTGTAGAGATAAGCGCTGTACGTGTTTCCTTGCATGATTCTTTATTTCATCGGTGACGTATTCCATCTTCAAGTCTCTATGGATGTTGTCATTCCTAATGTACCATGGGGCGTTCACAATCCCTCGTAGCACTTTATTTTGGAAGCATTGTATCATTTGTACATTGGTTTTCTTGGCACAACCCCAAAGCTGGATACCATAGGTCCATACTGGTTTTAGCATTTGCCTGTATAGAAGCAATTTGTTGTGTATTGAGAGCTCAGAGTTTCTACCCATGAGCCAGTACATTTTTCTATATTTGATGTTTAACTCTTCTTTTTTTTCTTTTTGTCTTCTTTCCATCTTAGCTTAGCATCGAGGGTCATGCCAAGGTATTTAGCTGTATTTGCATATGGAATTTGGTTTGAGTTGAGAACCACGAGAATACAGTTTACATTTTGATTTGTAAAGTTGACGTGTACTGATTTGGCTTCATTTAATGAGATGCGCCATTTTTTAGTCCAGTTGCTCACCGTGTTAACTGCACTTTGAAGTTTGCTTGTTGCTTCCGAAATATCTTTTCCAACTGCTAGAATAGCTGTATCGTCTGCAAATGTTGCTACTGTGGTACCTTCAATATTCGGTAAGTCTCTCGTGTAAAGAATAAACAGAATAGGTCCAAGTACGCTACCTTGTGGTATACCTGCTGATATTCTTTTTATTTCAGAGTACTCATTTTCAAATTTGACTCTAAAGTGTCGATCAGCTATGTACGATTTAAGAATTTGATAAAATTGCTTAGGCAGGTCTCGATGCAGTTTAAATTCAAGCCCTTGGTGCCAAACTTTGTCGAAAGCTTGAGCTACATCTAAGAAAATACTGGAGCATATTTTCTTATTCTCGAGTGCATCCTCAATGACATCCGTTATTCTGTGAACTTGTTCAACTGTAGAGTGGTTTTCTCTAAACCCAAATTGGTGTGGTGGAATTAGGCATCTCTCTTCTATTATAGGTTTGAGTCTTTTCAGCAACAGTTTTTCAAATATTTTTGATATGATTGGAAGTAGTGATATCGGTCTATATGATTTTTTATCGTTTCCTGGTTTGCCTGGTTTAGGAATCATTATTACTTCGGCCACCTTCCATTGTCGTGGAACATATTTCAGTCTGAAAGCTGCATTAATTATTTGATTTAATTTACGCAAACCTTTCTCGGGAATGGCTTTCACAATTTGCCCAGTTATTAAATCATAACCTGGAGCTTTTCTGATACTTAAGTTACTATTGATTTCAGTTTTAAGCTCCAATAAAGTCACAAGCATTATGTCAAGATCATCTGCTTTGTTTACGACTGTTGTATTTTCATTTGCTGTTTGCCTCGGCAACGGTTGAAAAGTCTCTTCTAAATAAGCAGCAAATAGAGAGACTTTCTGTTTGTCACTTTTAGCCCATGAACCGTCATCGCATTTGATAGGCGGCACATGCATTTTGGATCTTTTTAGTCCCTTCGTTGCTTTCCAAAGCGAGTAATCGTCATCCTTTAATTCAGAAAGACCTCGTAGTCGCTTAGTTATGCTTTCGTTCTTTATTTCTTTTATTAGTTGTTTTAATTTGTTGCACAAAAAATTTAGAATAGTTTTGTGTTGCGGTGCACGAGAGTGCTGCCAGATTTTGCGAGCTTTCCGTTTCTCCCTAAGTAGCTCTCTGACTTCAAGAGGATAGTTATGTTTCATTATAGCGTTGGTATGAGAAATCGGTGAACTTTCCCAAGCCGCTTGTTGGATGATGTTATTAAATATTTCTAGTTGATCTTCCAACTGCACCTTCGTTCTAATTGGTTCGCCGAGATTTGTTCGATCTTCTACTAATTTCTTAAATAGATCCCAATTGGTTTTATTGTTTGTTAACTTAGGTGAATTATCTTTTTTTATTATCATTGTACTCAGTGTCATGATCACAGGTGAGTGGTCAGATGATAGTCCTTCACTATTTTCAATGCATGTGTAGTCCTCTAAAACTCCTTTTGTTACAAAGAAGTCAAGAAGATCTGGAATTTTATGTATGTCAGCAGGCCAATATGTTGGTTTATCGCCAGAGAGGAATTCACAGTTGTTCTCGCGAGCTGCATTAAATAACTCTTTCCCTTTAGAGGTTGTAAGTCTAGATCCCCAATAGGTGTTCTTTGCATTAAAATCACCGCCTATGATAAAATTTGATCCTAGTGATTTAAAAAGTCGACTGTAGTCTTCTTTTTTTAATTGATGGCGTGGGGGACAGTAAATAGAGGAGATACTGAGTTCCCTATTATATATTGATTCAACTATTATGGTTTTAACCTGCATAATTTCTTCCTCAATGCCGGGCACTTCGTAATGTTTAATATTATTTTTAACAATTACGGTAGACCCGCCTCTAGCGTTTCCTCCTGGATGAATAGCATGGTAGCATTGATAGTTACGTATTTTAATAAACGAAGTTTCTGTTAAATGAGTTTCCGAGACAAGACATATATCTATTTTTTCTAAGTTTAGAAAAATTTCTAGTTCTGGAACATGCTGTGGTAATCCATTCGCGTTCCAAATAACAATTCTAAATGATCTATTCATTTGATTAGTATAGCATTGATGTAAGCTCATTGGTAGCTTCTTGTCTATCCAGCCGCTTATATATAGCTTCTAGACCACGTTCTTGTTTTGCTAGGCGTGCATTTATCGTTTCTATACTTCGAAATATCCTTTCTAGTGGATTTTCTTCAATAGTATTTTGTTGCGTTATCTGAGAGTAGGATCTCCTCTCTGGCCCTATGGGCTCTGGTTGAGTCGGCGCTCTAGTTGTAGTTGGAATCCTTTCTCTTCTAACATTACTGTTTTGAGTCGATTGGCGTGTTTTATTTCTTAACCTTTGCAGTTGTACCGCTACTTCGCATCCTCTATAGTTGGCTGGGTGTTGTCCTTTACAGTTTATACACCTTGCAGGTTCGGTTCGACTAAGAGAACAGTCTTTCGCGTTGTGTCTGCCGGCACATTTTACACACCTAACATCTCTCCCGCAATATCTTTGGGTGTGGTTATAAGCTTGACATTTCTTGCATTGAGGTATTAATCTCGTGTTCTTTTTCAGTGGTTCTATTTTAACCCTCATATTAAGTATTGCTTTGATATTAAATATATTTTCAATTTTTTCGCTTTTGTTGAATGTGAGCATGAATAGCGGGAGCCCTCTTTTAACGATCTTTGTTCCTTGACTATTTTCAACTTTCTCTCGTTTAAGGATATTGACTGCGTCTTCAATTTGCAGTTCTTTCATTTTGAGATCTTCTATTATATCCTCCTTCCTGCAGGTGGGATGTAGACCTCTGGCCATAACCTTGATGTTTCGGTTATTTTTGTCTTCATATGTATACCACTCTTTACCTTCTTCAGTGAGCTTTGTGGCTAAAGCTCTGTATGCATCGGGATCTCTTGTGTTTATCTTCCAAACATTATTGTTTAGTGCAACTACTCTATAGTCGTTTGTGGCCACTCATTTCATTAGAGCTTGGATATTCGCAAACTCAGTAATGCCTACCACATTAATTGGCGGTGGTGCTTTGGTCTTCATTGCAACCTTTCGTTGTTCTTGTCGCTGGTGATGTTGGGGTACAGGCACTGGATTGACAGTTTCATTAACTTTTGCTTGCGAGAGCTCCTCAACTTCTGGCGAGAATTCTGCTCTTCGTTTTTTCCTTGGTCTTTTCTTCTGTTTGTGAATCCAATCAGTTTCTCTTGCAAGTTCCTCCTCATCTGTGTGGAACTCAGCGTCAGTACGGGCAAGGGTACTGGTTTCGTTATAACAAGTAAGAGGAGTTTCCACAACCTCTATCAGATTGGGCTTCTTTAGCTCCTCGTTTTCTTTCTTTAACTTAGCGATTTCATTGCTAAGTTGCGATGCGACTTTTTCTATTTCACTCAGTCTTCTGCGTAGTTCAGCATTTTCGATTTCCTGCTGAGTTGCGAACTCTATTTGTCTAGGTGGTGACCTAGCTAATTTTGAACCTCGATCGAATGGGAATAGCAATGGTTGGCTCACCCCAGAATCCTTTGAGCCGGCCTCGTTAGAGGGTGGATTAGCCAACTGAGCAGTTGGTGTACCACCTGGGGTAAAAATTCCTTTTTGTTGAAAACTCATTGCATTATAATGACTGGTTATTGAAGCAGCTACCAATCTAACCAGTGAAATTGGCAGTGGGTCAGTGGAGAGAACATCATTTACTAGGTTCTCGGTGTTCGGTTATCCCGCCGTTACTCGGTCGCCAGAGCCTCGTTGGTTAATTAGCAGGGAGCACCACGTGCAGGTGAGGTTGACATTTGGGCTGGTGTATTGACCTTCTAGACCGATGCCCCTTACCCCCCTATAATATAATATAATATAATATAATATAATAAAATGTTATTATTATAAAAAATTTATATAAAAAAAAAAAAAAAATCAATTTGCTTTTATTCATATTTAAAGAAATTGTATACCTTAGTTAATAAGAATAAAATATTGTAAAATATAATATTAGTTTTATAAAAAATAAGTAAAACAAAAAAAGTGTCTATTATAAGATAATTTAAATTAAATTTTAGATAAGTTACTCGAATTAAATAAAGAAATTTAGTGAATTCAAGACAAAACCTTTAGTTGAGTTAGAAAAGATAAATGAATTCATCTTTTTGTCTATGGGGTGAGGTGTTGTAAACCCCTGATTTAGTATAATAAATCTATTATAGACAAATACCAATTTATCTAATTATCTTGTTTGTAGAATACACTTATAAACCGAGTTGTAATAAAACTTAAAACGTTTTTAAAAAGTCAGTCTTAAAAAGGTGGAGTTAACATTTACATTAAAAATAATTAATATTATAAATATCATTTTAATAACTTAATATTAATAATTATAAAATCATAAATACTAGAAAAAAACATACAACAAAATGTGTAACAATTATTTTATTATAACTTAAAATTATAAACCACAACAGCAGCTTCAATTCCAGTCGACTATACCAGACTTTATCGAATGCTTGGGCGACGTACAGAAATATGCTGGAGCATACTTTTTTATGTTCTTTCAATAATGTTCGTTATTCTATGCACCTGTTCAATTGTGGAATGCTTTTCTTTGTGGAGGAATTGGTTGTCGGTCCCCAATTATTGGTTTAAGTCTTTTTAGTAATAATTTTTCAATGCAGAGTTTAGACATAATTGGCAGCAATGAAATTGGCCTGTATGATTTTTATCGTTAGGCTGATTATCAGGTTTTGCTACCATGATTAATTCTGCTAATTTCCACTGCCATGGAACATATTTTAACCGAAAGCTTGAATTGATTATGTGTAATAGCTTAGAAATCCTTTCTTCAGAGCCTTCATTATTTAGCAAGTAATCAAGTCATATCCTGGGGTTTTTTTCACATTCATGTTGCATTTTACTTCTTCTTTTAAATATTTCAGAATTACTTGGAGTATATCAAAATCATCTAGCTTGTAGATTGACATTATATTGTCATTGATCGGTTGTCTTGGTGATTGTTAGGACGCCTTGTCCAGATTCCATCCTCCTTTTTAAGTGGATTCACTTGCATTTTGGGTCTTTTGAGTCCCTTCGTTGCCTTCCACAGTGAATAATCAGAATTTTATCATCGGTTAGGCTAACTAGATATCTGTTGATTGATGCATTTTTTAGTTCTTTAAGAAAAGATTTGAGACTGTTACCTAAATTGTTAAGAATTGATTTCTTCCCCGGTGTTCTAGTTATTTGCCAGGTTTACGTGTCCGTCGTTTCTCTCTTACCAACTCTCTAACTTCCATTGGGTAGTCTTCTTATTTTGTATAATGTGAATGTAGTTCTGGGATATACGTCTTGCTACATTAAAGTCTATTAGGTCAGGTATTTTCGTTCCGTCACTGGGCCAGTATGTTGGGAACCACCCAATGTCTATACTGCTTTTGATGTCTATACTGCTTGAGCAACTCTTTACCTTTTGACGTCCTAAGTCTAGATCCCCAATAGGTGTTTTTCACGTTAAAGTCACCTCCAATAATAAAATCACGCCCAAGCGATTTAAATAGTTTAAGGTAGTCCTCCCTTTTCAAGTTATGCCGGGTAGGACAACATAATGCGCAGACAGTAAGCTATCTGTATTTAATTTGGGTCCTTACAGTAAAGTGACTTGCATTGTTTCTTCTTTGATATTTAATTCTAAATGAAATACCGAACCACCTCTTGCTCTTTCCGCTGGATGAATGGAGTGATATAAGTCATAACCCCGTATTTTAACAAACGATGATTTAACTAAATGGCTTTCAGATATTAAGAAAAGGTCGATTTTTTCAGAATTTAAAAATATATGTACATATTTCTATTTGTGGAATATGTTGCATAATCTCATTCGCATTCCAGATTGCTATTTTGAAAGTTGTGTTCCTACATTTAATTGGTCATTCTCAGGTGACGATCGATTCAGCTTTTCTTTCCTTACTCTTCCCGGACTGTTTTTTCTTCTTTAGGGTTCAGTTCGTCTCTCTTTGTAATTCTTCCTCATCAGTGAAATAAATGAATTTATCTGGTTCAATGCTCCCTATATCGCAATCTTCCTTTGAATCAGGATTAATTTTTATGTTTTCATTTTCTCGCTTTAGAAATTCAATTTCGCTTGGCAAATAATTGCTCCATATGCCTTAGTCTGGCCAAAAGATTAATATTCTCCTTTTCTAGTTCAACAGTTGTTTTACTAGATTCGGCTACTTGCAAAGTAAAATTTCGGGCGTCATCACTTATTTCGTGTAATGTGTGTCCAGTACATCTTGTTATAACGTTAGAAAAAGCATTGGTTTGGCCAGCTATCGAGTTGCTTCATTTTTCTTCATCGGTGATTTTTGTAAATTTGATTTTCTCTGGAACGGATTTGATGTTCCCTGATAATGCAATAGATGGTCCTCCCCAGCATCCATAGGGTCAGTCTCCACAGAAAGTGGATCTACCAATGTTGATATTGGTGTATTATGTCCTTTTGTTAGTACAATTGCATAGTTTTGATTGATTTGAATTAGCTGTTCTGCTTCATTACTACGAAGGGATTGGGTACCACAACCATTCATTCCACAGAACATTGCTCAGAGTACGCCCGTATCCATTTATGAATAGTTCGTGAAGACTGTCAATCTCGTACTCCGTTGTTTTCATGACAAAAGTTTCATTTATTTATAAGCTGCCTATTCCGTTTTTAAATGAAAAAAATTCTGCTCAAGCTTTGGATTTGATTAATTTGACTTTAAGTGAACATGCTGTGAGTCATTCAACAGTAAAAAAGAGGTTTACAAGATTTTGGATGGTTATTTTAGTGTTGAGAACGATTCACGCCCAGATGCAGTACAACAATTTGAAGACATAGAACTAAAAGTTTTTTTGTATGAAAATTCATGCCAAACTCAAAAAGAGCTTGCAAAACAGTTAGGAGTTACTCACCAAACAATATCACTTCGATTGCATGCAATGGGAAAAATACAGAAGGAAGGAAAATGGGTTCCTCATAAACTGACAGAGGGAAGCAAAAACCGAACAGTTGACATCTGCATGAATTTACTTTCTCGGTACAAACAAAAGAATTGTTTGCACAAAATCATTGAAAATGATGATCAAAAGTGAATTTTGTAGGATAATCCTAAACGCAGTAAATGCACAGCAAATTTTGCATTGATTCAGGCCAACCATCAACATCAGTTAAAAATTGAATATTATTGCCTAGAAAGTGTTACTGCGTGTCTGGTAGGATTGGAAATGATTAATTTACTACGAGCTTTTGGAACCTGGTCAAACTATTACAGCTGAACATTTGAACATTTGGCCAGGCCCAATTGATCAAATTAAGTGATGCTCTGAAGAAAGAAAAACGGGCCATATAATGCGCAAGGTGATATTGCTGCACCCTGCATGACAACGCTCGTTCACATACAGCAAAATCAAGCCAGCAACTCATCCTCTTCGTGGACGTGAACCCTTCGATTACCACTTATTCATATCGATGTCATCATAATTGAAATACCAGCGGAAAGTTTCTATCGCGAAGGCGTTCATCATCTACCTGATAACTGGCAAAAGACCCTAGATAGTATTGGCGAATGTTTCAATAATTAATCTTTGTAACGATTATATTTTCAATAAATTTGAATTTGACCAAAAAAAGCAGAGCTTCTACTTGCACACATGCACATTTCTTCTTAAAACATCTGTATGAACAGGCCTCTCTCTTACAGCTGGAGTGGGTATTTTCACTTTGAACTAGACTCAGTAAAATTAAAAACATGAATTTTTGGTAAAATCTAGGGGAACACTGAGTATAATATTCAAAAGTTTAATACTCTAAAATCGCATTAACAATGCTTGGTTCTAAAACATTTCTAAGAGCTTACTACGGCTGGAGTGGATGTATTCACTTTGTACTAGACACAGACATTAAAACTTTATGGATTTCCCGGATAATGTAAGGGAACAGTGGGTATAATATTCCAATGTTGTACATCTCAAAATCGCATTAAATGTGTTTTGTCAAATTTGTTGTTGCTTTAGGTCAACTAAGGACAAACTTCCTGTAAATGTATTATAAAAGTATCCCGTTATCTCATCAGCCAAACCGATTGAAATTGTCAATAACACTGATTACCTGCCTTATTCGTAATTCCGCTGTCAATATTTTTCAATCCTGTTTGCTATTTGGTGACTCTGTCAGTGATCGAAAGCTACACGCCTCGACCGTTCCTCACAAGCAAAAAGACCAAGTATTTTTTGTAGACAGTCTAGTTTATATTTTCTCTTTCAAGCGATTTACGGTGCAATAATGCACATGTATCTTTGTGCACATGTATCGGCTCTATAAGTGAAATTAAATATTTAAACGATGCTGATTTAGAAAATGGTATCCCTAGGAATCAGTGATGCTATCCTATCAGTGATGTTTTGATTAATATTTTTTGGTTCTCTATTCTACAATGAAATGTAGTCAATACAAGCACACAATAATGTAGAAGCACATTTTCAAAAATATTTTAATTCGTTCCTGATATTTCCCAAATTTTTTGTACTACAAATATTAGAAAAACGCCTAAATGTGTACTTTTGAACACCTACTCATAATTATTTGCTTTTGTTTATTTAGGAAATATTTAGTTTGAACTTTACTTACCTATACAATGAAGCGTGAACTTTGCCTTAAGTTTGTAACGCTGGGTAAATGTGTTTTGGCCAACGCCCGACTTTCTTTTACAACAAATGTATACATACACAACACACTTGAATATCAAAGCGAGAAATTAAACTTACCGGACTTATGGTAAAACTGTCTTGTACATATTTATAATCAAAATTCACTATTCTTGCTTAAATTTCACGAAACCAACTAAATCGTTGGTCGAAAATATCATCTTTAAATTTATTTATTTTTGATGTGTAAACATCTTTACGCGCGTATGCCAAAAATTTTTGTATGGTAGTAAACTTTCAAATGAAACGAACGGAAATGACGTACTACGTTTAAATATCTTCATTGAAAAAAGAAACAAAATATAAAATAATAAAAAAAGAACAAAAACAACAAAATACATATATAAATTTTATACTATACACATAGTCTGAGTGTATATGTATATATAAATAGTATGGAAATAAAACAAAGAAATATTTATAAAATTAAATAGAAACGACGAATCGACGAATCGACATTTTCAGCGAACAGAAAAAATAAAAAAAATTAAAACAGCGTGTGCCACCACAATTTATGCACTATAGAGAGTGGTACCTATAACGAGATAGTACACTCTTACGGTAAAAAACACAGTCAACAACTTGTGTATGTGGCTTTATCACGATCTCGTAGAGCAGTTCATCACGTCGGCTAACAATGATTATGTCTTCTACCATGAACGTAAAAATGCAACCTCAATTGGTCCTCTTCAAAATGAGTTAACGCGCCTCACCACAAAACTGCTAAGTATAGCTCAGGATGTAATAGCGAATTTTGTACGAGATAATAATGACGTCTGGTTTTTAACATTAAACTGCCAGAATCTCAGGTCGCTTCACCTCGACCTAACTGATACAGTCACGCAGGGATGCTCAATTCTTTTGCTCTCCTAGAACCTGCATGTTCAATTTTCTTAATTTTCAATGCTGCGTTTAGTTCAAGAGAAATAGTCAGCGGGCGGTTGGAGTAGCAGTATATAAAAATTCAAGTAGAACTCATACAGTAACCTCGCATGAGGAAAACATCGTTGGACAAACAACTGGTATGAGCGTAACAACACAACCCATTGGCGATATTTTTTTTTTTTTTTATTTAATAAATTTATTTATTTATTTATGCAATATTACAACTGATTCAGAGATCATCTAGTAATTTATCTTTCTTAAATTAAGTTCTCGGGTTAAGATGAGTAACTTATTGGTTACTCATTTTATAATACTTTCTTCTAAAACAAACTGCCCAGCTCCAGAGGTTTCTGCCTTTGGAGTCTCCTCACTCCGTTAGTGGTGTCCAACATACGACGGATATCTGCATTTTCGTGTAGAGATAAGCGCTGTACGTGTTTCCTTGCATGATTCTTTATTTCATCGGTGACGTATTCCATCTTCAAGTCTCTATGGATGTTGTCATTCCTAATGTACCATCCCTCGTAGCACTTTATTTTGGAAGCATTGTATCATTTGTACATTGGTTTTCTTGGCACAACCCCAAAGCTGGATACCATAGGTCCATACTGGTTTTAGCATTTGCCTGTATAGAAGCAATTTGTTGTGTATTGAGAGCTCAGAGTTTCTACCCATGAGCCAGTACATTTTTCTATATTTGATGTTTAACTCTTCTTTTTTCTTCTTGATGTGTTCTTTCCATCTTAGCTTAGCATCGAGGGTCATGCCAAGGTATTTAGCTGTATTTGCATATGGAATTTGGTTTGAGTTGAGAACCACGGGAATACAGTTTACATTTTGATTTGTAAAGTTGACGTGTACTGATTTGGCTTCATTTAATGAGATGCGCCATTTTTTTGTCCAGTTGCTCACCGTGTTAACTGCACTTTGAAGTTTGCTTGTTGCTTCCGAAATATCTTTTCCAACTGCTAGAATAGCTGTATCGTCTACAAATGTTGCTACTGTGGTACCTTCAATATAAGATGCTTTTGGTAGTTGTATACACCTCGCCGAATAAAGCTGTCGAAGACACAATCAAGTACATACATTTCGTCTTTGCTCCTTATTCTGAAAGAATTTCAAAAATTGTTCAAAGAGACTAACATCTTTTGCCGATGATTATGAGCAGCGGGATTTCATTTTGCTGCTCCCTAAGATCAATGATGAATCACTTATAAACTTCCTGCGATACGAATTCGATTTGCACAAGAACTCAGATCGAAATATATCTTCTACGAGATATGTGAGAAATATAAGATATATGTACTACGAGATATGGGACCACGTCTTTGATGCTTGCAGCTACCATAGGAAAATTGCGTTGGTTATACCGAAAGAGTAATAGACCAATTTGATGGTAATAAACGAATGAAAAAATCTGGTTAGTAAAATTTCATTTCTTCTTCCTTCAAAGTAAACCATACACACGCACTATACATATGCCATGTTTACACATCTCCTTGAGAGTACTAATGGACTCACTCTTTTTTTTTTTTAATATTCTGTCTGTTTTTTGTAAATACCAAACTTTTCAGCATAAGTGCAAAAATTCGAAAAGATCCCATTTCGCGAGGATGTCCCAATTAAAGGAAATTAAAAAAAAAAGGTTAAGAATGAAATTTGATTTCGAATAGTCAATCCGCCTGGACTGTGGAGATGCCTAATTTTGGAGAATTAAATTTTTTTTATTAAATCTCGTCATTTCCAAAAAATTATAAAAATGATCTGACCAAATTTTGTTTAAAACTGAATTTATTACCTTCTTGGTTTTAATACTGTCACCCGGAAAGATTTAGTTTTGGATGCATCGACTCGCACAAACTTTTATAACTACAGGGTGTATCAGGGCCATCTGTCGGTCTTTTTTTCAATCGATCAATTTTAGTACTTAATGTTATCTGTTCTAAACAATTCTATATGAAAACACAATTCTATAAACAATTCTATATGAAAAGTCAAAAATATGCCATTTGTCATCATGGAGTCGCTAACAACACAACAACTCATTTTGATTGTCATAATTTATTATGATAATAATACTTAAAAAACAACAACATTTCGTAAATTACGTGAGAGTTTTGGTCGACATGAAAGTCCTGGCTCCCTGAATTAAAAAAGTTGAAATTAAAAAGGTGGACTTAAGAATTGTGTTTTTATATGAAAAAATGGGACCATTTTTAAGTCATACTTTTAACAAATTTTCTGACTTAACAAAGGTGTTTTACAAAAACAAATTTAATTTCAAAAAGACACAAGAAAGGCGTATTTTATGTCATTTTACAAATATGTATATTTTTTAATTTATTTTCAAAATGACTTAAGTCAAAGGCATATTTTATTTCACATTATAAACATTAAATTTACATTTGTTTTTAATACGCATATATGTATGCGTAGTTTCACGTTTTTAAGAAAATGGTTTCTTGTTTTTCTTGTTACAGTTTTTTGTTGTATTGTAGAGAAATATGAATTATTATTTGTGTATTAATTATGAATTAAAATATGCATTTTTTAATTCATTTTGAAATTTGCAATTGTTTTTTGCACATTTTCACTAACGAATGCATTAGTTGAAATTTTTTTATTTTTTTTTACAGTAAAACTCCGATTATCTGGCATCCAATTAACCGGAACACTCAGTTAACCGGAATTTTAATTTTTAAGATTTTTTTTTGCTTTTTCTTTTTCTTTTGTCTTTCATATGCATTTGTTAATTTATTTTGAAATTTTCAATTGTTTATTGCACATTTTCATTAATGAAAGCATTAGTTGAAAATTTGAAATGGCTTTAATTTTCATATTACAGTAAAATCTCAATTATCCGGCATCTAATTAATTGGAACACTCAGTTAACCGGAATTTTGATTTTTAGGATTTTTTTTGCGTTTTTCTATTTCATATGCATTTTTTTAAATTCATATTGAAATTTACAATTGTTTTTTGAATTTTTCAGTTTTTTTGGCATTTTCATTAATGAAAGCATTAGTTGAAAATTTTGAATGGCTTTCTTTTTCATAAAACAGTAAAAGCCCGATTATCCGGCATCCAATTAACCGGAACACTCAGTTAACCGGAATTTAAACTTTTTGGAATATTTTTTTGCTTTATTCTTTTTCAGAAGTTAAATAATTTTTTTTTTATTCGGGGATTTATAGAAAATATACTTTACTTTTTTTGTTTTGTTACATAATATGTATGTATTATTATTTGTAATAAATTCAATTAACTGATGTATAAAAAAATTGTTTTTTGGTACATAATTTGAAAATAATAAATAAACGAGAATCCTAAAAAAATAATGAAAAGCGAAATTCTCATAAAATTTCTAGTTTTAATGAAACATTTAATTATCCGGAATTTTCAATTATACGGAATGCAGGGCTTTTAATGTAATATACACTACAGTAAAAACCCTGTTATCCGGAATGCTTGAGTATGAGAGCGTTCCGGGAAATCGAAAATTCCGGATAATTAAATGTTTCATTAAAACTAGAAATTTTACGAGAAATTCCCTTGATTTCATTATTTTTACGATTCTCGTTTATTTGTTTTCAAATTATATACCAAAAAACAATTTTTTATTCATCAGTTCATTGAATTTATTGCAAATAAGAAATACATACATATTATGTATACGAGTACATCCATACGAGTATCCAAAATTTAATCTATATATATAAAACAAAGTCGGGTTAGTTGCACCATTTATAACTGAAGAACGGCTGGACCGATTTTTATGATTTTTCTTTTGTTGGATTTGTCTCCGTTCCGAATAGCATAATAACTATTGGAAAAAACATTGGAAAAATTCACCAAAAAACAAGTTATCAAGAAAAATTATTATCTCATATATTTAGTACATTTTGTTTTTTTTTATTTTGTTCGTCTCAATACAGTGGTGGTTTAGGAAAAAAGAAAAGTCGGAAAAACTCAAAAGGGAAGCCCCAAAAATCTAATAAAAAAAAACCTTTTTTTATATGAATTTTGTAGGCGTAGTTCCTATGTGACGAGTGGTGCAGTGGTTAAAGCTTCGGCGCTTGGACCGCAAGGTACTGGATACGAATCCGACTGCAGGCTGCATGCACATTTACCATTTTATTTTTTATCCAATTTTTTTTTTATTTCATCTGCTTATCTATTTATATAGATAAAATCTTCGTCCGAATTACGATTTCAGGGCGAATAGTAGATTTTGACAGCTCCAAAAAAAGTTTTTTTCCTTTGCGATTTTAATATTAAATTTAATTTATTTTTGGTTATTTCATATTAGTTAAGTGGTTTGTGGTTTAGCATATAATATTAAAATAAGTGGTGGAATTTAGTGAAATAAGAGATTGTGTGGTGTATGCCAACAACAATAAGCAAACAGTACTTTTTTGCGTTCAATTGTACGTAATTTTTTTAGTGGTACAGAGTGTCCCAACACCGGACACCAGATTTTTTTTGGTTTTTTTCATTTTTTTTTTATTCTGCGGATTTCTATTTTCGATCGAGATTTTTAAACGGTAAGTTCCCTTCGAAGATGTTCACTTTGTGAGGTTATCACATTTGTGATTGTGCGCACATCGATAATTGATTATGTAATTTTGGATTGTGTGATTAATTTTCCAGTATTATTTACAATGCCGCGAGCCAGAATATCTAATCTTTCACCACGAAGCCGTAATGCAATTAGACTTCGGACTATTGCGAATCAATCCACTGCAGATGAACAAGAAATCAGACGAGAAGTGTGCCGCGTTATTATGGCCCGACTTCGCGCTTCACAAAGACAAGCACAAAGAGAGGCAGTACGTCAAATGGCTCAGTTGACAATGAGAAATCGTCGAGCTTATCGCACAGATCAACAACGAGATAATTTTCGACGCGCAAGAAGAAATCCTTCAAGTGTTGATTTGAATCGAATAGCGTTTCAATACGATTGCACAATTGACTACAACTCGCATCCTTTCGTTCGAATTGGCTCAATGGAGTTTGTGTGCGACCATTGCGGTGCATTGAAGTTCGCTGGAGAAACGCCTGGATTGTGCTGTCTCAGTGGCAAGGTGAGATTGCCATTATTGCCTGCACCACCTGAACCGTTGCGTTCATTGCTTCGTGGCGAGACACCAGAATCACGACATTTTCTATCCAACACTCAAAGATACAACGGATGTTTCCAAATGACTTCATTTGGAGCAGACATTATCGAAGAACGCGGATTCAATCCAACATTTAAGGTCATTTCTGCTCGAGAGAGTAAACATTCATTTTCTTTTGGTGATCAAAAATCTATAATTCTGACTTCGTCTTCGACTTTACAGATTCAAGGCCAAATTCACCACCGAATTGGGTCATTGCAACCGATTGAAGATGGGCAGCATAAATTCATCCAAATATACTTTATGGGCAATATGGAGGATCAACTTGATCGGCGCCAAACGATCAATACAGCAATGAAAAGGATAGTTCTGCAAGATTTGCAGCAACTACTGCAAAGTCGTGATCAGAGCAGATAAACGACCCGCTGGAACACACGAACGCCAATTCAATGCTCCAACAACAGATGAAGTCGCAATTGTGATTGTTGGTGAAAACGTGGAACCGCGCGATATTGTGCGTACACGTCGCGACACTGGACAACTGCAACGAATAAACGAAACACACCGTTCATACGATACATTGCAATACCCGCTGATGTTTTGGCAAGGAGACGATGGATATCACTTCAATATCAACATTATAAATCCATTGAGCGGTGAGTACTGATATCATAATTTAGATTATGACACTAATTTTACTGATTTCATTTCAGGTGAGGAAACTAACAAGAAGGTTAGCTCGATGAATTATTATGCATATCGTTTGATGATTCGTCAAAATGCTGACAACTATTTGCTGCGATTTCGTCGTTTGCTTCAGCAATATATCGTCGACATGTACGTCAAAATCGAAACGGAGCGCCTCATTTTCATTTGGTTGAACCAAGCTAAACTGCGTTCGGAGGAGTATATCCATTTACGCGATGCAATCAGCACAGAAGGAGATGCAGCTAATGTTGGTCGATTGACTATTCTACCGGCGACGTACATTGGCAGCCCACGTCATATGCATGAATATGCGCAAGATGCAATGACATATGTTCGTCATTACGGTTGTCCAGATTTATTCATCACTTTTACTTGCAATCCGAAATGGATAGAGATTGTTCAACTGTTGCTACCCGGGCAAATAACAAGTGATCGGCACGACATCATCGCACGTGTCTTCAAACAAAAAATCCGGTCGCTGATGAACTACATTGTTAGGCATTGTGTCTTTGGGGATACTCGATGTTGGATGTATTCAATTGAATGGCAGAAACGAGGCTTGCCGCATGCTCACATTCTTATTTGGTTAGTCAAAAAAATTCGCCCAGACCAAATAGATGACATCATATGTGCCGAGATTCCTGATCCCGAAACCGATCCAGACCTGCATGATGTTGTAATTACGAACATGGTTCACGGTCCGTGTGGCTCCATCAATCCCCAATCACCGTGCATGGTCGACAACAAGTGTTCCAAGCGTTATCCACGAAATTTAACCGCAGAGACTATCACTGGCAATGATGGTTATCCGCTGTACCGGCGTCGATCAGCCGATGATAACGGTAGAACTATCACAACGATAGTGAGAGGAAATGAGTTCGTGGTCGACAACACTTGGATTGTTCCATATTCGCCACTTCTTTCCAAAACATTCAAGGCGCATTGCAACGTGGAGTTGCAATTCAGTGAAGTCCATAAAATACATTTTTAAATATGTCACGAAAGGCAGCGATATGGCGGTTTTTGGTGTTCAAAATCCCAATACAAACGATGAAATCACGCATTATCAAGTTGGTCGATATGTGAGCTGCAATGAGGCGATTTGGCGTATATTCTCATTCCCTATTCATGAACGTCATCCCACTGTTGTACATTTGGCGGTGCATCTGGAGAATGGTCAACGAGTTTATTTCAACACATCGAATGTTGCTCAACGTGCTGAGACACCTCCAGCAACAACATTGACCAGTTTCTTTTCGATTTGTCAAAGTGATCCGTTTGCACGAACATTGCTCTACTCTGAGATGCCACGTTATTACACTTGGAACGCCTCATCAAAAAAATTTCAACGTCGTAAGCAAGGCGATGAGGTTCCTGATCATCCAAATGTGCGTTCTACTGATGCTCTTGGTCGCATTTACACAGTTCATCCGAAGAATGACGAATGCTTCTACTTGCGGTTGTTGCTGGTGAATATTCGTGGGCCGACATCATTTGAATCACTTCGAACTGTCAATGGTGTAGTGTGCCCAACATTTCGTGCTGCATGTCAACAGCTCAACTTGCTTGAAAACGATACTCATTGGGACATGACAATCGCTGAATCAATTATTTCTGCAACTCCAAACCAGATACGCACATTATTTGCTATCATTATTTCGACATGCTTCCCATCAAATCCACGTGAACTATGGAGCAAATACAAGAATGACACGTCAGAAGACATTCTACATCAAATTAGGAATGCCAACGCCATGTCGTGGAATGAACGACGCTTTCAATCGAGAATTGGAACGTGAACATGAATATGATCGAGATGCATTGAACCAATCAGTTCGAACCAATGTACCACTGTTGAACCTCCAACAGAAAGGAGTGTACGATACGTTAATGAAGGCAATTCATGATGGAAATGGTGGATTATTTTTCCTCGATGCGCCCGGTGGAACTGGGAAGACATTCCTCATGTCATTGATTTTGGCCACCGTTCGTGCGAGATCCGATATTGCTGTAGCAGTTGCTTCTTCTGGGATAGCGGCCACATTGGTAGAAGGATGCCGAACAGCTCATTCAGCGTTGAAATTGCTGTTAAACCTTCAATCTGCTGAAAACCCGACATGCAACATTGCAAAACACTCAGCAATGGCGAAAGTTTTGGTAGCAAGTAAAATCATCATCTGGGATGAATGTACAATGGCGCACAAACGCGCATTGGAAGCACTCGATAGAACTATGAAAGATCTACGCAATGACTCAAGATGTTTTGGAGGCGCAATGATTCTATTTTCTGGCGATTTCCGTCAAACAATACCAGTCATTCCAAGATCGACCGCTGCTGATGAAATAAACGCTTGCCTCAAATCATCGACTCTGTGGTGTTATGTGAAGAAACTTCAGCTGACGACAAACATGCGAGTTGCATTGTTAAACGATCCATCTGCCGAAGAATTCTCCAAGCAATTGCTGACTATCGGTAATGGCCGTGTTCCGGTCGACAAATCGAACGGATTGATTTCGTTTCCTCAGAACTTTTGCAGTTTTGTCTCAACGAAGGACGAGCTCATCAACAAAGTGTTCCCGAACATCATTACTAACCACAAAAATTACAATTGGGTGAGTGAACGAGTAATTCTTGCGGCAAAGAACAAAGATGTGGATCACTTAAATTTTACAATTCAAAATCTAATCGTCGGTCCACTTCATTCCTTCAAATCTATTGACTGTGTGACAAACGAAGACGAAGCAACCAACTATCCAACTGAATTTTTAAACTCATTGGATCTACCTGGCTTGCCACCGCACAATTTACAACTAAAAGTTGGCTCGATAATCATCATGCTACGAAACCTGAATCAACCAAAACTATGTAACGGAACGCGTTTGGTGGTGAGAAAACTCATGGGCAATGTAATTCACGCGACGATACTCCAAGGGAAGTTCAAAGGTGAGGAAGTTCTCATTCCGAGAATTCCGATGATCCCAATCGATATGCCATTCGAGTTTAAACGAATTCAATTTCCGATTCGTCTTGCATTCGCCATGACGATCAACAAATTGCAAGGCCAATCCTTGAGTGTTTGTGGCCTTAATCTAGAAAATGAATGTTTCTCTCACGGCCAATTGTACGTAGCATGTTCACGTGTCGGTAAACTCTGGATCGAATTTACTAACATCAGAGCCCCAAATAATTTCACTTTCATGGATATTTTTGCGCGAAATTAAAATATTGATGCCTGCCGGAATTATCCCATGCTCTAGAATTTACGAGGAGTTTCAAATAAACAAATATTTTCTTTCATTTTGAGATAATTACTCACCTAATTGAATATTTTGGACTTGCACGTCGCATTATAATCGGAACTAATATTAAAAATCGCAGGGTTTCGTTGATCACACGATCTAAATATTCAAGTTTTAAAATCGTATCTAAATCAATTTCATCAGAATTTTGTAATGCACCGATAAGTTCACTATATAATTTATTTTGAACTTCGGGATTCATTGCCAAGCACAAAATAGTATTTCCGATCGCTCGCGTTGTGTTATCGGAGCTGGCGAATAATAACGTCAAAATTGTTTCATCTATTTCGACCCATTTCAATCGATTATGGTAGATCAATCGATAGATAATTTTTAAAACTCCATGTCATCCATATATTTCTCTTTACCAGTTAATAATGCTTCCCCCAGTAAATCTCTCAATCTTGAAATTAATAGTAAATCTTTCGACCTAATAAAATACGCGTTCCAATTGCGTGTAAATAAAAGTGATGTAAAATTTTGAAACGCGCTTTCCCTGTATATGATGATTTCATCTATCAAATAGTAAATCTCTTCGACCGTTTTAGAATCAAAAATATGATCGAACAAATTTTCTAGTGTACTACTGCTCATCATTCGAAATCCAATTTGATCGATGAATGATGTTTCACTCTGATTACAAAATGGTTCAAGATCTTTTACTATCGCACGAGAGGTTTCATTCAGTCGTGGAACAAATTTAAGTACTGCCTGTAAACTAAAAGATGTATTAAGCAATCTACTATGTGGTTTCCATTTATTAGCTGTCGATAAAAATAAATTAAGTAAATACAAAAACACTGTTGCAGGCCCACAATGATGATACATACGATGTGAAATAAGTAGCCCATTAGGGGCCCTAATCGCTTTATACGGGATTCCTTTTCCTAAACAGTATGGCGAATTCAGCACTGTTTGTATATCCTGTGGTGTATTCAATAAAATCACTAATTTTGTGAAAATCCATGCGGTGGCCGATTTTTTACATGACGATGCTAGCACAGATAGAAGCCTCAAGTTGGCTGTATACAGATTTCACTTTCATTTCAATCACTTGACTATGCTCACCGGTGCCAGTTTTTCCCCAGAACAAATATATATGTCCAAGGATTGGATACGTCGGTCCAATAGTATCAAAATGTTTTAGTATTTCAAAGTAATTTCGATTCACAATTCGATATTTGGCCCAAAAAGCCAGAATAAAGAAAACAATCAAATATACTACCGGAAACATTTTATCGGTGCTAAATGTGTTATTCAATCTTGTCTGATATGTGGAATACAAATACATGCGCTTTTATAGCTGTAAAGAGAAGAAACGCGAAAGTTGAACCTTGGAATAATGGATTATGATGATGTTTTGGGTTAAGAAGTAAATTATGGCTAAATGACAAATAACGCTCATTTTGTGCATATAAAAGACAATGACGTGAGTGCTAAAATCAAGTTTGTTGGTTGATTAAATTATTTTGTTATACTGTATGAATCGTTAAGGCAATATAAATGTGAATTCTTAAATCATCATTTTGTAAAGAAAATGACATGTGACGCATTTCACAGATTTATACAAACGATAAATATTACTTGCCACTAATAAAAATGTTTTTGTCCTCTTTATTCATTCACGAAATAAATCTTTAGAATTACTAAGAAAGTTATAATTTCTTACTCGTATGCGACATGGTGCGTTAATTATACCGCTTTGAACTGATTGGATGTTTTTATCAATCGTCTTTTTGGTTTAGGACATAACTGGATGCCGTATAAGTCCAAACTGGGTTTGTTAACATATATTCTGCTATTCTATAAAACCCTTAAATATCACCACATTATAACAAAACTTTCCATTTTCCATTTTGAATGTTTCTACAAAAAATTTCCATTTTTTGAATGTCCACTTCACTGCCCAACAATGAGCTACGTCATGATTGTTATTCAATCTGCTGGCAGGCCCTACCGCAACTGAAAATCTGGGTGTGACACCTGAGCCGCGAACAACATGTTCCCAATAGCTTCTTGGTATAAGGCACATTTTTCATTGATTCACAATATAATTGTTTCTTCGGCGACATTTCTGAAGTAAGCTTCTAATTTAGATGTACTGGTACACTCGACTTTTGCAATAGGCCATTTAAAAACGATGAAGTTTTTGTGATAATCGAGTACGCATTTAATCTCGCCAATGTCCTTCATTTTAAACTATTTTTGTAGACACGATTTCAAATCAGCTTTCAAAGTCTTATCGTCAGAAAGTCGTCAACGTACACTTGGGTGGAAAAAATTCGCACATTGATCAATTTTCACAAAAGTTAAAAATATCAAAAAATCCAATGTTTATTTTATTTCCTTGGTGCAGAATCAAAGTCTATTTCAACACATATCCAGTTGTACCTTTTTTGTACTTATACCGAGCCAAAAAATTGATATCGATGTTTCATTGATTTCACCAAAGTTGTCTCTAAATCTTGAGGTACCGCCTCCTATTTCTCTATGATCGTCTGTTGCTGCTAAAGGAGACTCGTTCGAGCAACATTTCTGGTTTGAACTCTTTTTTACAACTCGTCCCATAAATGTTCGATAAGATTGAGGTCCGGGCTTTGAGCTGGCCACTCCGTAACAGGCACATCCACCTCTTAAAGGTACTGGTACACTATACTACATGTTCTTCTATGCAACAATGGGCAAATTGCTCTCCTACTCTTCTGTACACTCTTCCTCGCCCATCGTTACCATGTAAACACATCCTGCACTCGTCAGAGGACAGGACTGTTCAACATTGTTCGTCTGTCGAATCCAAATGCTCTCGAGCGAACTGAAGGCCGGCTCGTCGGTGGGCTGGGATTAATTTCGACCCGCAGTTGAACCGAATTCAAACGACGATTTCGCAACGAAGTTGTCACGACCGCTTTCATCATGCTGTGTTGTAAAACGAGGTTGGCCAGATCCGCGCCTAGCCACCAGTTTCTTGGTATCTCTGCCACACTCGACGAACGGAGAATGGGCTCAAATTTAGTTGCTGCAACCACTTGGGCGGCTACCTCTGGTGTGATATTCATCTTCTTATTCCGGATGAAGAAGTAATCGATAGAAGACCGTTCAGACTAAGCTAAATACTACCAGAACCGTCTATTGAACCTTTGCCATGTATTACAAACATCATTAACATCGGGCAACAATTGACTCATCCTACACTTCATTGTTATCAGCTTCGAATGGATAAAATTGATTAAAAAATTTCGACTGACATCCACTCGTAATTTCTCCAAATCAGAAATGTTTAGATTTTCCTTAACTTGTACCATGCCCTTGCATCTGAATACTTTGAAGTTAGACAAATTAGGTTTTTTGCCAGACCAAATTTGAATAAACTAACATTGGACCACACAATTTGTGTGAATCAGTTCTAGGACACTTGAAGCCCGAGGTTTGCTATCCTTCAACGGCAGGCGAGTTTGTTTCCCTTTATACAAATTTCACACTCGTCTTGTTGATCCCAGACAAAGGGACACAATCCATCCACAAACCATTTCGCAATTTCATTAAACTGTCGTGATATACATGTCCTAGGCGATGGTGCCTTAAATTTTTGTGAATCTGCAAGTCTGACCATCAAACCTGGTCTACTCTTCTTGTGCCTCAACCAGTAATTTGTTGTTTCGAATTGTCGATTGTTGCACAAACACATTTATACTTACTTATTTAAAGTTATTTAAAAAAAATTACATTCCAATACATATTTACTTAGTTATTGTTTATTTCATATGTGTGGACCTTTTATCTTGTGAGCGATTATAACAAATTAGGTCCCTAAAAATTACATGTCCCAAACTTCTTTAGACGTAATTGCTTGTTGAATGTGCGAAAAATTTACTGTTTCCACTGACAAAACAATCGATGCCGTGATTTTTCATTAATCAAGATATGCTTGAGCAGCAAATTTCCACGTCTCATAATGTCCTCTGTCTCTCTTTTTCGATAGATGCGAACTTTGCCGCCATTTTATTACATTTTTTGGCACAAAAAATGACGAAAAAAGCTATGCGGTAACCACAAATTTGAACAAGGAAACAACCACTATCGAACCTTCACGACCTCCCTTGATTTTACTTTATATTTACTCATAACTGATCTTAAACTGGTTTAAGAACTAAAACAAAAAACTAGACTTGGATGTAGCGTCTTTTATACAAAGCAAAGAAAGAAGTATACAATGAATAGCGTCACAAGCGGCCAATAAAAAAAGTTATATTAAAGCTCTCTTACTTTAAAAATTCAATAAAAACCTGCAATCATTGAAGAAATTTGGATAGGAATGAAAGATCAAGTAAGCAAAGGAAAGCTCAACACTCTTGGGAAATGTCAGGAACACCTTAAACTTCAACAGTGATTCCTAGAGGCCAGTTAATCATTAAGAAACAATTAGCCCCAGAAAAATAACCAGCTAAACCAAAAGAGAAATTATGTCCTCCAATTAACGTCATTGGAATATCAAATTATTTCACAATACAATCGATTATGAAATCGGCTACGATCGCCGAGTATAAACTCGTATCTCTAAATAATGGTGTGTGGAAAATTATTGTTGCAGACTTTTTGGCAGCTTTGGCTATGGTGCTTAATCCAGAGGGGCATCAATGGCTCAAAGTTTTATGTGTAGGCCGCGCAACAAATGAAATGCTAACGTGAAGAATGACAATGCAGTGTAAGCGCACACTGTAAAATAGTTGTGAGCTACGTTGAGTTTATACTGTTGCTAGCTAAATAAATTTCTATATTTCTTAATACGACAAATTCAATAATATGTATATTCTTCCAGTTTATTGAAAGAAAACCTTTCCAGGCTTAACGTCACCTTACAATATATTTTTGTGCTGCTGTAGTGTCACTATTTGCACGCGTAAAACCGAAGCAAACAAAGAACTGTGTTGCGCTGCCTACGCCAACTGCGTCGTAATGTGCGCCTTGCCTAATACGTGCAACAAATGTTATGGCCTAAACAAACTCGACGCGCGTATTTCGCATCTGGCTGTCAAATCAGGGCCCTTACTATTGTTTTCGTCTTTCGCCTTAACGTTTTCGTTTTTTATCGCTTGGCTCTGAACGATTGAGAAAAATATTCGTACTTTTGCTTTCGATCAGTAGTAATATTTTAGTACAAATTATTTAAAGTATTGCCAGCACAAAATTTATGTTTTAGTACAGTTTTTACATCGTAATGTCAACCAAAAAAAAAACCTTTAATTAATATTTATAATGAACGACGAGCAGCTAATTTATTGCTCTAGTGAAAGATAATAAAATATTGTACAATACAACATCCAAAGGGTACATAAACAGAATTTTATTAAAATGTACTTACTACTTTTCTGATTTTCCGAAGCAACCTATTTGAGCTCTAAATAAGCTAAACTGGCTATATTTTATAAGGAAATGTCAAAAACGCGCATGGATATTGTATTACAAAAAACGTCATAAAGTATTTCGCGCGTCTTTGACAGTTACGCGTTGAGTTTGTTTAGGCTATTAAGGTTTTCACACGCAGAAATATTGCAAAAGAAGGACTAGGTGTGCCGGAAAACATCATCCAATTATGTATGGGTATAGTAAAGACGAGGTAGATGCAACAAATCGCAAAGACAAAATCCAGGAATACCGGAAAATCAACCAAACGTTCACCAAACCAGGAGCCACAAAGTCATTCAAACCAGAGAACCAAAAATATACTTGTAACTGGCTATTGAAAAGCATCAAGTATTTCGAAAGGCATTGCCGAAGATGCAACATGCTCCATGATATTAAGTAGCATCGGAGCTCTTAACATTCAACTAGCTAAAAAAAAGATGTGCCTTAATGATCTAACCAACAGGTTAGAAAAGGGTAAACTCTCTAAAGGAATATGGCATCCATTCAAAAAATAGATATACATATTCCTAATATTGGAAACCCATTTTACTATAACTTTGTTTCATAAGATATATGGGTACAGTGGTACCTATCCATTCCTCCAGCAGAAATGGCAAGAGGAAGATCGTTCGTGGTTATAGTAGAAAACATCAAACACTTTATAGATCTTAAAATCGAAGAGTAATGTATTGTCAATATATTGCCCATATAATTAAGGAAGTAAATAAATAAAATAAATATAAATAATTAAAATAAAAATAATTTAAATCGGATTCATCACAATGTCATCAGGTTAGGAACGAAGGTAAAAAAAAACAATATTTGTTTTTTAAAACCCTTTTATTTAATAGTGCATGAAAAATTAAACTAATTGTACATTCATTTTTTGAAAGAGTCTACATTGCCGCACATCGGCACTCACAAGCTTAAATTTGGCAAAATTAACCGTATACACTTCGATTTCGCGAAGCCACAATCTTGTATACCATAATCGTTTTTACTAAATTATGAGCTAAACTAATTTGGTTTAGTTTTGTACTAGTCATTCATAGATGTCGTTGATTTTAATTTTTTAGTTGGAATCCATGATTGCTTAATAAATTGAAGATGTAATGTTTTAGTTTGTCAGCTTCACCGGCTGAACCAAAAAGTGTCTTGGTTTCAATTAGCTATTTCATATAATACTCGAGTTGCTAGAAAAGGTGCCGATTCTAAACTATAAGTAACAGTGTGTCGACAATAAGGGCGGGCTGGTTGGGACCGGTTTTCTCTCCTGAAACTTTTTTGAAAATCTTTGCTATTGTATGTTGATCATCCTCAGGTATGCGTTATAGGGCCAATAGCTAAGCATTCATTTAATGATAGGTCTGTAGTTGTCTTCGGCGATCCGTCAAAAAATACTCTGAGTTTAGTGGTCAAAATCGCCTTTCTGAATACTCTGCGGTGTGCCACATAAAAACCTTACTTATCAATTTCGTCACGAATGATTTCTTCCTTATTTCTAGCAAAGAAAACTATAAATCATGAGCAGAGCGATGTTCCATATTCCGTTGCCATGCAATAGCTAAATTTAATGACTATAATGAGCCTAGTTAGACGCGGCAACCGTTTAAATGGTGGCTAAATATTGGTTGGCTAAATATGAAAAGTTCTTCATGGATTAATGCAGTACTTTTGGAAAAATGATCTTTCCACAATGTTTCTTTCGGAGATAATATGGTTTGTGGTTGGTTAATTGAGTTCAATTTCCAAAATCTCCTGGACTCTTGCATTACTTGATTGCCTGAAACCTTGCCAGACACATCCAATCCCAAGATTGTTTTTTGCAATGTCTTCTGATTTGGAATTACTTTGATCTGTCCTGTCAATATGTGAATATTAGCCAACTTATAAAATAGAGAATCAGCAAGCTGGTTTCCTTGCCAAAGATCCATTGTCGATTGGCTTATCTCAACTGAAGAAGATAACACACTAGGAATTTTCACTAATACGATCGCCTTGAGATTGAAAGTTGAGCTACTGTCGTTTAATGCATGTTTCATATTGAATTATATTTCATATAGAAATAGTGTAAACAAATTAATTAATTTGAAGAAGCTGAAACAATGTAAATATTAGATAACGGATATTCTTTTAAGGCATTGATGCTATCCACTAAGAATAGTACCGCTTTGTTAATTGACGTGCAACGTTTATTAGTAAATACGTTTTGAAAAATTAATGAGCAATTAGTAGGACGCTTAAACTATTATTGCGGTCCACATGATGTTCATGTTCGATCAACGCAAATGTCGTAAAAAACTTGTTTTTTTTGCACAGCACCAAAATTCTTCGACAACTAAAACAAATGTTGCAATTTTATAACGAACTTTTAACCTTTGTTACTATTTAAACAAAATTTTCTAGTTATATCCAAATAAATTTTAAATTTTTAAGTAGCTCGACGCAGAACATCGCAAAATACTTTTTTGTTTAAATTACAATTTATAACCCTACAGTTTAAACCTCATTTGCATATCAAATAATGTTTAGAGAATTTCTATAAAATATAAAAGCTTATAATAAATTACGGCAAGGTCATTATCGTTGAATTAACTTGTTTAATGATTAATTACACTAGTTTAACAGAAACTTAGTGTCTTAAAGTATTCGCAGAAAAGATTAACAATTTCTTATAAGTAATCTGATAGTATTATAGTGGTGATCGAAAATATCGTCTGGGTATCGTTGTATACTAATGAGGGAGGGGCCTTCGTGATGATGATGATCGATTAGCAGATAAGTTTCATACTATTAGAAGAATACGCAAACAATGAATCTCCGTGCGACGCATGTAGAAATGGGTGTAATTGTGTGAGAGACCCAAACTCATCAACACTAAATATTTCACGAGATAGAGGTTAGTTTGCTGCGATTTGAGAGAATGCTTCATGCATGTTACATAATGTTGCTGCAAGAATAATTTGCAAATGATTTTAGATTGCGAATTAAATTTGATCATTGCGTGTTATTTCAACGAATTTAAGAAGGTCTAAATTGCCCTTGTGTGCATTGTTTACATATAGCATAACTATTAATGTTTTTCTCAGCATTGAATATTGAGCCGCATCAGATGCTCGGTTAATTTATGGCACTTTCTGGTAATACCCTTTGAGTCGGGAAATGAGGAATTGCAGAAAGAATTTACATAATCTCCTGTTGAAATTATTTTTTTCTGACATTACCTAATATTTTTTTGAAAACAAAGTTAATTTGGGAATAAGTATTTTTGACAATTTTGATAAGGTAAATATGGCGAACCCATTTATACAAATTTACTTCAAACTTTTTCCTCAGTAGCGCAAAAAAAAAATTAAACAGAAATTATAAGTAAATTCTTGTCCCAATTCCCTATTCTCAGGGAATTACTAGAATAGTGTCACTGGAACTCGGATTGCATAAATTCGAGAAGAATTTGACAAATGGCTTAGCTCTGGGTCAGATGCGCCTTATTGTAGTAGTTTCTCCAAAAAACAGTTTTAATTCTAAACCTTTCACTATAGTAGCAAGTTTCATCATAATAGGTTAAGACATTACCTAGTTCGTCCAAAATAACCATGGAATAACTTCAAAAATCAGTTGGGAATCTCATTCCCATGCACTATACCAATTTTCTTCATACTATTAAGAAACGGCCATTCCTCAGTTCCGTCGCAGTTTGTCATATTACAAAACAAAATCTCATTTCAATTCAGAATTTCGGTATAGAAATGGTTTAGTTCCGTCTCTGTGACGTATTTTAGAATTTCTCAAAATCATTTCAGAATCCCATTTTAAATGGCTTTCCGTTTCCAGCTCAATTGGAAACCCATTTCCATCTTTCTTACCCAATTTCATCCTGAAACCATTGTTAATATTTTAAACTACATAGATTGTTCTGAGGCGCTTCGCGCCCGTTTATTCTTGTATGTCTTATTAATGAAATTTTTCTGCTTGCCTCGTTTTTTAGAATTTTAACTTTTGATATCAATTTAAAAACACGTCTTGTCAAATTCAGATATTGTAAGATATTAATGAGAATTTTCTACTTCGAAAATAATTTTTTCGATTTTACGATTGCATTGTTGTTGCATTTTGTGTATTTCGTTAACGAAATTTTGGAAAAAAATCAGATGGACGATCATTTTTATTTCTTTTGGAAAAATCCAGAAGAACAAAATCGTCATTTTTGAGCAATATGATTGGTCGTAAAAATTGTCAGACGAACGAACGAACGCCCGCAACAATAAAGGCGGTATCATGTATTGAAAAGTGAATGAAATGTCGATTCAAACTCGAGCATCTAGCGAAGTTTGAGTAGTTTTTTGGATGATTTCTCTTAGTGTGGAAATGAATTGGAGTCAGTTGGAATTCAAAATAATTCAATGTATTTTGTTCGAGTGGAATTAAATCCAAACAGTTGTAACCAGATTTCAAAACTTTAACACATTAGAAGAAACAAATTAAATACAAAATATATGTATGTGTTGGTTGAAACCTGACCACGGAAAAAAATACCAATACAGGGACTTCATGTGGTAATTTCTTAGCCGACTAGAGCTCAGGGTTGGGGTGGGGTTTTTGAAGTATATATTGGTGCTAACTTATACCGCATAATAATAAATATAAAAAAAAATAAAACAAAACAATTGTGGGACAAACATTATTCACAAAAATAATTAATATTTAAAAATGAATTTAAACTTAATGAACGGAACAAAATAAAAATAGCGAACACACATAAACGCAAAAAATCTCATCCCTTGTCGTTACCTCTTAATCTTTAACACAACATATTAAAACAATAAAATAAAATCACGAATATTTACAATAACAAAAAAAAATTAAGTATATTATTTATAATTAAGATTTAAAAAAAAATGAAATTATATGTACATATATATTTATATATATTTATATATATAAAAAAAAACGTTGGTGCACTTAGCTGACGTGTCTCTTCTGGTGTGTCTCTTACTAATGCTGTATCGTAAACTGGATGTATCTCCTCCCGGTTAATATAACGTTGGTTACTTTTTTATATCTTTAATGAAGCTCTGGATTTCTTGCTTTTGAATGGGTTTTGATTGCATGAATTTATTTCATGAACCCAAATTTTATAATGATTAAGTTTTTATTTTTTTTTATTGTCGTTTTCAACACTTTTCGTTAATATATATATTTTTTTTATATAATTTAAACTTTTCTTTGGAAATTTTATACAAATTATTGTTTTATAAAAATAATTTACACATATACATTAGATATTTGTGATTTTTTTTAATTAATTTACAGTATAATTAAAATACTTCGACCGTTTTCTTTCAGGTCTTATATCCAACTCCTCGAAAAAAAAACAATTTTTTTCAAACCTTTTCAATTTTTTTTAAAGTGCTACCACTAGATTCCAAAAAAAATGTATTTAATTTTTATGTAACCCTTTCCGCATTTGTACTAAACACAGTAAGTATAAAATATTTAGTACTACCGTTGTAATGAAACAACTCGACCTGTTTCAATCGTGGGGACGACCTACACCCATGAACAAGATGTCTCAAAAACCGGGCCTACATGTTTTATTCATTAATATTTACATAATTACAATTTAAAATATTAATTATTAATAAAAATATTACGTGCGAATATCTTTTGCATGGTACGTTCCAAGAATTTTACCGTTTGGATCCTTAAGCTCATAAGCTACATTTCCAATTAATTTATTTATAACATAAATAGTTCTCACATAAACCTTTTGACCAATATGAAATTTTCGAATGCGTGTCCGTAAATTATAAATTTCCTTATTCCGATCAGTGTTCGATACATGTACTTCACGATCATTCAAATTTGTTAATAATTTTAATAACTCGTATTCGGAACCATGGTTAATATGATGCTGACCAAAAGCAATAAAATGAGGTGATTGGTTAGTGCTATTGTGAACAACATTTCGAATTGCCGAACCTATTGACTGTAAATGTTTATCCCAATTACTATGATTTTCACCAACGATAGATCTATTGACTCTTTCAGAAGTGTTTGACTGTGGGTGATATTTTGGTGTTAAAATATGATCAATACCATATTTATTTAAAAAGTTATTAAAATTTATACTTGTAAACTGCTTACCATTATCACTAACCAAAAATTCTGGAACCGAAAATACATGAAAAATACGATTTTCCAAAAATTTTATAACATTATCAGAATTAGCACTACGCATAGGCTCTACAAACACAAATCGTGAAAAATGATCTAAAACAACCAAAATAAAACAATTACCATTCCTTGATCTAGGAAACGGTCCAATAAAATCAATATATAGCTTTTGCCATGTTCTAACTATTTCATGATATTTGCCCATTGGAGGTCTCATTACACTATTTGCCGCCTTGCATTGTTTGCAGATGTCACAAGAACTTATAAAATTTTGAACATCTTTTGCTAAGCCTGGCCAATGAAAATAACGACGAATAATTTCAACACATTTGTCAATTCCGAAATGAGAAGAAGTGGGAGGACAATGCGCTTGCTCGATAATTTGCAATTTTAATGGATCGGGTATGTAAAGTTTCCAAATTGGAATATCAGTATTCAAATTCAATTGTGTGATCCCAGACGTATTAATGAATATTCGATTATTAATCACTTTCAAATTTGATGTACTTTGTGGGTTATTGATTAAATTTTGAATTATTAATTGATATTTTGAATCATTGAACGCATCAGAATTCATATCTAAAACAAATTTTTGATTTTCAATTAACTCGTTAATTGAGTTAATCTCATCAGCATGAATTCTAGACAACGCATCAGGTACCAAATTATCCTTTCCTTTCCGATATTCTATAGAAAAATTATATGATTTGTAACTTCAGGCTCCAGCGAGCGAGACGCCCCGAAAGATCCCTTTGTCCCATTAGCCACTTTAAACTTGCGTGATCCGTGATAATGGTAAAAGGAAATCCCTCTACATACTGTCTAAATTTCTTAACACTTAATACCCCAAGTAACAATTTGTTTGCTTAGAAGAAACTGTTGCTTAAATCAGGCAAAATCAGAATTTATTCAGAAGGTGCTAAGCAAAATTTTAGCAAGAAAATATTGTAAAATTAAATTTTTATTTTATTATAAATATTTTGTCTATTCTGGCAAAATAAGTTCTGATTATGCAAAAATTTATGCTAAAATTCAGAACGTTTTACAATTTTATTTAGTCTGGATGATTTGCTTCTTTTCAGTTCTGAATTAGAGAAAAATAATTTGCTTAAAATTGTCTCATATAAATAGAAAAAATATTGGCAAATTAAGTTCTAATTTTTCAAAAAAATTTGCTATTATTTTGCTTTACATATTATGTTTATGAATTCAGATTATAAGCAAAATAATAGAAAACGATTTTTGGAAATTTTGCTTATAACGAATACAACAATGTAAACCTCATTTCGGAAACACACGCCATAGTTGTTGAAAGTTTGTAACCGGCTTTCTGTATTATTACATTTTCATCGGCTCTACAATTGTATTTACGTATTACAAACAGGTAAGATAATATTTTCTCCTTTACTATAAGTGTATAATGATAATCGAATAGAAATACATTTACAAATACATATTATTCTTATATTTCTTGCAGATTTTCCTCAAAATTTGTAATATAACATAACCTTATTCTTTTTTTTTGGTTGTTGTGTGAAATGGTAACGATTTCAATATGTACAAAGTCGTGGAAACGGTTGAGACGGATTGTGGAAAAAGTTTAAGTGCTGTGCCAAATGGGTGGGAGGTTAATGGCATATTATCGTGGCCACCAGAAGGATCCAATATTAATGGATTACGCAAAAATCCACGGTCAGTGCCGAACGATGAATGGTCCAAATGCAAGTGTACTGTCAAGCGCAATAAAATAAAAAATTTGAGCGATGCGTTACAAATCGAAAAAGAACTGGCGCTTTATTCTGATACGGAGGATGAACATTCAACAGCAATTCAAAAGAAGTACGACAGATTACATCCTGGGCAAAAATTGAATAACTACAACGAAAATAGCGTGTATGAATCGATGGTGTTTAATTTAATCAGCGATACAAACACCACTGCAGGATCACAACAATCGGTTGAAATTTTGTCAAATGATGTAGATCAACCAGCAGCATTAAATAATGTTATTCAGCATGAGCCTACTTTTCCAAATGATGACATTCCAGTTCCATTGGACGTTCCAGTTATTGATATGAGTTTCGTGATTCCAAATAACAAATTTGACGAACGGTTAGACCAAATTGAGAAAGATATAGCACGAAGCGAGAATAAAATCGACGATTTTATTCAACAAAACAAGGAGAATAATGCACGCATAGAGACTAAATTGGACAATCTCATTAAGCAACAGAATTCGTTCCATGTGTCGTTTCAATCATTTCTGAGAATGGCACAACCAGTATCTGGTTCTGCAGATGACGAAGAAAAACAAAACTATGTACGGGGTATTATGGAACTACTTCCAATTAAAGATCAACCAGCCGTCGAAGAGCTGGAGAATCGAATATCGGTAAATGAAGAATTTGGTTTAGCATTAGTTGAAATATTGGCTAAAGTTGGTGGGACAAGTAACAACAAAGCGACGCCCATGAAAATATTTTACGGTGTGATCGATACTTTATTTTCGTTCGATTTTGTTGCTAAATGCTCGTGGACTGGCTCCACGCGGGGACCAAACGCAGAAGTGAAAATCATGTTTAAAGGGTATACACACATTATTAAATGTGTTTATAAAGCAGTGCTGTTAGCAAAGCCAGCCCACACACAATTGGACAATGAAGATTACTTCAAGGCTTTGTTACGAAATGGAAGAAGACGGTAAGAAATACGACATGATTAAAGTATTATAAAATTATATAATTTATTATCGCTTTTTATATTTTTCAGCGCTGAATTGAAAAGCGGTTGTAAATATTCAAATTTGGCTAGCAAAACGAAGCGTGTTTCATCCAATGATGAAATGGAATCCAACAATGTGATAGTAATAGACAATAATGTGATAATCAATAATTCGGAACCTGTGATGCAATTAAATGATGGTATTCAATTACCAACTCACTCTGCCAGCAACACCACTTGCACCAGTAGCTCAGATACTGCCAAATAAATTTACTGCAAAATGAATTAAAACAAACTTAAGTTTATAATGTACATAGGGATTTATTAATGTTAGCTACTACTAAATAAAAGAAAATGAATTCATATTTTATAAATAAAACATGCATATGCTATATGAATATTTGAATTTTGTTTTTATAACCTGGTGGTTTTCTCATATGCTCCCGTAAAAATATTTTTACAATAAATCTAGTGTATGCAGCAATGGTATAAAAACTGTCTTGCGTCCATCATCAACTGCTACCATTTTACATTTAATGTCACAAATAGCGAATAGTCTTGGATCATTTTTTGCACAAAATGAAGAATAAATATGTAAATGCGATGATTTGAATGGATTATCAAATAAAATATCAATATTTTTTAAACTTGAACCATAAATATGAATTTTGTTGGACATATTTTTCGCATATTTCATAGCAACAATTTCATTTGTTTTGGTAAGAAACCATTTGTTAGCCGTATCATTTGACAAACAAAACCCATCGATCAATGTTATTTTAGAGTAAGTTTCATGGGCTTCATTATTTGCTTTTGTTAGTATTGGATATTTAATTTTTTTTCGTTTGATATTTTCCATTTGACTTAATTCGTATAATCGTTTTGCTGCTTGTTGTAATGGGTTTCTCCCAGACCGAAGCAAATGCTTTATTCGATTCAGTTTACTTTCGAAGGGGTATGCACTTATAGATGATAAATTTCCAAATCGTTTGACATCACCCATTATATGAGATAAATTGTGTATATTGCTATTAGTGTGGTGCACTCCGTATATCTCAATATATTCTTGCACAAAGTCATCTAACAATTTTTCTGCCAAATCATAAAAACGTGAATATGAATTCGACGAGCAAATTGTGATAGCACAAAACAATTTCATAAAGTTATTATGAACATCAATTGGCAAATAATTTTTCAATACTACTGGCCCAATATAATGAAAAAATGTTCTGAATTCTAATCCTTTCCAATGGGAGAGGCAGTCTAATCCCCGGATTGCACGATGTATTTCAACTGGCATTTTGCAATTCAATAGGAACGTTGTTATTTCTTTAATATCTTGGGCGCACCACTTCATGTTAAAATTTTTAAACGTTCCATCTCTCCATCCTAGAATAAATCTTTTCATTACACCAAGGTGAATTAAGTGTAATTCGTCTGCAATTATAAAATCTTTGACCATGTCGATGGGCAGTTTTTCAAGTATTGTATAGCATTTGTGATGATCTACATCCGCTCTGTTGCGAAAATTTATGTCCGTTCTCAAAGGCATGTTGATACGAGGGAATACATTGCAACGGGAAATGTATGAATACTCACCAACGCTTGTACATTTGATACATCCATGCTGTCCATTAAAATTGATAACACCTGTAATATTTTAAAAATTTCGTACATGGTTTTAAAAACAAATATAATATGTGTGCCCTAATACCTTTTAGAAACGCCCTAGCTGGTGAATCACAAATAAAACATCGAATGTGTACATTAATTTTTTTATCATTAATTAATATTCCGTTTTCCAAAATATTGTTTAACTCCTCGACGAACTGACCTAAATATTCTGACAGAGATGATGGTTTTCCAGTTCCACAAAATAATCCAATTACCATCGGATTGAACTCAGGCATGTTATAAATATTAAATAATATTGGCCAAAATTCTAGTTTCGAACTTTTATAAATGGGAAGCCCGTCTATATTAATGTTGATGAAAATTTCAATAGGTTCTGTGAGTTGATTAAAACACTTGCGCAGACACATTTCTAAGCCATAATGCCAATATTGATCATTTTTATTTGCAAGCGTACTAATTGATAAATTTTTTGGTGTTTCCATTAAAGTACGAGCGTCTATTGGAAGTTTCACGTCAATGGTTTTATTGAGAATTGCCAACAAATCATTAATTGCGGTATGTTTTATGTTATGTAAATTTGCCCACTTTCTTAAATCACTTCTAATTGTACTAGTTCTTGTACAAAATTCTTCCCCATCTTGTTCAGAATAATCGCTGTCATCACTGGCATTGCAATAATCGTCAAAAATATGAACTTGAGTATTTGTATCTTCTGGCACAGGATCAAGAGGGTTTGGATCAGAAGTAGCATTATCCTCAGTGACGATGACTGCTTGTGCCTCGGAATGACTGTGATTCACGTAACCATCTTTTTCATGCAGTGAGGCGAAATTTGATTTTATATTGGCTTGACTTGTTGAAGTTGAATGAAAAGTTAAAAGATTTTTTTTAAGCCTTCTCGAATAAGTTCCACTATTTTTAAACTTTTTAAATTGCTCAATGGCTTTTACATTTATTTCCATTATACCTTCTTTTGTTTTGTTCAAGCCTTGCATAATGTTTTCAATTATAAATATTATGTCTAACTAAATTTTTAATCTGCACCTGTCAAAAGTACTTTAACTTGTAATGACATAATGATGCTCAAAATATGCTTATGTGCAAAAAACTAGCAAATGATTACTAAAATTTAAGAATACTATTAAGTGTTTTCATAAATGCAGTATAGATAGCAGAGTGGTTAACGTGCTGGTTTCATATGCAGGAGATCCTAGGTTCGAATCCGGTTAAGAGGAACACACATAAAAGTAAGTACATTTAATAATATTTCAATAAATCTTAAATTAATACAAGTTAAAATTTACTTTACAGACTAATAAAAACCAATATAAATTCCTGAAAAAAGAAATGGCCGAAATATATAAAAATGTTAATGTAAATAAATAAAAAAAAATATACTTTTTGGAAAAATAGGCCAACTTTTGAGATTATTTAGCTGTTATCAGAACTTATTCAGAGAAAAATTTAGGCAAATTTTTCTCAGTTTTTTCTCAAATTTGTCTCTGGTTTTTCTGCGACTTTGCTATGGTTTAGAACTTATTCAGCGTGAAAATTAGGCACATTTTTCTCTGATTTTTCTCTAATTCAGAAATTATGCAATTTAGAGCACTAGCAAACTAGTTTGCTAGAGCACTCATTTGCTGTTTTTCAGAAGCAATTCAGAGGGGTTTTTACCTCCACTTAGTTCTGAATTCCTTCTGAATTACTATAAATGAGTACTAATACTTTAGCAAACTGTGCCTATTAGCAAATCATTCAGAGAAAAATCATAGATTAATTTGCTTTGAAATGTTACTTGGGACAACAGCTAAACACTCTAACTCAGTAATGCTATAATTGCGTTGTGCTGCATTAAGTTTTTGAGAAAAGTAGGCAATAGGACGCTCATCGCTGCTGGAAGACCTCTGAAACAGTACACCACCCACTCCAGTTGTAGAAGCATCACATTGAATATAAAAATGTTTCGAGTAATCTGGATGACTCAAAACAGGAGCCGTAGCTAATGCACTTTTAAGCTCATTAAATGACTTATCAGCAGCTTCAGTCCAAACAAATTTTTTATTTTTCCGCAATAAACTTGTCAATGGTTCTGCTAAATCGGAATATTGCGCTATAAATCGGCGATACCATCCGGTCATTCCTAGAAATCTTCGAATTTGACGGACATTCTTGGGTTGAGAATAAGTAGTAATGGCCGAAACTTTTCCTGGATTTACTTTTAGTACTCCATCTCCTACTATGTAACCCAAATATTCAATTTCCTTCAAAAGAAATTTGCTTTTTTCAACATTAATGGTTAATTTGGCTTTGTTTAAATAATCGGCAACCTGATCTAGCAAAATCAAATGTTCTTCAAAAGTCTCGGATGTTATCAAAAGATCATCTAGAAACACAAAGATTTGAGTATGCAATTCATGGGGTATCACGCGATGCATAAGTCTGCAAAGTGTTTGGGGTGAATTGCAAAGGCCAAACGGCATGACTGTGAATTGATACAAGGGTCTGCCAGCTACAGTAAAAGCTGTCTTATCCCTTGACCCCTCATCTAACGGAATTTGCCAAAATGCGTCTTTAAGACCAATACTAGATATATATCTGGTATTTTTCAAACGTCCTAACAAACCGTCAATAATAGGTAAGGGATAAGCATCCTTCACCGTAACCTCGTTCAGCTTCCTTGCATCAAGACACAACCTGACTTTACCGTTAGCCTTTGACACCACTGCTATCGGTGAACACCATGAACTACTACTCTCCTCTATGACCCCTAGTGACAACATTCGATCCAACTCTTGATACATTACTTTTTCAACTGCTGGAGACACCATATAATGTCTCTGTTTAATTGGCTTAGCGCCAGAAACATCAATACTGTGAGACAAAATAGACGTCTTACCCAAACTTAAAATGTTAGACGATGGAAATTTTTTTATAACACAATCGAGTTTATTTTGCTGTTCAATGGATAAATTATGTTGATTTGGATTTTCTGGAAATGGAGCTTTAACTAAATCTGATATAAAATTATTTGAATTAAATTTGGAAACAATATTTTGGTTTGATAGGATATCAGATGATTTAGAAATTGAAATTTTTAAACCGAATTCTTGCCAAAAATCAACTCCAAGATATAAATGTTGACTTAAATTTGGAGCTAAATGTAAAATAATAATTGAAGTTTTCCCCGCAAACGTAATTGGTGCACGTATATGACCAAGAATTGGTTCACAATTGCCATTTGCAGTCTTAACAACAGAAGGCAAATTTCGAAATTTTATTCGAGGATCGTTAAGAAATTTTTCACAGCCTTTACCCAAAATAGAAATGTTAGCTCCGCTGTCTAGTAGTCCAGAAATAGAAGTTTCAAAAATTTGTACTTCTGCGTATGGCCTACCATCAGTACCATCAGATATTAGAGATTCCATAATTTGTTTTTTTAATAATCTGCGTAATTTCCAATATTTAATATTTCTGAAAGTCGACCTACTTAACTGATTAACTGAATGTGATTGTTTTAAATGATTTATTGGCTCCTGGCCGGTCTTCGTTCGTGTAACTCCGGATCCGTGTTGCACGCCGAATCTTCCAATATCGTTGTTATTCTGGGGGGGACATTCCTCGAATTCACCCCCCTCTGAGAGTTTTCCGAAATTTTGGTTTTGCATCTAAAACATTGTGGTTTTAATACGCCGTGATACCCACAACCAAAACAAAATCTGTGAGTAATTGGAATAATACATTCTTTAAAGAAATGATCTCCTTTATTACAATTCCAACAACTTTGCTTATTTGAAAATTTTTCAATTTGAAATTTAGGTGTACTAGTCTGATTTTGCGGATTACTAATATGGTTATTAAAATGTAAAGCAGATAGTTGTTCCTCTTGCGTTAACTTTATTGGTGCGTTAGAATCTATTTCATTAATATATTTACGCTGCTGTTGGCACAAAAGCTCCGGAACAAAACCTGTTCTTTTCCACGTATCTTCATAAGCGATACATACACGTACCATTTCATCAATTGTCGTGAAATTTTGGTTGGTTATTTTATCCTGAAGACCTGCTCTAACATTTTGCCGCATAAAATACACTCGGAATCTAACATAGGTTGTTCAAGTTGCAAAGATATAGACAACATTTCATTATAAAATTCATTAAAATTTTCGTTTTGCTTTTGCTTACAATTATCAATTTGACGACGGATGTCCATATCGGTTCGTCGGTCCTGAAAACGTTTTAAAAAGTCTTGTTTGAACAAACTCCAATTAATATTGTTGTTTCGTTCAATATACGTCCAGTACCAATCTGAAGCAATGCCTTTTAGAAAATAACTAAAATCTTGAATTAATTGATCATCTGAAATATTATTTGCCTTTGCCAGATATTCAACTTTAAAAATAAATCGTTTTGCGGGAACATCCTTTACAGTTCCATCAAAAGAAATATTCCACTTTGAAGGAAAAACTTTATATGATTTTTTTACGTTATTATCATAAAGGGAAGAACATGGCTTTGAAATTTGAATTTTGGTTGATTGTTCTGGTAAATTTGGAATTTGGTTGTTACAATACGTTAAGCTATTATTGTTTATTTTTGGTTCTGATGATACAATAAATTGACGAATTCTTTCAGATTTATTTTGGATAAAATGTTTATTACTTATTTCAGAAATAGTTTCGAATGAATCAGAATCATCTGAGACATCTTCCTGTTTAATAGACAATTGTAAAGCTTTCAATTTAACAATAGATTCATCTAATAAATTATCGTCTTCTAACGTATGTTTGATTAAATCTAACAATTGATTACATTTTGTTATAAAAATCTTAACTTCAATAGCTACTGTTTTGGAATAACTTAACCTTTGCAATCGACCATGTAAATGAAATAATTTACTTTGAAAATGTGTTAATTGTTCAAAATTCTTGCTCGTTAGAGCTTCATCCACAGATTCATACAACAAATTGAATTTATTATAAATTTTTTTAAGTTCACTTTTCGGATTTTTACGCGCTGCTTCGTGAGCTTTTTTCGGAATTAATGAAGTATGTAGGGACTCTAAATTAAATCGTTCTTTCAAATTTATTAATTTTTGACTAAATGAAATACCTTCTATATTACATTACTTTATATTACTATATTACTATTTACAGCAGCACACTCTAACTCAATTTCGTCAAAATCTAAGTGTTCCATCAACATTTTGAGATTTTTTTTTTTAAATCGTTAGAAAAATATATTAACAAATAACAAAAAAAACAAAAAAAATAACTGTGTTTAGCACAAATGCGGATGTTCGAAAATTAATTTATGATTAATTAAAAATATACGACACCCACAAAAAAAATGTAATACCTTATAATAAATTGAATAGTTTTGAAAAAAATAATATTTAAATACTAACCCAATTTATGGGTGAATATTGTAAAAATGAAATTATATTAATCAAAAAAATGTGAATTATTGACTTTTAAAATAGATTTAATGAACGACAAGGGTGAGATTAGACGAATATAGTAATAAAAACAATTTTAACAAAAACTAACAAAATAAAGCAGTAAATATATGTGTATAATGTTTGCAACAACAAAACAAATAATTTCGTAATAAAAATAAATTTGTATACCAAAAACACTTTTCATAATTCAAAAGAAATCAAACAGCTATACTGGAAAATTTATGAAGAAAAATATTTCTGATAAAACAAAAAAAAAACTTATCATAACATATTGACACAAACACTTCAATCAAAACCTAACTGGGAAAAGAAATGCGCAATATGAATAATGAACCTAAAACAACTATATTAAAATTAAAATACTGAAATCTACAGTTGGACCGGAATCAAAGTACCTATATGTTAAAATATAATTTGTGACAAAAAAATAAAAAAAAAATATTTGTAAACTAATATTTTTAACATCCCATTCAAACAAAATTGGAAAAAAAGGATGTAATTATGAGCTTACAAAAAAAACTAAATTGACTTTTCGGTTATAATCCTTATATTTGGGCGCCATCTGTAACCAGATTTCAAAACTTTAACACATTAGAAGAAACAAATTAAATACAAAATATATGTATGTGTTTGTTGAAACCTGACCACGGAAAAAAATACCAATACAGGGACTTCATGTGGTAATTTCTTAGCTGACTAGAGCTCAGGGTTGGGGTGGGGTTTTTGAAGTATATATTGGTGCTAACTTATACCGCATAATAATAAATATAAAAAAAAATAAAACAAAACAATTGTGGGACAAACATTATTCACAAAAATAATTAATATTTAAAAATGAATTTAAACTTAATGAACGGAACAAAATAAAAATAGCGAACACACATAAACGCAAAAAATCTCATCCCTTGTCGTTACCTCATAATCTTTAACACAACATATTAAAACAATAAAATAAAATCACGAATATTTACAATAACAAAAAAAATTAAGTATATTATTTATAATTAAGATTTAAAAAAAAAATGAAATTATATGTACATATATATTTATATATATTTATATATATAAAAAAAAACGTTGGTGCACTTAGCTGACGTGTCTCTTCTGGTGTGTCTCTTACTAATGCTGTATCGTAAACTGGATGTATCTCCTCCCGGTTAATATAACGTTGGTTACTTTTTTATATCTTTAATGAAGCTCTGGATTTCTTGCTTTTGAATGGGTTTTGATTGCATGAATTTATTTCATGAACCCAAATTTTATAATGATTGAGTTTTTATTTTTTTTATTGTCGTTTTCAACACTTTTCGTTAATATATATATTTTTTTATATAATTTAAACTTTTCTTTGGAAATTTTATACAAATTATTGTTTTATAAAAATAATTTACACATATACATTAGATATTTGTGATTTTTTTTTAATTAATTTACAGTATAATTAAAATACTTCGACCGTTTTCTTTCAGGTCTTATATCCAACTCCTCGAAAAAAAACAATTTTTTTCAAACCTTTTCAAATTTTTTTAAAGTGCTACCACTAGATTCCAAAAAAAATTTATTTAATTTTTATGTAACCCTTTCCGCATTTGTACTAAACACAGTAAGTATAAAATATTTAGTACTACCGTTGTAATGAAACAACTCGACCTGTTTCACAGTGTATTGTGGTAAACAATATTTTTCGGTTTTATGTCCGGAGCGTAAATAAACAACGATGATGGTTTGCCAACTCTCGAACACGCGACGTACAATTGACCATGAGAAAAACACTTGTTCGGGTTTTCCCGGAAGTTTCCGACTTCCGAGATTTTCCAATTTTTCTCTTCTAAACGACCATCTGGATCGGATACGTGCGAAATCCCGTACAAAAACATCATTTTTCGAATTTTCCGATTTTTCCGGTGGATTTTTCAAATTTCTTTCGTAAGAACCATCTCCTGGAAATTGGAAAAACAGCAAAAAGGATTGAGCCAGATCAGTTCAGTCGTTCTCAAATGATGCGCTAGAAAAAAAAGTCAAATTTTTTCGGGTGTTTCCGGAAGCTTCCAAGTTTTCCACTCAGATTTTCCAATTTTTCTCTTCAAAAAGACAACCTGGATCGACCCAGGAAAAATATCATTTTCCGAATTTTTCGGTGGGGACAAATCAAAAAAAGATTGAGTCAAATCGGTTCAGCCGTTCTCGACTGATGCGCTAGAAAAAAAGAGTGAGTCCATTTGTACTTTCTCGTATAGCATCTAAGGCACCCGTTTTTTTAAAATATTTTCTCTGCTTGAACGATTTGAATAAAAGTTTGCAAGGGGTTCCTCAGTCAGGCAATCATGATACGTTTTATTATTATTATGTCTATTAATTTTTTTAAAGTTAATTTCTTTTTATATTTAACATCTTACTTTTGTTTTTTGTTGTTGTCTTAAGCAACTGTTGTGTTTAATTTTGTATCAAGAATTTCGAAAATCGTTCGAACGATTTGCATAAACATTTCTAAATCAGAGTATTCCTGAAATGCTTAGGAGCTCTCCTCCTAAATGACTTAATGGGCCCCAGTAAAATAGATAAGGATATCCTACGCTTCGTTGAGAGCTCAAGATGGTTCGATACGTAGGTGATTGTATCTTGCCAGTCCTTTAGTAGGACAACCACCTTAACCTAACCAATCAAACCTTGGTGATCAGCAGGTTCTTATATAATCTAGAAGGACCAATATACGGTTGGAGGGCTTGCGTTTAAGTTCGCTTGAGCTGGTGGTCTACTAATAAGGACAAGCAATTGTGTCGGAATTTTACTTTAGTCTGACATTTTTTTACCTAAAATGTGTTATTTATACAAAAATATTCTGTTGTACAAACATTACATAACAAACAGAAAAGATTAAAAAAATGTGAAAAATTAACAGTTATATATATGTACTACATTGCTGTTGGGTATCTGGAAATAATTAAGACTGATTATTCTGCATTCGTATCCTCAACACTTAAATACGAGGGATGTCTGGAAAGTTCCCGATCTCAACATGAAGATGGCAGCCCTGGTCAACAAAAGTGGCGAGTTGTGGTTGCGCGCATGATTTGAAAGGTACTCATCGAAATATCAGCCATTTGATACGCAGTTGTTGTTTAGCAATCGTTAGCAATCGATTTGAAGATTTATGAGAAATGGAAAAAATTGAGTATCGAGCTGTCATTAACCGTTTGAGTCCCAAGTTGTATTAAAAACCACTGTCAAAAAATCCCAAACAGCGCAACCGCGCTTTTTCTAAACGAGTGCGAAAAGACAATCTATTGAGACAAACCTATTGTAATTGAGCTGTGTGATGTATGGCTATTTACATTAAACGGAGCTGTATGATGTACTTGCTTCAGTGAATGTGAGTGCGCGACTTCGACAATCGTTAACGCATCTTCAGTTGTCGGCAATGTTCGAAATGTGCTGGGTTTTCTCGACATAAAATCTCTACAGCGCGACCACGCTGCTTGGTGCAGTTTATGCACGATATACCTCGTTTGGATACCTCTTTAAACTACAGAATCAAAAATACAGTCAAATCAGTGAACTGTCCAGGGGGAATCGACTCCAAAAAATGCAATGGCTTTTCGTTCAACCCATGGGGAAGTAATGGCGACTGTTTTTTGGGACAATTATGGAGTTATCTTAATCGATTATTTACGAAAAGGGGAAACCATTATAGGCAGTAATTGCAGAAAAACGGCAACGCGCGCAGAAAAAAAACCTTGCTCCACCAAGACAATGCGCCTCAGAGGCTGCAATGGCGAAAATCCACAAATTATGGTTTGAACTGCTTGACCGCACACCTTGTACTCACCAGATCTAGCCCCAAGAGACTTTTTTTGTTTCCTAAACTAAAAGTTGCGCTTAGAACACAGAGATTTTATTTTATTCCAGTATAATTTTTGAACGGGTTAAAAATTGAGGTTTCGCTGGGAGAAGTGATTAGATTTACCAGGAGACTAAGTAGAGAAATAAAAATAAAAATTCAAAGAAAAAATGTTACATCGAAAACTTTGCAGACAACCCTGGTATTTCGAATGACATTTTTTGTCAATTGTTGAGGAGTAGAATTATCCAATCAATGTAATTCAATGTCAATATTTTGTTTGAAAATATAATTAGGAGATTGATGTTGGAATATAAATATTCAACTCATGTTAAACGTACTTATTTGACGCGTAAAAATGTAAATTGGAAGGTCGTAAAAAATTAAATAGATTTCACTTCAATCAAAATTTTTATTTTTTATCGTTTCGCGAATGTAAACTAACCAGATTATCATTGGTTAAATACGCCGTTACGCCATATTGAAACTTAAGATCTTCAACTTTTAAACTTGTCTTAAACTGATAATGTCGCATTAGGTTAATAATTGCCATGTACGCTGAAATCTGGCCAAATTTAAAACCGAGACAATTTCGTGGCCCGTAGCTAAATGGTAAGTAACTGCATGCGTTACGATTTGCAATGGTATGAGGTAAAAAATTATCTGGATTAAATTTCATGGCATCCTCACCCCAAATATTGGGATCTTGATGCAAATTTGTCACCGAAATAAGGATATCGGTGCCGGCTGGTATAACACCATCCTCTGAAAAACAAAAAAAGATATTAAAAATGTTATCGTTTAATATAAAAATCTTTATTTTACTTATAGCAATATCCCGTGTTGGTGTTCGGCCAAAAATAGGTACGATAGGATATAATCTAAGAGTTTCTTTAGAAAATCTATCCAGTAAATTCAAGTCATTTAATTTTGATATGTCGATTTCACCGTCACCGTGCAGCTCGATAAACTTCCTGATCTCTTCATAAATTTTATGTTGGTATTCCTGATATATTGCCAACATCAAAATAACCATCGATATGCTTCGTGCTGTGGTTTCAGTACCAGCAAAATACATTGTCATTGATGTATGACGGTGTTCTGTTGGGGTTATTATACCTTCAAACTGAAGGCGTGTTAACTTTTCTAGAAAATCTTCATCTTTTGCTATTAGTTTGGCTCGAGAGCTTTCTTTACCATCGTCTGTTTTTCGATTTTTTTGGTAATCTTTTATCTTTTGCTGGAATAGAGGCTGCATCAAAATCCTTAATTCTCTGTTCATTATCTTATCTTCTGGTTGAACGCGAAATATTTTGAGAAGTAAAATTTTGAAAAAGTTTAAGTATAGTTCTAACATTCGTTCCCCCCAAAATGTCATCAAACGTTCTACTAATTCATAACAATGTTTGGACGATTCAAGCTTATGTTGAATACCGTAAATTGTACGTGTCATTAAATGAGTTGCATGAACTCCTAATGTTGGTGTTATATCAAATTCTTTTTCACTTGTGGCATGTTCTTTTACAGCTTCTACAACGTCTCGTCCAAATTGGTTAAATTCGTTTGCATATGAACTTAGTACCCTCGGGCTAAACGCAGAATTTAAATGTCTTCGTTGATTTCTCCATTTATTTCCTGGAATGTAATTTTATTAATTATTTTGTCTGATGTTTAATCAGATGTCCTAAATATTTACCGCTTGCAATTAGAACACTTTCTCCGCCCATTACCGTATGATAAATGCTAGATTTGTTTACACAATGTGGTGACGATAAAATAGTTTTAATGTCATCCGGGTTATTCACTACGATCACTAATTTTGTGCCAAACCAAATTTTAACTGTTGTGTGGTAGCCTCGCATCACTTTTATGAAATGTTTAATCTTTTCTGTTAGCATTCAAAGAAAATGTAATGTTTGTCATCACAAACTAATTATTTAAGACATTTTTTCAAATTTCAGCAATTCCACACTTACGCTAAAACTATATAATAATATTTACCATGAATAGACCATTTTGTGATTGACCACACATGAATATTCCCTAATATTGGATAATCAGAATTGGTGCCCGGAAAATTTTTAAGTTTTGTATTAATTTGGTTCTTTTTATTATTTTCCAATGCAATCCAATATACCAGCAATGTAACAACCACAAATATAAGCAACATTTTAAATGTTTCAAATCTTTTAAAAATTATTTACTGAACCAACAAACTCTTTTAACACCTAATACAGAGCTGAGTACTAATATTGTGTTCTATACTTTCAACTACATTCACTCGAAAAAAATGTATCAAAATATTTCAAAATTAAAAGCAACATTGTAGCCTTGATTACAATTTACATTATCAATGTTTTATTACAGTACAAGTGTAGAATAGTCACTGTGATAATACTCGTATTAAAAAATAGGTTTGTGTATTGCTACTAACACACTTGTAAGATTGCATAACAACCAAGATTTTGATGTAAATATTATTTTCTTTAATCGTAATTTTTAACAAGATAAAAAGCGTCAATGATAAATTATTTATATTGCTTCAACTTTTGAATCAACACAAGAATAACTGACCTCGACAAAACAAAATTTTGTATAGTTTCACCCGAGCTGATAACTTTAGATGTAAACATCTGATACACAACAAAATCAGATCGTGAAATTTCATTATGATTACTGTGCATCTATCCCACAGTACAGGTTAGGGGTCTAGTACCATTCATCCTGACCGTTATACGAATATTGTGATTGTTAATGACATCGGTTCCGACCTAAAAGCAGTTTCAAATTTAGAGCCCCTTTCTTTTACTGAGAAATTACCGGACTTGTTTTTTCCATTTGGATATTCTATAGTACGCAATATTCGTCCGACAAAATGTGTACAAGGGTTGTCTGACAACTTCCCGACCTAACAAAGAAATACGAAACATTTATATTAAAATTTATTTTTATTTCTCTACATAGTCTCCTTGTAAGGAAGATTTTCGCCATGTCAACGATTGAGGTGTGAGATGGCGGATTGTCTTGGTGAAGCAAGATATTTTTTCTGCAAATGTGACCATTTTTCCGCAATTTCTGCCTTCAGCTTGTCAAGTTATAAAGTGTATGCATGCTACTGTAATGGTTTTCGCTTTTGAAGATAATCGAGAAAGCTAACTCCATGACTGTCCCAAAAGCAGTCGTCATCACTTTCCCAACAGAAGAAACAGCCATTGTCTTTTTTGCAGTCTATTCCGCCTTGTCAGTCCACTGTCTTGTTTGTATATTTTTGATTCTGGAGTGTAATGGTGTATCCAAGTATCATGAACAGTAATTAGCCGGCGCAAAAACTATGATTTATTGCGCCTAAACTGCACCAACAGAGCGTTGGAAATGTTTCAGGTCCAAAGTGAGCAAACGCGACATCCAATGCTAAATGGTGTTGCGTAGGGATGGGCACTATCGTACACAGCGTCCAACTAATCATTTGCGTAGGCGTATTGCCTTTCAAAAATAAACATTTAATGACAGATACTCGAATTTTCCATTTTTTACTAAAACACTCATATCGACTCCCTCAAACGATTGTTAAACAACAGCTGCGTGTCCAAAATGGCTGATATTTCGGTGAGTACCTTTCAACGCATACGCACACACATTCCTCAATATCCACCACCATCCACCCCCTAGGTTTACTAAAATCAGTTGTTTCCATTCTAATTGGAAATTCTTATTCCATCTGGGCTAGAATTTTCCTTTTACATGAAGCAATTCCGGTCTACAACAGAATTTGTGAACGTCATAGTTCCATTCTAGTTCGTAATTTTTGAAATCTTGATATGAAGATCATAAAGAAACCCAAAATAGAACAGGCGGCAGATCGTTTCATCAAATCTACCGAGTTTTATTGCAGTTTGTTGAGAAATGGCAAATTACCGCTTCCGAATATCATAGCTGCCTTAGAAGTCTTGACGATACTTCTCAATTTCCTGCCGAAAGGACACCATCCTAGCCTGGGTGGCTAGTATCATTATTTAAAATGCCATATTTGCACTTCGGCATCATCCGAGAGTTTCACATTTTGCTGCAGAACATACATATCGATCTGATACACATCAATCCTTTTCTACATTCCCCCATCATATCTAAGTCTCTCGCATTCCAATTATATACCTATAGGGTTTCTGCCATTTTTCGTTACGTAAACAATCATTGCATTATCAAAGCCACGTTTTCAAAATGATTTGAATACTTCATTCATCATTTTTTGATTTCCCATATCCACTGTCTCCTCACTATCGCTCTCTCCCATAAATCCAAATGGTTCCTCCTGACCAATGAATCCTACATCATGACCTTCATCATCCGATTTCATCTTATAAACTTTAGAGTCATTTATTCTCCATCATTATTCGGACACTCGACAATGCACTACTTATCGGCTATGGCGTAGCCTTTTGCCAAATATTCTGTTTCTCGATTGGTCTGTCATATTCTCTTCTGAATGGCTACTTCAGTTTCTCCAGAGTATTCGTCAATTTCATGTCAAACTTGACACAATTGCAGTAACTGTTTCTGTTCATTGCGTAGTATCAAAAGTAGTATCAAAATTTTCAGATGGTCTTGGAACATGGGCACATGGATGATAGAAACATATCCCCTTATCTTTATCCTCTGATTTTTCTACAATCAGAAATTGTAGAACAATAATCGGCGATTGATAAATCTAAACTAATGAAAAATAAAGCCATCTATCAATACCAGTTATGAACTACCCATCAAATTTAGTTAGGTGAAAATATAGGGAAGAAATCCGGCGTCAGCCACACAGTCAGGGATGAACTAGGTATATTACGCAATGTAATCTACGCGGTGGTCAACACGTATTCTACTACGTAGATTACATACATAATGGAAATGACATTAAAAAAAACTTTTTTATCATAATTTTATCTTTATTTTTCGTTGGGTCTGATAAAATTACTGTCTAGCTATCAGGAATTGACATCCTTAAAGCTAAGAACTTATTCTGCAGAATATTACAAGATACCCTGGCTAATTATAGGCTAAGCATACGCAAATTAAATGCTCAACTGAAATGTTTTGGGCTCCATCCCTCCCAACCAAAACGTCGGTACGTTCGGCTTTAGAAAAAATTAGCAGAACCCATATCAAAAAATGATTAAAACCAAGTGAAAAATGTAATGTTAATTTTAGGCTAATTAAATGCCAGTTAATTTTTTTGGGCTGTTTGTTCTAGGAAAATAGAAAAACCCAAATCGCAAATAAGACCAAAACCGAAATTGGAACGCAAAGCAAGATCAATTGTGACCGAGCAAGATTGATTGAGGCAAATAATTAGAGGCTCATTATGAAATAATCATGACCCATTAAAAAATGTTGGGCTCCACTCGTTCTTGACAAAGCATTGTTAGATCATTTAATTTAAAGCTAGCAGTTAGAATCGTAACGAGAATTTGTAATTAGCCATCTTCAGAGTATATGGGTATTTAGCTAAGAGAGAATTTGCTCCCAATGTCCTCGCTTCCAATGTCCTGGAACTGAAAGGTACCCATGAGAAATTCTTTGTTATTTAGGGATCCTGTAATCCGAGTAACAATCTCATGTAGCGCCGTTTCACTGGTCTGCCAGAACAAGTGGTCTCTAATGACTCTATCCACAATTCCTTATAATGATTTCAGAAAGTTCGAGGACAAAGATATAGGGCGAAAACCTTAGGGTTAGTTTAATCGAACATGACAGATTTAGCTAAAACCCGATTCAACTCCTTATCCACAAGCTAGGGATGAAATCAAAAGACACGCAAGCTTGGAATTCAGTATGGAGGTAAATACCATCAGGACCGCACGCTATAAATGGTGCAAAGGAGAACAAACTCGAATGCAGAACTTCGTCAGTAGCAGCAGTATCGGACCCAAGTATGTTGCAACGATGAAAATGAACACTAGAAGAAACAGTTCACAATTCCCCAACCTCCGTTTTTTGAAGAACTTAACTTTTCGTTAGGTAGACGAAGAGCTTCTAGTCTACAGTTGTCATTCTTGCCTAAATTTTGATAAACCTGGCAATCGCAGACAATCTGAGACTCTTTTTGTAGTCAAAGTCTTTCTGTGCGACCAGGAAGTTATCCCATTCAGCCTGAAGATTAGTATTTCTAGCCACATTCTTTAGTTAAGTATTAGTTTTCCTTAACAAGCTTAGAGCAACAGAAAATTTTGTTCTGAGCTATATAGTTGGTTAATAGCGGACAAGTATTCTCAAACGCAGAATTAATTTCTCTCGACAGCGAGTTACCGAAGTACAAAAAATCCTGCAAGGATCGAATTACATTATCCGAGTGAAGTACTCCAGATAGTTCACGGAAGTAACGTTCCCAGTTCCTTAATTTTGTATTTCGATGATGTTTTAGCGGTGGCCTGTTGGAACTAAGATTAAAAGAGATACATCTGAGATGAAAAGATAGAATATCGTTTAAGTAGTATTTTATAATCGTCCGTGAATTTAATTTATTTTAAGATTTTTTTTGGCTTTTCGGGCTAAATATTATTTTTAATGGACTTTGGATACCCATACAGTATTTACGACTATTTTAGTCGTAGAAAATAAAGAGACCATTAACCAACAACAATATTTCTACCACAAAAGTAGAAAAAATGCACTCCCCCCCTATTTTAAACCCCAGGGCACTTGTGTACACAAAGATACACAAACCCTTACAAAAATGAGAACTCCCTTAGGTAGCTTTTTGGCAGCTTGGTTTCGTACTGATAAAATAAAAAGTTGGTCTACTCAACTCAATGAAAAGCCATTAAAATGGTTCTGCATGGACCAGAACACATAGTAGTCCGATGGTGCAAGGTCAGAGGGTAGATTCTGATCAAGCGACAAGTGATAAATGACAATTTTTGTGACTTTGTACTAAAAATACAACTACAATAAAATGACAATATTATGTGAGTTCTAAAATGCGATGCTGATCTAGTGATCTTTTCAAAATGTCACATTACGAAATCTGACAATTTTTGTAATATTGTCATTGATTTCGATTTACCTGACGTTGTATAAAACAAAAATTTTAATAAAAATATGTGTATTATGTTTGTATTTTATGAAATTAATTTATTTTGTTGTTTTAATATCAAACTACAAAAAATAATCATATACTTATTATATAATTTTTAACATAGCTCGGATTGAGAACGAAAAATGTCATAAACTAGAAAATAATAGTAAAATAGCAACTGTTAGTAATAACGGTGTGAAGTTTTTGGACACTTTTAAATTTTTGGACACTTTTATAATTTGGACAGAAATTTACGCGAGTGTCCAAAAATAATTTTTTTCGACATGATTTCGATTTTAGACATATATTTCAGACAGCAAAAGCACATCTCTAAAAAATTTAAATAAAACAAAAATTGTGTTTATAAAAAATATCAATTTTTTGTACATCAAGGTTATGGCCAGAGGTCTACATCCCACCTGCAGGAAGGAGGATATAATAGAAGATCTCAAAATGAAAGAACTGCAAATTGAAGACGCAGTCAATATCCTTAAACGAGAGAAAGTTGAAAATAGTGAAGGAACCAAGATCGTTAAAAGAGGGCTCCCGCTATTCATGCTCACATTCAACAAAAGCGAAAAAATTGAAAATATATTTAATATCAAAGCAATACTTAATATGAGGGTTAAAATAGAACCACTGAAAAAGAACACGAGATTAATACCTCAATGCAAGAAATGTCAAGCTTATAACCACACCCAAAGATATTGCGGGAGAGATGTTAGGTGTGTAAAATGTGCCGGCAGACACAACGCGAAAGACTGTTCTCTTAGTCGAACCGAACCTGCAAGGTGTATAAACTGTAAAGGACAACACCCAGCCAACTATAGAGGATGCGAAGTAGCGGTACAACTGCAAAGGCTAAGAAATAAAACACGCCAATCGACTCAAAACAGTAATGTTAGAAGAGAAAGGATTCCAACTACAACTAGAGCGCCGACACAACCAGAGCCCATAGGGCCAGAGAGGAGATCCTACTCTCAGATAACGCAACAGAATACTATTGAAGAAAATCCACTAGAAAGGATATTTCGAAGTATAGAAACGATAAATGCACGCCTAGCAAAACAAGAACGTGGTCTAGAAGCTATATATAAGCGGCTAGATAGACAAGAAGCTACCAATGAGCTTACATCAATGCTATACTAATCAAATGAATAGATCATTTAGAATTGTTATTTGGAACGCGAATGGATTACCACAGCATGTTCCAGAACTAGAAATTTTTCTAAACTTAGAAAAAATAGATATATGTCTTGTCTCGGAAACTCATTTAACAGAAACTTCATTTATTAAAATACGTAACTATCAATGCTACCATGCTATTCATCCAGGAGGAAACGCTAGAGGCGGGTCTACCGTAATTGTTAAAAATAATATTAAACATTACGAAGTGCCCGGCATTGAGGAAGAAATTATGCAGGTTAAAACCATAATAGTTGAATCAATATATAATAGGGAACTCAGTATCTCCTCTATTTACTGTCCCCCACGCCATCAATTAAAAAAAGAAGACTACAGTCGACTTTTTAAATCACTAGGATCAAATTTTATCATAGGCGGTGATTTTAATGCAAAGAACACCTATTGGGGATCTAGACTTACAACCTCTAACGGGAAAGAGTTATTTAATGCAGCTCGCGAGAACAACTGTGAATTCCTCTCTGGCGATAAACCAACATATTGGCCTGCTGACATACATAAAATTCCAGATCTTCTTGACTTCTTTGTAACAAAAGGAGTTTTAGAGGACTACACATGCATTGAAAATAGTGAAGGACTATCATCTGACCACTCACCTGTGATCATGACACTGAGTACAATGATAATAAAAAAAGATAATTCACCTAAGTTAACAAACAATAAAACCAATTGGGATCTATTCAAGAAATTAGTAGAAGATCGAACAAATCTCGGCGAACCAATTAGAACGAAGGTGCAGTTGGAAGATGAACTAGAAATATTTAATAACAACATCCAACAAGCGGCTTGGGAAAGTTCACCGATTTCTCATACCAACGCTATAATGAAACATAACTATCCTCTTGAAGTCAGAGAGCTACTTAGGGAGAAACGGAAAGCTCGCAAAATCTGGCAGCACTCTCGTGCTCCGCAACACAAAACTATTCTAAATTTTTTGTGCAACAAATTAAAACAACTAATAAAAGAAATAAAGAACGAAAGCATTACTAAGCGACTACGAGGTCTTTCTGAATTAAAGGATGACGATTACTCGCTTTGGAAAGCAACGAAGGGGCTAAAAAGATCCAAAATGCATGTGCCGCCTATCAAATGCGATGACGGTTCATGGGCTAAAAGTGACAAACAGAAAGTCTCTCTATTTGCTGCTTATTTAGAAGAGACTTTTCAACCGTTGCCGAGGCAAACAGCAAATGAAAATACAACAGTCGTAAACAAAGCAGATGATCTTGACATAAGGCATGTGACTTTATTGGAGCTTAAAACTGAAATCAATAGTAACTTAAGTATTAGAAAAGCTCCAGGTTATGATTTAATAACTGGGCAAATTGTGAAAGCCATTCCCGAGAAAGGTTTGCGTAAATTAAATCAAATAATTAATGCAGCTTTCAGATTGAAATATGTTCCACGACAATGGAAGGTGGCCGAAGTAATAATGATTCCTAAACCAGGCAAACCAGGAAACGATAAAAAATCATATAGACCGATATCACTGCTTCCAATCATATCAAAAATATTTGAAAAACTGTTGCTGAAAAGACTCAAACCTATAATAGAAGAGAGATGCCTAATTCCACCACACCAATTTGGGTTTAGAGAAAATCACTCTACAGTTGAACAAGTTCACAGAATAACGGATGTCATTGAGGATGCACTCGAGAATAAGAAAATATGCTCCAGTATTTTCTTAGATGTAGCTCAAGCTTTCGACAAAGTTTGGCACCAAGGGCTTGAATTTAAACTGCATCGAGACCTGCCCCAGCAATTTTATCAAATTCTTAAATCGTACATAGCTGATCGACACTTTAGAGTCAAATTTGAAAATGAGTACTCTGAAATAAAAAGAATATCAGCAGGTATACCACAAGGTAGCGTACTTGGACCTATTCTGTTTATTCTTTATACGAGAGACTTACCGAATATTGAAGGTACCACAGTAGCAACATTTGCAGACGATACAGCTATTCTAGCAGTTGGAAAAGATATTTCGGAAGCAACAAGCAAACTTCAAAGTGCAGTTAACACGGTGAGCAACTGGACTAAAAAATGGCGCATCTCATTAAATGAAGCCAAATCAGTACACGTCAACTTTACAAATCAAAATGTAAACTGTATTCCCGTGGTTCTCAACTCAAACCAAATTCCATATGCAAATACAGCTAAATACCTTGGCATGACCCTCGATGCTAAGCTAAGATGGAAAGAACACATCAAGAAGAAAAAAGAAGAGTTAAACATCAAATATAGAAAAATGTATTGGCTCATGGGTAGAAACTCTGAGCTCTCAATACACAACAAATTGCTTCTATACAGGCAAATGCTAAAACCAGTATGAACCTATGGTATCCAGCTTTGGGGTTGTGCCAAGAAAACCAATGTACAAATGATACAATGCTTCCAAAATAAAGTGCTACGAGGGATTGTGAACGCCCCATGGTACATTAGGAATGACAACATCCATAGAGACTTGAAGATGGAATACGTCACCGATGAAATAAAGAATCATGCAAGGAAACACGTACAGCGCTTATCTCTACACGAAAATGCAGATATCCGTCGTATGTTGGACACCACTAACGGCGTGAGGAGACTCCAAAGGCAGAAACCTCTGGAGCTGGGCAGTTTGTTTTAGAAGAAAGTACTATAAAATGAGTAACCAATAGGTTACTCATCTTAACCCGAGAACTTAATTTAAGAAAGATAAATTACTAGATGATCTCTGAATCAGTTGTAATATTGTATAAATAAATAAATTTATTAAATAAAAAAAAAAAAAAAAAAAAAAAAAAAAAATTTTGTACTTCATATATATATTAAACTTTTGAGAAATGAATTTAATCATCAGGAACATGCGGAATATGCAATTTTTATATGAAAGGGTGTCGTTGTAGGTTATGGTAAATTACACAAATCTCAAGGAATGGCTCCCCAAGTGGCTATATAGGTATGAAAGGGGATACTTTATGGAATTAAAATCACCTAATGCCATTTCGAAATTAGCCGTAGGGCTCTCGTATATAATTTTTGGACATTCACGCTATCCGCGATTTTTATATGAAAGGATCTCGTTGTAGCGTGTGTATTTATGGTAAATTATTCAAATCTCAGAGATTGGCTCCCCTAGTGGCTATATAGGTTTGAAAGGGGATACATTATGGAATTAAAATCACCTAATGCCATTTCGAAATTAGCCGTAGGGCTTTCGTATATAATTTTTGAACATTCACGCTATCCGCGATTTTTATATGAAAGGATCTCGTTGTAGCGTGTGTATTTATGGTAAATTACACAAATCTCAAAGATTGGCTCCCCTAGTGGTTATATAGGTTTGAAAGGGGATACATTATGGAATTAAAATCACCTAATGCCATTTCGAAATTAGCCGTAGGGCTCTCGTAAATAATTTTTGAACATTCACGCTATCCGCCTTTTTTATTTGAAAGGATCTCGTTGTAGCGTGTGTATTTATGGTAAATTACACAAATCTCAAAGATTGGCCCCCTAGTGGTTATATAGGTTTGAAAGGGGATACATTATGGAATTAAAATCACCTAATGCCATTTCGAAATTAGCCGTAGGGCTCTCGTAAATAATTTTTGAACATTCACGCTATCCGCGATTTTTATATGAAAGGATCTCGTTGTAGCGTGTGTATTTATGGTAAATTACACAAATCTCAAAGATTGGCTCATGTTCCTGATGATTAAATTCATTTCTCAAAAGTTTAATATATATATGAAGTACAAAAGATTGATATTTTTTATAAACACAATTTTTGTTTTATTTAAATTTTTTAGAAATGTGTTTGTGCTGAAATATCTGTCTAAAATCGAAATTATGTCGAAAAAATTATTTTTGGATACTCGCGAAAATTTCTGTCCAAATTATAAATGTGTCCAAAAATTTAAAAGTGTCCAAAAACTTCACACCGGTGTTAGTAATTGCTATAAAATGTCATATCTCATTTTCGCAAAATTTTTGTGACAAAATTTTGTACTAATAAAAATTGTCACGAAAAATTGTCATTTCATCGGAATCTAGGCCCAGGACTATATGGTATCCCAGCAAGGCCGCAGATTATCGGTGGAATATCTATAGAACACTCATCGAGCGCGGCTAATCGCAATATCGCCTATAATTCGTAAGTATTGTAGCGCGAATAACTTTGACTCCTCGCACGAAAAACAATAAAATTTATCTTTACTTTATGTTGCGCTTATCTTTTTTTAAATATGCTCGAGATGAGCTAAAGATAATCAGTCGAATACTGCTATAGTACTACCTAGAACGAAACTTTCGTAAAACTGAAGGATGCCTTGCACGTACTCGTCAGTATACCGCATATAATTAATAAACGTTATCGCCAGATTAACTTTAACCGAAACTGACATGCCGCAAATGAAAAGTTATCGCAAAAATCTTGCTGCGAGGTGCATCGAAACTTCCCAGGCAAGCTCTCTCAATTTCTGTCGGGTTATCAATGATTGTGTGGTCTAACTTATCATGATGGAACACAACGCCCTTTCTGCTGATCAATTCTGGACGTTTTAACTGAATTGCTTGTCTTAAACGCGTTAGTTGCTGACAGTAAAGATTAGAATCAATCGTTTGCCCCGGTGACAGCACCTCATAATTAGCACAATCCTCTTTCCAATCCCACCAAACACACAGCATTACCTTTCTTGGTGTCAATCCTGGCTTTGATACCGTTTGGAAGCTTCACCTCGTTTCGTCCATGATCTTTTTCACACAACGTTGTCGTATCTTATCAACTTTTCGTCACCAGTAATCATTCGCTTTAAAAATGTCTCGATTTCGTTCCATTTAAGTAGCGTTTTGCAGATAAAAATCCGTTCCATTAAATTTTTAATTGTTAATTCATGTGGTACCCAAACGTCAAGCTTTTTTTGTATCCAGCCATTTTCAAATGGTTTAAAACTGTTTTGTGATCAATATGTATTTAGTTCGTTATCAATTGATTTTGAGTCGATGATTTCATCGACTTTTCCAGTGGTTGGTCGACCAGAGCGATCTGCACCTTTGAAAACCATATTTCCAGAACGAAAGCGCGCGAACCATTTCTTTGCTGCTGATTTTGATAGCGCACCTTCTCCATAAACAGCAACAATTTTTTCGCAAGCCTGAGCCGTCGTTTTTACCTTTGTCGTAATAAAATTGCAAAAGATATCGGATTTTTTCATTATTTATCTCCATGTTTAAAATGTTTCACTTTTTATTCACTTCACCGATTTTAATGTTTTGTATGTCAAAATGCAAGTTAAAATGTCATTTTTCCACCACGAATACGATCAATGGTTGGCCTCTGCTTTACCATTTCCTTGCTGATGGTACCGGCTTGAAGTTGCTTGATGAGATTTCCATTCTGTTGCAAATTGAGTAAATTTGTAATTTATAAAATATTTCGGGTTATCTAATATATATATATATACATATTTCTGGAACTCCATATCGACTAAAATTTTCCTTGCAACAATTTATTATTGTTTCAGCTTTTGTGTTTCTGATTTCATCAATATCAAAATAATTAGAATATTGATCCACTGTTACGCCGTTAAAAATAACTTAACGCTTAGAAAAGGATAGTCTGAAATTTTATGTGTAATCATCTCATCATGACGTGGATTGCCAAAATCCGTTTTTAGCATCTAATGTTGAAAATTTTTGCTCCGTTTAATTCTATTAAAATTTCATCAATTTTTGGAATTACGTAATCGTTACTTTTTACTACTTTATTTAACGCGGAAGGAATTATACGAAACTTATCGTTGTATTTAACTATTAGAACGTTGCTGACCCATTCAGTATGACGATTTTATTTTATTCAACAGGAATTCTTCTCAGGTTTTGAATTATTGGGCAAACGCTGTCATCTAATTCCGATGCCACTAAAAACGTCTTTATATTTTCCTAACAAATTTATTGTACAATTTTTTTTACATTTTTCGATACTTTGATTATGTTTAATTTAATACTCGTATTAGCGGATATTATTGGTATTGTTTTAAAATTTACTAGCACGAACCTTATTTTATTGTTATTAAAGCTACTGGTACTATTTTAGCTTCTCATACTGGAACTATTTTATTGCCGCCAAATGAATTAAGAATAATTGAAGTCTTATTAATATTCAACGAATGCACCGGTATCTATTTGACATTTTATTTTGGAAAATTCGTTTGATTTCATTTCTGCTATTGTTAGGTTAATATTTAAATCTTTGCTGTCCTTAAGTTGTCACATTTCAGACATATCACTATCGCTATCACTTTCTTGTATTGTATTAACATTTTTGCTTTTCGATTTTCCACCCCTGATTTCGAAGTGATAGTTTATACCGCAAAGTTTACACATATGTCTCCATGCTGGACATTTTTTATAGCATGATTTTATAGCACGACCGCATCTGTAACAGTTTTCTATATATTTTATTTATTGTATTATTTATATTCGTCATTTCGTGATTTTTATTATCATTCGCAATATAAGTTTTTTTTATTACGGTTATAGTTCTTTTTTAACTATAATTTTTTTTACCGTTTCAGGATTATCTAGATCTTTTAATTGTCGTTCAGTTAGTTCACACAATCGGCATACATTAATAATTTTAACTAAATCATCGTAATCTTTAATTTGCCATAATTGTTTTCTCAAATATTTATTTCGCACCGAAACCATTACACGGTCACAAATATACTCATTTCCCAATGCACCGTATAGCTACAATTTTTAACTAATTCTCTCAAACTATTGACAAATTGATCAATTGTTCCGTTTTTATTTTGAGTAGCTGTGTTAAAAATTGCCCGCTTGTATCTCTTGTGAATTCTTGGTACTAAATTTTATCGTGATATTTTATAATAAAATTATAAAATTATCGTGATATTTTTTTTATCATTTTTGCCCGAAGTATGCCAAATCGAATTTTCGAAATAATAAAAAACAATGGTGGAAACACAAAATATAAATTGGAATTAAAAATCATTGTTGTTGGCCTTTTAATCACCGCCTAGTTACCGCACCTTCCTATGTGAGCGAAAGGTAATATTTGTTTATACGAGAAAAAGCCTCATTCCATTTTATTTTTATTTCATCATTTGTTACATTAATTGTAAACTAATTGAACATTTTACAAAATATCCAGTCGAATTATAGTCATCTATATGAAGTTTATATTACATTAAAACTAGTTTTTTAAGAAGTCGATCACCTTTCGCTCTAGTTCCAAAATATTCCGCCAGATATCAGCCACTTTGCTTTAAAAGGCAAATAGCTGTGCGTTTTATTTCTACTGTGTGCGGCTATCTTTTATTGCTATACTAAATGAGGATTCTCCATAAATTTTCCATGACGCCGCAGAAAATCTTACTTCTATTAATAGAACGCCTTGATAAAGTGAAGAGTATTTTTTTTTGCATAGGAAGAGTTTAAAATGAATTTATTTGAAATTAAATAAATCTTAAATTAGGGGTTCGGTTATCATTTAGTACTGGACTGTATATGTATATATGTATATTCGTGTTTAATCTCATAACATTGGGCTTTCGTATGTTAATTTTGAGACCCGATTGGCTGTGCCAAATCTGCTAACTTCTGGGCTTCCTGCAGCAAGTCTACTATTAAGAACAATAGTGGAGAGGGAACTCATCCTCCTAGTTCCGGCATCCTCTTTAAATATTTCTTTAATGAGTTCAATTATCATCTTTCTCGGAACGCTCATTTCGCAGAGTGCTTTCCAGATCGCGAATTCTATTAGTGATATCCGCTCTAGAATTGATCATTTTGTCATTACCTTCATTGTACTTGTTGATGAGGGAGATGCCTCTTCAGTTCTTTCCTCTAAGGTCGCCTTACTTCGGAATTGTTATAGTCAATCCCTCCTTCCATTTCTATGGAAAACTACTAGTGTTCTATGCTTCTGCTAGTAGGGGAGTTAGAGAGTTTCTGCTCTTTACAGATGCGACGCCATTTAGTAATTTCCGCTGGAACGGTTTATCCATTCCGGCTGCTGTGTTGTTCTTTAGCTTCTGAATAGCACTTTTAACTGGCTATCTGTACCGTTTGTTCTCGAACTTTTTCCATCTCTATTTAGCTGCTAGTTTTCTGTGGGTTAAGACTACTTGCCCAGAAAAATCCTTTATTGGTGGTAAGCTTATGAAATTTCCGTTGACCATTACACATGCAAGATTCTACTTGATGCTACTGTCATATATTATAAAGTATATATATATACGCTACTAAGTGGACCAAAAAAAAATTTGACTATACTCTTATTGAATGTAAAAAAGTTCAGTGCACAATTTTTTTCACCACTATGTTCTACCCTTTTCCATACAAATCAAGGACAAGAAAAACGGTCGACATTTTTCCATAGAAAAATCGGGTTATGTCTCTTCTGTTTGTATTTTATATTCTGGGCTACTGTTTTCTGCAGTCTCGAGTATGTCTGCGGTGTATATTCTGCGATCATTTCTTGCCGTCTTCTTTATTTGTTTCGCAGTCAGTATCTTAGGTTTATTTTGGTCAAGGTCTACTTTCTGGTGTAGTTTTGGTAGCCAAATCTTTTTCGTGGGTAGTAAGTAGTCATTACGTAAGACTTCTGCTATTTAGTTCGTTTTCTGATCGAGCGCTGGTTTCGCTACTTGGAATATTAAGTTGGAGCGTTTTTCTTTAAATGTGGCTTTTTGGTGTCAGTGTTCCTCCTCTCAATGTTCAATATACTCCGATTCATTTTTTGGTGCTTTACTGCTGCTGCTGGTTTGATTTTGAAGTTTGCTATTTATTTTACCAGTTGGTGATCGCTATGTACGTCTCCTCCTCTCATTGCTCTGTCATATATCATCAGCTTGTAAGGAGGATAAAGAAATTTCTTGTTAATCCCACAAGTGCATAAAATCAATTTGATTTTTGATTCTTCCATCTATTACCATCATCTATGGCCTGATTTGTGGAACAGTAAAATCGATGAGGCTTTCTCCATTGTAGTGTCTGGCAGAATCTAGTGGTCCAATATCGCGGTGTTTTAGATTCCTATTTTCGCGTTTATATCACCATGAACCATTTTTATTGTATTTCTCGGCTGTACTACAATATTGTGACTTGTAGTGACCTACTGTCTCACCAATTATTTTTTGTACGTTTCTGGTTATCGTGATTGTTTTTGTCATAAATTCTCTTGCTTGGACGATTGCTGAAATGATCAAATAAAACCTAATTTGTGACGCATTATGTATTTATTTATTTAATATACACGATTCTTTTGAGATCTGGCTCACTGTATCAAGCTGGAGATCAGTTACAGCGTGTTTATAATCTATATCCACTAATTTACATATTGAACAGCAAGCCGGGAATCGAGTTGAGGTTCTCTCAATGAAATAAATATTTAGTACTACTAGTTCCACAGTTTTTTTTAAATCAAAATATTAATTTTTTTAAATTTCGTGAACGAACACGAACCAGATTATCATTCTTTACATACGTGGACACACCATATCCAACTACGATATCGTCAACTTTCAAAGTTGTTTCAAATTTATAATTTTTTATCAAGTATGCCAATCCCATGCACATTGAGATTTGGGCAAATTTATAACCAATACAATTTCGTGACCCATAACTAAATGGTATATAGGTACATGTATTACGATTAGCAACGGCCTCGGGTAAAAAATGATCTGGATTGAATTTCATTGCGTCCTTTCCCCATATATCGGTACGCTGATGTAAATTTATAATGGGAATAACAATGTCGATACCGGCCGGCAATATACCTTCTTCTGAAAATTATATAAAATATATTATTATTACACATCGTTAAAGCAACAAAATATTGCGTACTTAATGGAATATCTCGTGACGGAGTTCGTCCTAACATTGAGACAAACGGATAAAGCCTAAATGTTTCTTTAATGAATTGATCCAAAAATTTTAGTTCATGTAATTTAGATATATCGATATCATGATCATCATGCAACTCAAAAAAGTGGCAAACCTCTGCGTAAACCTTTTCCTGGTGTTCTTGGTACAATGCCAACATTAATATTACATTGGAGATACTGCGCGTTGTGGTTTCTATAGCAGCCAAAAACATAGTCATTGACGTGTGTCGATATTGCAACACACCTATTGTACCATCGAATCGGAGGCGTGTTAATTTCTCCAGAAAATGTTCATCTTTTGCAGGTTCCATGTCCACATGGTCGTCACTTTTATAATTTTTTATTTTATTTTGATACTCCTCGATTTTTTGATTTAACATCGGTTGAAGTTCTTCTCGCAATTCTTTGTTCAATTTCTTATCTTCGGATTCACCCCCCGACAGCTTTCGGATTAAAATTAGGTATATGTGGAAATAAATTTGAACAAATCGAGTACACCAAAATTGCATTAAACGTTCTACTAGCACGAAGCAATGTTTAGAGGATTCCAGCTTTTGTTGAGTACTCCCGTAAATTGTACGGGTTATTAAATCTGTTACGTTGATTCCTATAGTTGATGAGACATCAAATTCTTGTCCACCAATGGCATATTCTTCAAAAGCTGCTACAGTATTTCGGCCAAATTTATTAAACTCTTTTGCATATGAATTTATTACTCGGGGGTTAAATGCTGTATTCAGATGACGTCGTTGATTTCTCCATTTATGATCTATGGAAAATAAAATTGTTGCACAATGCACATGATATTTCAAGGGTTAAAAATTTATTAATGTTTCATAAATACCAGTTGCAACCAGAATTCCTTCCCCACCAATCGTTATGCGATAGATACTTGATTTATTTACACAATGTGGAGACGTTAGTACCGTTTTGATATCATCTGGATTATTTATTACTATCACTGGTTTTGGGCCAAACCAAACTTTGAATGTGGTTGGATAGTCTCGAATCACGTTTACGAAATGTTTCATCTTTTCTGTAGGAATATGAAAATGTGTGTGATTTAGTAATTGCTTATTATTATAACTAGCAACGCACTGTCATAAATTAATTTGTTAAATTTAAAGTAACAAATATTATTTACCATGAATTGACCATTTTGAAATGGACCACACTTGCACATCACCCAATATTGGATAATCTAAATTTGTACCAGGAAAATGTTTAAGTTTTGTGTTAAGTTCACGTTTTCTTATACTTTGCACTATAATCCAATATGCAAGCAAAATCGCAATCACGAACAAGAGCAACATTTTTTTATAATCATATGTTGAACGGCCTTAATATTTTACTATCTTTATTGCGCAATGAACAAACTTCGAATGAAATGGGTAACCGTGAATTTATTGTGTATGTTAAGGCAACAAACAATAAAAATCATTTTACGACAATCATACCGGGTGTTCCACTTACTTCAGCCCGGGCGTTGATTTTATATTTTAATTTACCACCTTTTATAAAATTTGCCTGAAAACATAACATAATTAAGATGGAAATACTTTGTGATGGTAAAATGATTCCTTTTAAATGTCTATTTTTATTATTTACAATGTGTGAACCGACTGTAGACTGATTAAACGATTATACGACCTTCTTTAATATACATATGTATGTTATCTAAAAGAAGTGGGTTAAGTATAAAGTAGGGCTAAAAAAAAGTTTGTGTATAAAATAAAACAGAGTAGCATTATGTCGCCTATGTATGAGTAGAAGGGTAAACCCGTTAAAATTTATTTTATCTGTATGGTAAAAGAAATTCTTACAGTCAATATTGTGACGAAATTGCCATGTTTACAACAATAATTATTTTTTTATACACAATTTTCAAAATATTACAAAAATTACAAGAAATGATCTCTCAATAATTTCCTAATATGTATTCAATAAAAACTTACACCACCACCGGAATATTCCCGGAAATACCAGAAATTTTCTGATAATAATTTTTCAAATATCCACAATGACATTAAAACACAACAACAAAAAATTCAACAATTTTTTTTATCAATTCACTTCATACCATTTACAGTTATTTTAAATCGCAGAGCTAATTTCAATTTATTCATCACTAATTAGCTTTCGCCTTTATACTATCGTGTAACACATCTTCCAAAAGCTACTCTTTTGTGTTAATCGCGCCAGCATTAAAACAACTACAAACACTACTACCAATATTTAAATATACATGTCACCAGCATACCATGTTAAGTATACCGCACCGGTGTGGTCGTCAAAGTGTATACATCGTTATGTACAACGTGCAGTGAAAATTATTTAAAAATTCAAATTGAATAAAAAACCGTTAAAATAAACGTTTAAAATATTAAAAGTGTTATGTGAACAGTGAAAATTGTGCAAAAACATTATATACAATTGTTATTAATGTGTATTTACCACAAAACAATCAAAAGTGGGGATAATATATTCAAACATTGAAAAATAAAAAAAAAACAAATGAAAATCGCGAACAAAATATCGCCTGCTTTTCATATACATTAAAAAAAAAAAAAACAAAAGACAATTTATATAAACAAAATAAATTATTTTCGTGTGTGTATGTAAATGTTGTATGTGCAAACAAAAATTTAAGGAAAAACAATTGACATCTTATAATTTTAGTATATAAGAACGAAAAACAACAACAATTTCAAATATATTTGAAAAATACGATATAAATGGATTCCCTTACCCATCTACAAACAAACTTAATGCGAAAATGTTAAATGAAGATTTCGCACCTACGATTGCTCAACAATCAAGCACAAACGAAAATGAGAATGTGCAAGGCACAAATGCACCATTAAATATTGCCAACAATATTGAAAATGGGACTCAGCTTTCAACAAAAAGTTGCAGGAAAATGTCTTCTATCAGCAAAAAGAAACGTGCTAAGCCGATTCTGATTACTGAAAATCAACGGGCTAACAGCAAAATAAAAAATTTACAGGATGAAAACACGAAATTGCATGAACGAATCGAATACATAGAGAAATTGTGGAATGACACCATGGTTAAACCAGCATCGATCAGAGAATATGAAATACCAGTGAGTCAAAATAAATTTGAACCCCTTATCGTTGAAGATGCGATGAATGATATGGACGATCTAATGGATCAGAATATCGACAAAAACGAAACGTTTGATAATCTGAAACAGACTATCAAACGGAAAAAACGAGTCTGGACCAGGAATTGTACAACCACTTCTGAGGCGCCGAGAAAACACGTCGAAAAAACAACAAAATCAGAAAAACCGCCACCACTTCATCTACACCAACAAGCAGTTAAGGACTCACTTAGCTTAATGAAAGGAGGAAATTTACAAAATTTTGAAATCCGAAGAGTGAGCAACGACAAACACTCAATCATAGTTAACACGATGGCGGACTATGAGAAAGCAACCAAATTACTACAGGAAGTAAATACGCAGTATTTCACATACACGCCCAAATTGTTAAAGCCGAAAACTTTAGTTTTGAAGGGGCTAACGGAAGATGAAGTTATCGAAGACCTAACGGCTGACCTAGAAGCCAATGAGGGTGTTAAAATCATAAAAATAATACAAATGCAGAGTAGAGGAAGTAACGAGAATCGCCGTAAATTACCTCTGTACATAGTACAATGCCATCCAGAAACAAATCTGTCAAACGTTACCAAAATCAAGGCAGTCAACTACCAACGTGTTTCTTGGGAGAGCATGAAAAAACAAAATGACATAATGCAATGTCGTAAATGTCAACGGTTTGGGCATGCAGCCTCGAATTGCCACTTAACATATCGTTGTGTTAAATGCGCCACTCAACATAATCCAGGGGAATGCCCTGTAGTATCAAAAATGGAGCAAAAAGATATTTATTGTGCCAACTGTGAGAAATCAGGCCATCCAGCATCTTTTAAAGGTTGCCCAGTATACCAGAAAATGTTAGAGAAACTCAAAAATAAAATTAAGGAGAAACAACTAAATACATCGAAGAAGTTTACTTCAATACCGGTAAATACAGAAAACGGCACGTACTCAGACATGCTAAAACAAAAACAACCAAATCAGTTGACCGTAGAAAACCTTGCCAGCAAAATTGAAAAAATGGCCCTAACAATCCAGCAACAGAGTGAGCAAATCTCCCAATTATTGCAAATCATCAACTCGCTATGAACGGTATCAAAATAGTAGCTGTTAACGTAAATTCCATCGTCAGCGTACATAGACGACAAAATTTATTGAATTTTATGGAACAACAACAACCAGATGTAATGTTGATTAGTGAGACAAAATTAAACTCCAGACATCACATACAATTTAAAAATTACGAAATCATACGGCAAGACCGACCAAATTCATTCAACGGAGGCGGCACAGCAATTCTAATCAAACGAAATATTCCATTTCAACAGATACAGATTAGCAAATTGCAACGGTTCAAAGTTGTCGAGAATACAATTATCAAAATAAACCTTAAAGATAATAAGAAATTGTATTTGGTTGCGGTGTACTGCTCAAGCCATAACACCACTGAAGCAGGACCACAATTTGAGGCGGAATGGACACAAATTTTCGAATCACTCGAACTAATAAAAGCTGACACCTATTACATCGTAGCGGGTGATCTAAATGCACGGCACTCGAATTGGGGTAATTCAAGCAACAATAAAAGAGGGATCACCTTAAATCGTTGGCAAACGGATAAGGGATTCTTATATAAGACACAAATATATAAGCCGAATGCTCCGACCTACAGACCAACAAGTAGTTACTTGGATCTAACAATTGTTGATTCAAGGCTTAAAATCAACACGAATGATAATGGGGAGATACCCACCTTGTATTACGAAAGTGATCACCGTGCGATTGAGATCCATTGTTCAGAGGTACAGAGAAGTGACGAATATTTAGAAGAGATACCCAAACGACTAATTTATCAGTTTGCAACAACGAATTGGGCGATCTGGACCAGGAAATTGAATAACATATATAGACAACACTGCAAAGCCAATAACGGAAATATAGTGCCCAATAATAAAAATTTGTCGAACAACGATATAGAAATGTATATTCAAACCATTACCGAACTTATCCATTTGAACATCAAGATGGCACAACCGAAAGTCCGTTACAAAAACAATATGGAATGTTATACAAATTGCACGATTGAGCGATTGTATAAACATAAAAGTCGGATCGTCACAGAAATAAAGAAGCTGAAGCGAACGGGTGGTACAACTGTCACGCAGACAAGCCAAATGAGTCTACTGAAAGCTCAAATAAAGCGGACGAACCAGTTAATCATTGAAAACATCAAAATGCAGACCAATAAATATTGGCAAAATAAAATAAAAACGATAAAGCCCGGATCAAATATGTTTGCCGCGATGAGGGGTATTTGGCGATCGAGAAATGAACACCCGGCAGGTGAACTGGAAATTGACGACAGAGAAGCCACAAATATAGATATTGATTGGAGTAGCATTCCGAAATCAACCAGTGGTAAATATTGCTGCCTCGACATGCAAAAAAATTTAGATATTATCGGCCACTATATCGAAAAACAAACCATCCCTGAGGCTACACTGGATAGAACAGCGCACGCGGCGGTAATCGAACACCAGATACGAATTCTTAAGGAGGAGCATCTACGAGAGACGAATGCCAACATCACAAAAACAATATTTACCGATATTAATCGAGCGAATGCACCAATCGAACCAAACTCATCGTCATCACCATCGGACAGTTATTTTACAAGCATGGAGGAGCTGAAATATATTCTGAAATGCAGCAATACGAAGAAATCTTTTGGTACTGATGAAATACCAAATATTGTTCTGAAACATCTACCGGACGAAGTCATCACGGATCTATGTGTAATTTTTAATAATTTGCAGAATAACAGGTCGTTCCCATCGTGTTGGAAAACAGCTCGTATTTTCCCAATATTGAAGAAGAACAAGGATGGAAAGAATGCACAGAACTACCGGCCAATAAGCTTATTATCGAATATAAGCAAGATCTATGAGATAATTGTGCACAGTAAAATTCAAAACCATATCCAGAAGAATAACCTTATGCCAGACAACCAATTTGGATTTCGACACGGGCACTCTACAATCCATGCGGTCACCAAACTCACTTCAGACGTGTGCCACAATCTGAATGAGAAAAATGCGTGTACTGCAGCTATCATGATAGATATGGCAAAGGCGTTTGAATCAGTATGGCTGGACGGTTTAATATTTAAACTCCGTAAATTAAAATTTAGTGAGGATATACTCAAAATTCTACTGGACATGCTTTATAACAGAAAATTCATAACCACCACAGGAGTTGAAACATCGAATAATACATTTCGAATCCATAATGGTTTGCAACAAGGGACAATAAACGCGCCGGTATTGTTCAATATTTACACATTGGACCTCATTACGAACCATCGTTTAAATTCATCAAATGTGCAGACTATAGCCTATGCAGATGACATAGTTGTATATAGTACAGGATCCAAAATATGCGACATACAAGAAAATATCCAGTCAGCATGCAATTTCATAATAGCATTTTTAAAAACCTGGCGGATACAAATAAACGCATCTAAATGTGAGACAATGCTATTTAGAAAGCCATACCAATTTGCTACTGGCGACACACGAAAAAACTGGAAATCATTTCAAATAAAGATCGACGACGTAATTATTCTCCAGAAAAAAATCGTAAAATATTTGGGAATCAATTTAGACCGGTTCTGCTACTTAACGGAGCATATCAACATCCAGCTATCACGAGCTAAAAAAGCAATTATGTTTAATAAAAAGATATTCTATTCAAAATATCTAAATCGAAATGTCAAAAGAATATGCTATCAAACGTTGATCCGACCCATCATCACTTACGGGAGCCCTGTATGGTATAATTGTTCGGCAAGCTACATGGAACGGATCCGTAAATTTGAAAGAACGTGTATACGACGATGCCGAGGGGAATGGCGAAAAGCAGATACGGGATATCGGCACTACATATCAAACCAGATGCAATACAGCAAATTCGAGACCGAACGGATTGATTTGCATATTTTAAAACTAATAAGAAACCACATACTTCGCACAACTGACAATATGACCAACTCACTTACTTACGGACCGCATTTCACAGACGACAGAATAGTACAGAACAGCTTGCGAACAAAAATGATTCCATGACCAGAGGCTTTCGTGCATCTGGACAAGAGAGGGTACATCCAGGATGATGACCAAACTCCTATAATTTATCACATAAAACGTCAACCAAATGAAAAAGGATTTGATGACAATAAATTCAACAATCCAGCAGATCATACACGGTACAGTACTGCCTTCAAAAAAATTAATGAGCGTAAGTTCGCTCACCAAAAACTGAGGTACTGGTGGCTGCAGTAAATTAATTTCTCTACGCTTAGGTTAAATTAGGTTAAGTTGTAAATATTGTAAATAATATTGTAAATAGTAAAGAAATTGACCATGGCGATTTTTCAAAAGCAGATTTTACGCCAACTTTTGTAAAATTAGGTAATTAAACCAAAATTATAGAAATTATATAAAAAATCCTAAAAAATAATGATATTATCCTGAGAATCCTAAAAGGATCAGAGGATCTCAACCCTTGTCATATATCATAATGTTTCTTGTAATATTCTTACATTGTCATAAAAATTGTAAACGAGCAAAGCTTAATAAAAAAAAATCATATTCAAAAAAAAAAAAAAAAAAATACATGTCACCAGCCTCATAACCCATTAGCAAATATAATATTGCCGATCTCATATAAATTTTTTCGACAAATTTTTTTTTAAAAAGGGAACCAATGCACAGTAACCACACCATGCGGACACTTTTTTCATTAAATTTTACTTCAAAAAGTTTAGCTAAGACAACAATTTTTCGTGACATCTATACGTTTAATAAACAAAATTTTACGAAGTTTTTAAATTTTTTTATCGATCTGTATTTTTGACGATTTGCACATGCTGGATGCACATGTTGAAGTATTTACTACATACAGACTTGAATAAAAACGTAAACAAGAAGCAAGATCAACTTTGAATTTTATCAATGGTTTTTACTTTTCGTAAAATATTTTTTTTTTGTTTTGTGTCCTTTTAAAACAAAATTATGTTTTGTGTCGTATATTCCCTATGTACCTTATGTGATATTTTATGATACGAGAGACTCCATTAAAAAGAAGTTTTTGTAAATAAGACTTATTATTATTGTTTTAAATTTAATCAAAATAATTTTTTTCGAGTTATATGCAACATTGTTATTCGTATTATTAAGCGATAATTTGTTAATCCGTGGATAATTGATAGTAGGGATAATAAATAGTAGATTATAATTTTTTAATTTTAAAACTAAGGAAGCATACATGTGCTAATTTTATCTTATCCTTATGAGTGTGTATTTTAAAAACGCATATGAACAAAATCGGTCTTGAACTAGTTTATGAACTAGACATTTTTGTTTTATAAACTTATTCTTAGTGTGGAATACCATCGATGACGTTAACTAGCTCAGCGTTGCACTTTTTTATTTATTTATTCTTGCATCGATTGGTTTTGATACCGAAAAAATCTAGGAATGATAAAATTTCATAGGGATCCGTACATAACTGCATATTTTAAAATTGCATTTCTCAAAACGCCATATTTAAAAACTGCATAAGGTACAAAATTGCATTTTTCAAAACTGCATATTTCAAAACTGCATAAGGTACGAAACGGCATAAGGTACAAAATTGCATTTTTCAAAACTGCATATTTCAAAACGGCATAAGGTACGAAACGGCATAAGGTACAAAATTGCATTTTTCAAAACTGCATATTTCAAAACGGCATAAGGGTTAAAAGAGCATTTTTCAAAACGTCATTTTTCTAAACGACATATTTTAAAACGACATTTTTCAGAATGGCATTTTTTAAAACTGCATTTTTCAAAACGTCATTTTTCTAAACGACATATTTTAAAACGACATTTTTCAGAATGGCATTTTTTAAAACTGCATTTTTCAAAACGGCATAGGTACAAAACTGCATTTTTCAAAACTGCACAAGACAGAATGAAATATTTTAATCGATTATGAATCGAGAATTATTTTTTCATTAATTTCTGGAATATGACCAACAGGTACGGTTATTTATTACACGATGAAATTTGAGATGAATGAAATTTTTGAACATTTGTGAACGATTCTTGGATTAAATTCTAGGATAAAGTCAAATGAAAAGGAACTTGACTATTTCTTTGTCGAGTAAGATTTAATTTCACATGTTTAGGTTTAGTATAGGTATGTTATAAGAAAGGACCTTCATGGAAATTAGAAATTATTTGAAGATTTAGTATGCATATAATATTCTCCTTAACCTAAATTTTTCTACCTATGTCGTTTCGAAAAATGAAATTTTGAAAAATGCCGTTTTGAAAAATGTCCTTTTAAAAAATGTCGTTTTAAGAAATGCCGTTTTGAAAAATGCCGTTTTTAGAAAAATGCCGTTTTGAAAAATGCAGTTTTGAAAAATGCCGTTTTGTACCTATGTCCTTTCGTACCTTATGCAGTTTAGAAATATGCAGTTTTGAAAAATGCAATTTTGTACCTTATGCCGTTTTGTACCTTATGCCGTTTTGAAATATGCAGTTTTGAAAAATGCAATTTTGTACCTTATGCCGTTTTGTACCTTATGCAGTTTGAAATATGCAGTTTTGAGAAATGTCGTTTTAAAAAATGTCATTTTAAAATATGCAATTTCGACCTGGACCCATATTTACACATACGAGTATGACGACGAATTATATTAATTTGATGCTACTTAGCAACAGTGGGCGAAGTGCAACGGAAATACCTACTAAAATGTATCGAATATTGCAGCAACAATGAACCTGCGTTTAATTGTCATTGTTGCCGCATCCCAAAATTACCATATACAGTTTTATCAATTTCCCTTATCCTAACGAAGTTAAATTTCCATTCTTCGCTATTTTTCGTTGGCAGTCGTGCATTATATTTTTTGTGCTCGAATATTATTTTGTTGTTCCTCTGTTTAATAAAAATATAAACAATGGTACGCCTACAAAAAATTACCGATGAGATATTTAAACGTTTAACATTATTAGGTTGAGACGAAATGGTCGGTATAATTTTGGGATGTGCATGCCATGGAGATGGAACCAAACGTTTTATGATCTAATTTACAGGTACAAAAAAATTCTGGTAATGGTTAGTATTTGCAATGCACCTAGAATACAAGGCAATACTGCTTGTTACGTCATCAAATTTATGTCTAAATAAATACATAACATTTAAGGGTTTAACGAAATGTTTAATGCATATTTTGAAAATAATATAATATGTAAATTATTTTTTACCAAATATAAAAAACTCGGATCATTTATTTGACTTTAATGCCATAACAAAGATTGAAATCGTCGACATAAAATGACGTCATATAGCAAAATTTTTAAAGCAGTGAGGCCATTAGTATCTAGGTGCATTGGTATTTATGACATTCGTTACATTTTAGTAGGAGTTTCGGTTGTACTCTGCACAGTATTCCATCAATTAAATGTTTATTATACCTTATTCTTAAAAAACAGTCCGTTTGGCTGATCTTGGACAAGACCATTAAAAAAGGAAAAACCGCAATCAAAATTGTAGTGACGACGAAAGCTAGCAACGCTATATATCTTGAAACTTATATCTTTGAAATTATTTTTTTCCAGATTTCGGAATATATTCCGCCTACAAAATAAATTTATTTTAAATGAAATGATATAACGTTTAAAACCTTATTTCACCAAAGTTCGACATCTATATAGCCCAGTCGGATTGACTATTCTGAATAAATCTTCATACTTAACATTTGTAAGTTGTATTAATTGCGAGATTCTTGCGAAGTTTAGTGGAAATCTGTGTACCAGAAGTGGCAGCTTCCACGGGGGCTTTTTCAATTTCTTCACTGATGTTAAAAAGTTATAGATTTAATGATTAAATTTTCAACAAGGGATTTTGTTGATTTTCTGAAATTTACGCAGGAGTTATGATTTTTGATTGTGCAAAACAGTTTTACCAAAAGAAATGTAACTTTAATTTTCCGCTTTAGAAATCAAGTGGGGTGTATTCGAGATCTATGTATACATTCGTGGTAAAAAAAAGTCTGGTGTTGGCCACAACATTATCACCACTCTAATTGTTTACAAGTTTTTCTGCATCAATGCACTTTGTGCCAATAATATTTGCCACGGAGACGCCGGCGTTCTTGCGTAATGTTTACAAAAAATGTCAACAAAAGTTTCCTTTATATAATATACTCGTAAATGTTAGGAACATGATTACTTATAACTCGTATTATGAAATTTTACTGGAAATAAAATAATAAATTTTAATTTTCATCCCAAGCTTCTTTCTTTTATTGCACCAATTTTAAAAATTCATAAAATTAATTCATAAAAATAACAATCGTTAAATAATCCAAACGTAATCATTTATTAAATTTGGTTATGCAACCAGTTCCAACTTATTATTTTAAAACAAATAATCTATATACATAATATATGGAAATGTAAATCTAAAACCTGATTCTATTTCCTGTCAATCAAATTAGATTTTTCATCTTGAATTAATATTAGTGAACTATTTCCATGTTCCGGGAAATCGCTTAAATAAGTGAAATAATCCCACCAACCAACTAAATTAAAATTATTCATTCGATGAATTTTTTGTAATCAGCAATAACTTTAAGGATCAAATATCCAGATATCATTACATAAGTCAATCATCTGTTCAACCGCTAAGAAATATTAAAGAATTTAAGATTTATTTAATTTGCCCATATTTCATACTTAAATCGTTAAAAAAATTTGCTACCTGCCTTTTAATATTATTAATGTATATTACATCTTGTAATTTGTATGTTATATTAATTATCGTTTATATATTAGCATTAGAATAAATTGCAGTCGAGAGTACACGATCAACGTAAAAAATAAGAAGAAACAAAATAAGAATTTAAAATTTCGTTTTTCTGTTTAAAGGGAAAATAATTTAATTCCTCGGAAAAATAATTTTGTAGAAACAATACATTTATAATATTGGACGTTTTTAAATAAAAGTTTATTGCACATACATCATAAGAAAAAAGAAACACTTATTTTCATAACATTCATTCATTTAAAAAGCAAAACCATAATCGATGCAAGAATAAATAAATAAAAAAGTGCAACGCTGAACTAGTTTACGTCATCGACGGTATTCCACACTAAGAATAAGTTTATAAAACAAAAATGTCCAGTTCATAAACTAGTTCAAGGTCGATTTTTTTCATATGCGTTTTTAAAATACACACTCATAAGGACAAGATAAAATTAGCACATGTATGCTTCCTTAGTTTTAAAATTAAAAAATTATAATCTACATATTTATTATCCCTACTATCAATTATCCACGGATTAACAAATTATCGCTTAATAATACGAATAACAATGTTGCATATAACTCGAAAAAAATTATTTGGATTAAATTTAAAACAATAATAATAAGTCTTATTTACAAAAACTTCTTTTTAATGGAGTCTCTCGTATCATAAAATTTCACATAAGGTACATAGGGAATATACCACACAAAACATAATTTTGTTTTAAAAGGACACAAAACAAAAAAATAATATTTTACGAAAAGTAAAAACCATTGATAAAATTCAAAGTTGATCTTGCTTCTTGTTTACGTTTTTATTCAAGTCTGTATGTAAATACTTTAACATGTGCATCCAGCATGTGCAAATCATCGAAAATAAAGATCGATAAAAAAATTTAAACTTCGTAAAATTTTGTTCATGAAACGTATAGATGTCTCGCAAAATTGTTGTCTTAGCTAAACTTTTTTAATGAAAAAAGTGTCCGCATAGTGAGGTTACTGTGCATTGGTTCCCTCTTTTAAAAAAAAATTTGGCGAAAAAATTTATATGAGATCGGCAATATTATATTTGGCTGAATCGATATCAAGTTTGTTTTGGTTGATATTGTTACGGTGACATCTAGTTTAGAGTAGAATAAGTTATTTTAATAAGTTGCTCAATTTTAATTTTATATGGATCGACATTTAGGCGCTATTTGTATACTAACGTATTTGCGTGTTTAATTTATGAGAACATTTGGGATTATTCTAGAAACAAATATTTTGGTATTTAGAGGCGCAAATTTATGTTGAATGATGAGTCTTATTTTAAACGCGAAAGAGTGAAGTTTAAATAGTGCGATTATTAAAGTGAATTAAATAGTATGTTATAATTGGAATATTTTGTTGTTAATTTTGTGTTGTGTAATTTGTTGTGTTGTGAAACTAAAATTGTGTGTTTAAATCTAAAGAAGTAGGTTTTTTATTCACAATCCAGAGATTCGAACCTTGAGTGACAAGGCGAAAACGTAACAATTGGTGACAGCGGTGGGATTGTGAATAATAAGAAAAATGATTCTCTACGATTTATAGCTTTTGCAATTAAAGAAGCAACTGAAACAGCGAAGTTTGGCCAGTGAAGGCTCAAAAGCTAATTTAGTGGAGCAACTACGTGAGGCTATGGAGAAGGAAGGTTTAGATCCGGACGTGTATGATTTCGAGGAGGAAAAAATGGATGAGACTAATGTAGACAACAAAGCAGAGGACATACAAATGGTAGCCGAAACAACACAACACGGCATTCGAGATCCTGAGACACGCAGAGCGGTGATGTTGTCACCTAAGGCAACTTTCGCGGAAACCATCGCTTGTGCGTTAGTTAACAAACGAAACTACTCAGGCCATCGTCAAACCTGCAATGAAAATTCGCCGAGTGGAGATCGATTCCAAAATAGACACCGAGCGGGCTACGCCAAGGTTCAGAAAAGGAAGTGGCAAAATTAAATGCTGGGTATGTGATAGGATGGGTCACATTTCACGTGACTGCTGGGAGATTAAGAAGAAACGAGGAAGATCGCCATCTCCCATGAAGCGTAGACCAAACGAAGAGCAGACAGAGGCCAGAAAGGAGGGTCAGAAGACAGCGGAGTCGTTAAACTAAAAAGAGTCAGCTTGAAGGGGCAGAAGCTGACTCCCACAACCGATTGCCCCATAATCTCCATCCATGTTTCGAGAGTAGCAAGAGGCGGTGACAGCCTGACAATTGAAGCTGATGAAATGATCAGGAAGGAGCAATTACGGGATGCTGATCTGGCATTCATCATGGAACATAAGGAAAAGGAACACCGGCCCACATGGAGCGAGATAGCCGACAAAACCTCCATCGTAAAATCTTATTGGGCTCAATGGGACAGCCTCCACATGGAAAATGGATGTTTAAAGAGAAATTGGGAAAGCGCGGATGGCAAAGTAAAACAATTGTTGGTAGTGGTTCCAAAAGGTCGGATTGCGGAAATCCTCAAGGAGTATCATGGAGGAGCAAGCGGAGGTCACCTAGGGATTAATAAAACACTAGCCAAAATTCGCCAACGGTTCTACTGGTCTGGATGTAGACAGTCAGTAGTGGAATGGTGTCAAAGATCTGACCAATGTGCGGCAGTAAAGGGACCAGCACGAAAAAGCCGTGGAACCATGAAACAATATAATGTCGGGGCACCATTTGAGAGAATTGCAATGGATGTGGCGGGGCCATTTCCGACCACCGAGATCGGAAATAAATATGTGCTAGTAATAATGGATTATTTCAGCAAATGGCCAGAAGTGTATCCCATACCCAATCAGGAGACAACAACAATAGCTGATGCCGTGGTGAACAACTGGATTAGCAGATTTGGTGTACCGATGGAAATTCACACGGATTAAGGAAGGAAAACGTAACAATATCCTAAACGTGTTACATAAACATTTTGGTTCGTAAACGCACCAGATAGTTTACTCCCTATTCACTAGTGGAGTTCCAAGGAATTTGTGTCTGTTTAACCACACTCAACTTACAATCAGTTGTCTAAACTAAAGGAAAATTTATGTTCAAATGAAATTCTCGATGTCGTTACAAATGGAAAAATATTTCTAGCGGCTGTTAGAGAAATGATTAGCTAAAACTCAAACCAAATTTTCGTCTATCTTGCTCAATATATTCATATTTCTCGCTCAATATATTTTTTCAAAAAGCGCACGTAAAAATAAAAAATTGTATATTTGTGTGTACAGTATAAAAGAAACAAACGGAAAAATACAAATTCAACGTATTTTTTATTTTCGTTTGAAAGTATCTTTTCTCTTATTGTATATGATTTAATTTTAATAAAAGGGAATGAAATGAAAACTAAAATGCACGTATTATGTATATACATAATACATACTCGTAAATACTATTTAAAATAATATGTGTACACGATCGATAATTTCTTGTCGTTTAGGTATATAAAATTTAAAAACATGTGATCATGAAAAGGAAGAAGATCTATTTTAGATATATGTGTGTTGTAGCTACATTGGTTATGGTTTGGTGATAAACACACCCAAAAGTTTTTATCAATTTAACACGAACAACGTGAACTTCCAGTGGGGCAGATCTAAATCTAATAAATGAAGTTGATTATTTTATCAACAACTTAAAAGGTATTTTCTTTACTCTAACCCGGAATAAATCGTATCTCTTATTTTGACTACAAAATGAACGATTTATATGGCATGTAGTATACCATTGGAAAGGGCATAAACTAGAGAATTTTTAAAAAAGGTTATTTACAAAATAACCTTTAGTTTTCTTTAAATTAGTGTTTCCAATGGCGCGAGTGGTCCGCCTTGCGGTCAAACTTGACGCGCCTCCCACGTAAAGTTTTTCTTATATAAAAAAATCGACAAGAACGAATTTAATCTTAGAAATATTGTCTATCGTTTTTTATGACCAAACGCCATCTCTAAGGTAACATGCGAATGCCGTCACGAAAGAAACATGCAAGTTTCAACGCGATAAGGTCATCGACGAATTTATGCACATCGTCCAGCGTTTTGCAGCGTACTGCATTGACCACAAAAAATGGTAGTCGGATGGGGCCAAGTCTGGTGAAAATGCCGCGTGCGGGAGAACTTCAAATCCCAAGTTGAAGTTGGTCTTCTGAGCCACGCGAGCAACGTGAGATCGAGCATTTACATGCATCAGTATAACTTGCCTGCTTGCTCTCCCAGTAAATGGCAATTTCTGATCAATTTCTTTGCTCAGCTTGTTCAGTTGTCGGCTGTACCGTTCTGCAGTCACAGTCTGACCAGTTTCCAGAAGTTCGAATTAAAGCACACCCTTCATGTCCCACCAGATATACAGGAGAACCTCCTTAAAGTGGATGTTCTGTTTTGATGCTAATGGTTACTCGGGATCTATTCACAACTTTTTACATTTGGAATTCTAATAAAAAATATAATTTTCATCACCAGTCACAATTTTCCACAAGAAATTATTTTTGTTGTTGTCGGGCTAGCAGTAAAAGGCATGTGTTCATACCCGATTATACCAATAATTACAAGTTTCATAAGAAACAACGTCGGCACCGAGAACACTACAAATTGATTCCCGTGCTTTAGAAGCATTTTTTCCTTGTTGGAGTTCGTATAGAATGCAGTGCCGAATGTGCTGTTTATCAGTTGCGTTCGTAAACTCTGCTATTCTAAGAGGTTATGTAACTCACGTAGACTTGTCGTTCGTTGTTCCGAGGCCTTGCGTCCGATCTTAATACCATGCAAATATTTCTATTTTAAATATAATTTTAAGCTCGAAGAAAAAATCTGTAGAAATAAGGTCATACACCTAATAAATAAAGGAAGGCTAAATAAATTTGTTTCCATGATTTAAAGTTACAACTTAAAAATTGACTTGCACTTCTTATGAGGATTTTAAAGCTATGCTCATACCGATAGCGAAATGTATATTTTTGAAATTTTCAAATAAGTGGTCATTTGGGGCGGTTTTCATGATAAGGGTGGTTGGTATCTGAAAAATTGAGGTGTACTTTTAATGTGAGCTTGTAAATCGACTGACAACACAAACAACGAATTATTTATATATTGTCATTGCAAAACCTGATGATGGTTTTCACGCTTAGGGTTAGCAGTTTAAAAATGGAATTGCATGGATATTGTGTATACTCATAATTCTATATACCGCAACCGGCATCAAAGTATTATTGTTTTTTCAAATTTGGTTAAAATCAATAACTATAGCTTTCATTTTCAACGTCTTAAAATGTGTGCAAAATCTAGGGCCCTATCATGATTTCCGCCGCGAAACAATTTTTACACGATATCGTGAATTTGGAATCACCAAACACGATAACTTCTCGCCATCTATTCGATATCGAGAAAACTAACGCCATCAAAAAGACGGCGGAAAATTTTTCGAATGATATTTGCTTTTGGTGTTGACGATTGCCTGTAGTTTACGTTTTGCGTTTTAAACTAAAATATAAAATTAATAATGTAAGTAAAATTAAAATAAAAAATGTTTATGTTTATTTGTAGTAAATATTTGTATTTATATCAATAAATTATTTTTCATTTTAATTTTTTCTTTTAGGACAGCGAAAGTTTCCAAAACAAACCCAAAACAATTTGAGGTTATTGTGGTTTATATGGAAAATCATAGGGATTTGGCAACTAACAAATTAGTAGGTACGCAATACAAAGAAAAATCGAATTTTTTGTGGAATGGGTTGACCACTCAAGTAAATGCTGAAGGCCCCCCAGTGAGAAATTCAGATGGATGGAAAAAAGTTTGGAAAGACATCAAATACTATACAAGTTGCAAATTAACATATAACCTAAAAGGAAAAAACCAAACCGGTGGTGGAAAATTTAAAGAAAAAATTATTACGGCACTGGAAGAACGCATTATAGGAATTTGTAAACTTCGTACTAGAGCACAGGGTCTAAATTATTCCCACAGTTTTGGAATTGAAAAGGATGTCCCACAAATATCTCCTTCAGAAATTGAAAATACCTCAGTTACAATCATCCCTAATTTAGAAGGTACTACGATACCCGATGAATATCATTCGCTGTGATGGCTTCAACTGAATAGCACGTATAATTGTGTAGTAATGTTATAATTTGTTATTTTTCTTTAAATTTTTATTTCGTTTGTTGTTCCATAAATTGTGTTAAATTGTGTTAATTTATGTTGTGAACGCATTATAGTGATTTAACAATTTATTTACTAGTGTAAGAAATCCGCAAACAATAAATAAACATAACATAAATTTTTTATTGAGTATGGCGTCCGTAAAAGTTGAAATTTTTGTGAGTGCATCAACAATATTAGTGGTAAACTCGAGACAATTGAAAAACACTTTGCTTGTTTCAAAAATGAATTTATGGCGGCTATTTGTGAAGTTAAAAATGATATGATATCTGAAATTCATAAACTATTTGATAGTGTGACTAAAATGGTTGGCGTGATCGAAGACCGCGTTGATCTTATTGAACGGGAATTGATTGCTTGTGATATGATGGTAAGTGGTGTACCAATTGTGCATGGCTTGTCTCCGGATAAACATATATATGATATCTGCAAAGCTGTCGGGTATATGGATACCGACAGTATTATTAATACTTTCCGACTACCGCATAAACTTAATAATACTAGTAAAGCTTCGCTTATTGTGGTTAAGTTTCGAAGTCGAAAGGATAAATCGACCTTTTTCAAGAAATACATGGAATTTGGTGGCCTTAAACTAGTGAATATTAGCTTGGAAAATGATAAACGTATTTATTGCAATGATGAATTAGCCAGGGTCAATTCCAGTATCTTTGCAAAGCAACTACAATTCGAGAAGTCAGTCTTTAAAGCATTCACCAAAAGAGGTTCAGTATACGTATCAACTGGTCAAAATAAAGATCCCGTTCTAATTAAAACACTAGAACAATTAAAATCATTTGCAAAACCAAAGATAGTAGCATCAGCAAATTCTGCACCTATATCAACAATCATTACTAGACAAAGGATCAACTCCACATCGTCTGCTTCTAAACAAAATGACGGGAAATCATTATCATCATCAACAGCCTTTGCTGCTACTAATAAACCAGTATTTCGTTCGGCGATTCAACCTATAGTGTAAACACCGTTGTTCACACAGTTAAATATCATCTAATTGATGCAAATTTATTTCCGGATTTTTGAATTGTAATGCAAATAAATATGTTAGCAGTACAACAAGATTTATGGCATTCTACGTTAACTAATATACAGTCAATGATACAAGGACATAAATCATACAAATATAATTGTTACTAATCTATTTTCGGATTATCAAATTATTGGCAATAAGTGACATCATTAGTACAACAAGTTCTATGTTGATCTACATTATTTAATATACAATAATTATCATCCAATTGATGCAAATTTATTTCCGGATTTTTAAATTGTAATGTCAATAAATAATGTTATCAGTACAACAAGTTTTACGGCATTCTTCGTTAACATACAGTCAATGCTACAAGTACATAAATCATACAAATATGTATACATAATTGTTACTAATCTATTTCCGGATCATCGAATTATTGGCAATTAGCGACATCATTAATACAACAAGTACTATGTGATCTACGTTATTTAATATACAGTTAATACAACAACTTCATAAATATATGTTAGCAATATACAGTCAAAACGTCATCAAAAAACAATCAAAATTATTGGTTTAAAGTTGTGCGCGTATACAAATATTATTACTGTATGTATTTACTTTCAACTTTGACGTATAACTCGGTGTTATTCATTGCCAACGTCCTCTTACGAAGTCATCAGTACATCCACATCGCTATTTTGTCATCACCTCACAAATTTGGGATATTCAACGAAGTTTTTTATCCGGGAGCCTTTGAGTGTATTCTGTATGTTCAGTATGTTCAAATGTATGTACTATAGTATAATTTAACAAATTGAATATTCTACACAGCTATATTTATTTATTTGTTTAAATAGTCAGTATATTATTATTATTTTTTTTTTTTTTTTTGTTTGTTATTTTTACTTTTCATCTTCATTTTTATTTATATTTTTTATGTTTTGCTTAAATGATAATTATAATGATGGTAATCAGTTAACCTCTAGTTTTAATAATCGTAACGAGGAGAACAACGCGCCTTCCGATATTTTGATTGTTCATCAAAATATTCGTAGCCTTCGAAAAAATTTTGATCTACTCGTAGCCAATATAAACGCATATAGTAAAAGACCTTCGTTTATATTTCTAAGTGAAATTTTTATAAACAGTTTGGAATTGTCGTCTTATAATTTAAATGGTTATACACTGTTCGGTTATACTTCTCCATAAACAGCACAAATTTTTTCGTTAGCCTGAGCCGCGTTTTTACCTTTGTCGTAATATGAAAAGATATCGAATTTTTTCATTATTTATCTCCATGTTTAAAATATTGTAACTTTTTATTCACTTCACCCATTTTAAGGTTTTGTATTTTAAAGTGCAAGTTAAAATGTCACCTTTCAAACGCACATAAGAATTATCCGATACGATTATGGTTACTGAGATATATGAATGTAATGCCATCTACCGGGAAAAAGGCCACGACTATTGCCCCTACCATATATATCGCATTTCATTTCATTTTATTTTCTAAATAAAAAAGATAACGTTGTAAAAAAATGAGAGTATATTTGGTAACTGACGACATAAGTCGTCTCAATGTAATTAATAAAATAAAAAAATTCGTTATAAAAAGTAAAGTTCGTAAAAGGAAGAAGAGCAAGTTTTATTTTTCCCTGCCCACGACTACTCGAACCAAAATATAACTCGCGCAAGAGACCCATTGTCGGTCGGTTTTATGGTATGTGGCACCATCTTGTTGAAAGTAAAGGTTGTTCACATTCATTGCGTCGATTTGAGACCATAAAAACTTGTTCAGCAGGGCTCTGTAACGGTCGCCATTAACGGTAACTGTACAGTTGAAAATAAGTTTTCAATATATCGAAACGCTCCTCAAGCAAAAACATGATTGTTTCGTGACGCGGAATATCAAACTGATGGGCTGTCATAATTTCAAGCAAATTGTTCAAAAACCCATAGATGGCCTACCCTGTATAACGACATGTCTCGAAGGAAATTGATAGTTTATTAGGGTTTTCGACACATAAACACAGGAATACCTGAATTGTGTATAGTATAGAGTCATTATAAATTATGACATGTCCATATCAAAAGACCAATATTTTTAAATTGAAGAATAAAACGAACCAGTTCTCTTAGATATATTTTAGAATTTACTGTAAACCAACTTACACTGACGCCATGATACCCAATTTTTCGAACCATCATATCTAACAACAACGGGTATAGTAACAAAATAATTGTACGAGATAGTTACCAATATAGCATACACTCTACTGAAAATATTACCAAGAATTGTCGCCGATTAGAGTACACGGAAGAAAGCAGGACAATGGGAAACACAGGAAAGCCTTTGGAAAAAACAAATTGTACTATTAAAATCTAAAGAGGGTCTATCAATTTCTCAACAAGATTGTGTGCTGAACCTTTTTGGCTGTCTTCTGTGAGAGTTCTGATGTTCTAGATTCGCGCCCGTGCCCGATAAGCTAATGCTCGATATTATTCGTTCCATTCCATACTTTTTACTTTTTCTTCTATATGAAGTTATGATGTTCTCAAGCGGTCACCCAAATTTGTCTAGCCCATGCAGTGGTTGCTTGATGTTCGAGTTGAAGTTATAGCCGTGTTTATTACTCGAGCACTATCCGGAGCCGAATAGAAAATTTCTACAGAAACTGCAGCTATTATTCACTGGTGGCGCTATACCATATAAATGAAAAACAAATGCATCCATAAAACAAACATTTATCACTTGAAATATACTTATTTATTTTGACATGACGTTATGATATGATATGATATGATATGATATGATTGAGGCGTACAGGCCAGCCATAACGGCGATCCTAGGTACGTTACCATAATCCTGAAATATCAACAATCAAATAACAAATTATATCTGAATGCGAATTATATTTCAGCATCATGCGGGCCCAGGCCCTGCCTGCATCCTTAACAGATAAGGTTATTTAGGAAAGGATGTTAGTCACAGAAACAACTAGGGCGAACCGCAGCAAAGTCATTTTCTAACTACTTAAATATATTAAAATGTTAGTTACAATTAAATTCACACTCTAGAGTAGATTTTGTTAGTTTATTAATTTGGGTTAGCTGTGGTTGTGGTAAAGGATACTTATACTCATCATATGTATTCGGCATCAGTCATAATAGACTGGTTAGGTTATTTAATTCACATCTACGGGTCATCTCATCATATGCTGTTTGTAACCTTATTTTACCCTATCTTCCCACCCAACACCATCTAACCGAGGGATTTCACGTTCGTAATTACTCGACAGCATTATCATACATATGATGACCTAAATATTCCGTTGCTATTGTAAAACAATTAAATTGAAATTCGGTATTGTCATTAAACTACCTATATTTAAATTCATCCAACTAAAAGCAGGGTTGATTTATATCTAACATTCACACACTTCACTAAAACATAACCTGAATTCAACAAGAAAAATTGTCGAAAAACAACATTCCATGGCAAAAGGTCTTTGGATCGTTAACATATTTGATTATATTGAGTTTATCCTCAAAGAGCAAATAATTAAATAGACCCCCTGATCAAGAATGTTGCAATCACAGTCTTCCCTGACCTTCCGGTACGTTTAAAAAATAATAATAATAAAATAAATTGAATTATATTTGCCGACAACTTTATTGTTTCTTTAAAGTCAGGACTTTCGACAAAATTTCAATTTATAGAATTTATTTAAAGTAAGGAACAAATTTAATTTAAGAACACAACATATTCTAAAAAAAATCTCGAGCCTAGAACACACGTTTTAATAAGAACAAAAATAAAATTCGTAAATCGAATCCTTTTCCCGTAAGCAGAGACTTTTCGTTCACCGGGATTGGTGTAATTAAAATAAAACAGAGTTAAAGGTATATTGTACAACAATTTATGAGCCAAATGTACGTACTAGTACTAGAGTACAACAATAACAATGTTTCGAGACGAGAGGATATTAGTTTTAAAACAAAACAAATAAAATTTATGATCGCAAAACAAAATTTGAGAAAATAAAATCGTAAGCAAGAGACACAAATATGGTATGGTACACCAAATACACGCAACGAAACCTTATAATTATAACTGAGTGCGTACAATGTACATTCATGTTCAAATCCAAAACCAACAACATTGTTGTTGCTAGTTGGTTTTGTCGCAAGTCGCAATTGCAATACTTGCAAATATGTACAAAATTTATTTTTAAAGTATGTATATGTATATTCTCAGGCAAATACGTATGTACACAGATTATAATATATTACAAACGCATTTACAAGAAAACACACAGCAAAATACATAATTAATATAAAAACAAAATCAAAAACTCATCTTTCAAATCCACAAGTTCCACGTGCACGCATTGATAATGTTCACATAATTTCACTTAACTTATTTACATACTATGTAGTGCATTTTATCAAGAATACACTACAACACATATTTGTTATTAATTTATCCACTATTCCCGCACAGAAAAATTAAATTTAATTTTAAAACAAGGAGCGACACAAAACACGTCTACTCCGTTTGAAATCCGAACTCTCTCCTCCTTATTTATTTTGACATGACGTTATAAACAAAAATTCATCTTACTGCGTTTTAAACTTTTATTGTAAGATTAAAAGCGTCTACACACGATCTGACTTGTCAGGCCGACGATCCAATAAACTACCTGATATTCATTTTTCCTTTTGCTTGCGTTGAATACAAATGTAAAATTTTACGTTTGTGATTTTTCTGATTTAATTGTTGGGCATGAAAGTTTGTACTGCGAAATACAAAATGAATAAAAAATCGAAAAAACAAAAAAATTGAGAACGCGCTTGTTGCGTGTTTAAATATTGGTGATAAAAAGCACAAAATTATGGTTGTTAGACCGTAAAAAATTAAGTCATGTTCTTAAGTAATTTATTCCGCCATTCCACACTTTGATTCTTTCGTAGTGATTCTTTCCTCGTTTCCTTCCCCTTTACCTACAAACTAAAAACAGTTTGTTGGTAAAGGGGAAGTAAACGAGGAAAGAGTCACGACGAACGAATCAAAGTGTAGAACCCCGGATTTGGGATGTCATGGAATTCAAATTTTTAACAAAAAAAAGTATTTATTATTTCAATATTATATTATTATTAAATAAAAAGTTATTAAATATCATTATGTCGTTAAAATTGAATTATTTACTATTAAAATATATTTATTAATTATTTTATTTTTAACCAACAATCCTTTTTGACATAACCAATCACCCAACAACGCAACACACGACCTGATTTGGTCAGACGGTTGGATAGTTGGATGGCGGTTGGGTGGATTTTTCACCTGACATCACCCGACAGAAAAATTGTCATATGACAAATCTACACACGACCTGATTTGACTTCTGATCTGATCAAAACAGCCCGACCGCCTGACCAAATCAGATCGTGGGTAGGGGGTATACGTTTCTAATGGTTTCAGGGGCTTACAAAATAAAGGCCTTTTTAAATTTCCCATTGAAATGGATAGCGCTCCCTATAGCGGCTTCCGATAAATAGGAAGAGCAAACAATATTTTTATCAATTTTTAACTAAAAATTTGAATGAAAAATATTAGTTTGTAGTTAAATAATTTAATTATATAGAAAAGTGGCTGCTCCAGATTCATATATCGGGCACTAATAAAAAACACAACAATTATCTCTACTCAAAATTCATTTTTTTCTGTCTGTTTTGAAGTCTTACTGTTCAGATGCCAGTAAATGTCAGAATAATAAATAAGGTTTGATTTTTTTTACCATTTTGAGAGAGATGGTACTGAGAATTCTTATAATTATGGGTTTCAAACGAACGTTAAGTTTTTATGTGAAGCGACAAGGAATAGAAACAATTTGCATTTGGGCTAAAATGAACGTGCCTGATACCAATTTTTATTTGATGTTAGTTTGTACCAGTTATTGATAGATGGCGTAGAACTCAATACAGTAAAATTTCATGTCTGTGAAGTTAGCATGTAAAGTTAGCACGATATTTGCGATTGCAACACTCTTGGGTTGAATCTTGAATATTGCATTTTTAGAACAAGATAGCACGAAAAATTGTGAAATGTTGTATCATCATTTCTTACCGAAAAATGTCGAATTCGAAAAAAGTCGAATCGAAAAAGTGAAAGTTGTATCATTTTTGCTTTTCCAAAATGATACAACATAACGCCATTCGACTTTTTTCAAATTTCGATTCGAAGGGATGGTACAACATACCGCCCATAATATAAATTTATAAAAGTTAGCACGAAAAAAGTTTCAATAACTAAATGCTCAAAAAAATTAAGTAAAAAATTTATCAAACTCAAAATAAGTATACAAAATAAAATTTAGCAAGAACTACGCAACAGATTATAAAAATAATTAAAATAAATCATTTGATCAAACTTGATATAATAGTCCCTTCTAAAAATTTATGAGATATGAAATTTATTTTTTATTGTAGAAGAATCCTTAATGAACTTCTTAGACAAATTTCAAAGCAATCTTATTGGTCAGACGGCAGTACTAATTCAACCATTTATGAACAGAGTCCTTTTTTTCAAGATTTTCGTGAAATTTCCAAAAATTTTGTGATTGATAAGAGTAAAGGGGGATTGAACTGTTTTTTCAATCCAGAGTTTGTAACATACGCAATTACAGATAATGTTACTAGATTGTGATGCGACTGTACTATGTCACGTGTCCCTCGATTGATATGGCTAAATTTCAAAAGTATGTTACAAGTTTATAGCTAAAATACCAAGTACCGCATTATTCGAGGACTTTTATTATAGTAGCGCGAAATCATTACCGTTGTAGTCATTTTGAGCGCGAAAGAGCTGAAATTTTATTATGCCAATTATTATTATTTTTATTAAACCGTTGAATATTTTTCTGTATTTTTTTGGGTGGTACGATTTTGGTTAGTCGATCAGTAGCCAAGTTAGAAGATAAACACAAAAAAAAGAAATTCTAAAACAAAACGTGAAACAAAATCATAAAATTACAGTTAAAGTTTGTTTTTCTTGAGACGGTTTGCTAGAGTGAATGTGCAAGTGCATATAAATAAATTATAAAAAAATCGCAAGACTAAAATTGAAGCGATAGTGAAATGTAAAGGTGTTACAAAAACCCAAAAGAAAAATATTTACAGTCTTTAACGATCGTAAGGCAACGGCAGTGATTAATTGCGCATAGTGGAATTAAGAATAAAAACTTTGGTTAAATGTACAGATTTATATAATACCCAGTGTACATTTTACATTAATATCTGAGTGGCTTACATAGAGTGATTTTACCAGTCAGGTTGAGCGAAGCAAGGAAATATCGTTTCGGAAAAAAATCTACCACATGTTCTACATCCACGATAACACTCGATTTGATATTCGTCATACACTACATAATTGGCATTCGACAAGAGAGTAATTATCGAATTCAAATTACGAGTGATCAAAGTGAACGGATTTGGTTCATCGTTCATAAGATATCAATCCACATGCATTTTGGATGATTATGAATAAGTTATAAATGCCGATACAAAAATAACTCGATGTGCTGGTATTCTACATTTACGGTCAACAGTTTAAGATTATTACGTGATCAGATAGTGTGTCGTCATATCAGCTGACGTATTTTGTGCTAAGGATAGCTAATGTTGTGTTAATTATTTTTTTTTGTTGCTTTGCGATGCTATTCGTATTGAATTGTAATTTTAATTAAGTTGTTCGCATTTTGTTCAATTTATTAATTTCAATCAACCGTTAATTAAAAATATTTTTGATGTTGAAAGCTTTTCTTTCAATTTAGATTTAACAATTTTTTTTTATTTTTTCTGTGAGCTTAAAGTTAATTGAATTAAATTTTTTTTGTCGTTCGGGTATTTAGGTGAAGTACCAATTTCATTATTAATTTTTTCTATGTAAATATTCTCTTGTACAATCATGTCTTGGAAGCGCTTTCATCAGCTACGATTAGCAAGGTAATGTTTATGTATATATATATATATATTTACAATCTTTTTTTTTGTGCCGTAAATTTATTTGTTTTTTTTGGGTTAGAATTTATGAACCCTTGTTAATCTAATTAACTAAGCAGTTAAACTTCCAATTAACAAATTATAATAGTTATTTTATTCTATTGGATGATTTTTTTTGGATACAATAAATTTTGTCAACTTATGCAATTTAATTACCGATTTATTCTATCTTATTTATTGAGTTGTTCCTTGTGGTGTTTTCTAAATAAATATTAAATGAATTCCTAAATTTACAATTGTGGCCATGAAGTAGGTGAGTTGAGTGGATTAGGTAAGTGCTTTTATATCAAGTATGTTTTCCCTTTGCCATAACACAGCTGTGACTAATAAAACAAACACCCACGACCAAGTATTATAAACCTCAACCGCATGAACCGGGAGTTTTATGGCTTAAAATCTTTTTTTTTGTTCACAGCGATTTCTTTTTATGTCAACAGCGGCCTGTCTTTCTTTGTCATTCCATTAATTTATTAGTTTATTTTTAGGCCAATGTTACAAGTTTTTAAATCTTTTTTTAAAAAAATATATTACGTATATTGCTTTATGGAGTGGTTTATTGCATGCAGGAAAGCGATACAGCAATTCTCACGTTGAAAATCATTGTGCAATAATTAAACGTAGATGTAGAGATTTTCCCATTATAAAAAGTGTACCTACTGAAGCGCTTAGATTTGCAAAAGAGATACATTTACGAAACAGCTCAATATTTAAACAATTAGTTGCAGAAATTACTAAAATATCCTTCAAACGATGTCCCCCAAAAAATGTCGTTACAATTACCATCAAAACCTGTTGATTTGTCATTAATCGAATCGAAAACGGCGGAAGAGACTTGGAAAATAAACTTATCACTAAACATAAAAAATGTAAGCCGAATTTTCAATATAAAAAACTAAACAAACTTTCTCAGTCAAATGACAAAGAACTTCAAAATAAGTAAATTTCTATTTTGGGATTAGGCTTAAAACCTACCGAAAAAATAACATTAAACAACCCTAAACCTCACCTAAAATCACCGAATCACCTAAAACTCAGTCGTGACCTCATAACTGGCCATTACTTTAAAACGGGAGCCTTAAAAATGATTATTATTATAAAAATACTTTTGCGTTCGATTCTTTCATTCAATGCTCTTTAAACTCATTTGATGTTAGGGAAATGAAGGAATCAAAATTAAAAGATATTCTTGAAGCTCTTGCAGAACGAGATATCAGTCAAGCCTATTATATCAGAAACGAAATTTTGACCGATATTTATAAACACCAAACCTTCTGTGACTGTAACATTACAAAAATTTTTGATTATTTCCTGAAAATGTACCCTTGTGCATTTATTAATTTTGAATGTCCAAAATGCCTACAAACATCATTAGAAGAGAGATCATATTTAAATTTAGATGTGTTTCAACTAGAAAAAATTGGGTTTCAGAATATTGATAGAAGTTTTTCAGAAATTCATAAAAAGCGATGTCAAATTTGCGATATCTACTTAGATATTTATAGAGTAAATTCATTAGGGGTTGTTGCAATACAAACAGAATTCATAAACAAGCAAGCACCAATTCCAATAAATCATATTCAAAACAACATTACCTATCAAAATTCTGAGTATGAAATTAATTCAATAGTGAGTTATGTACCATCAACAAGTCAGCCACATTACCTAAGCGTTTGTCGAGTGGAAGAAAGATGACTGAAATATGATGATCTAAAATCATACGCGCAACAGATAGGAAATTCATCTAAAGAAATGGTCATACCCCACATATTAATGTATAAAAAAAAATAAATTTAAAACCCTACAAACTATAAAATGGTAAATAAAATAGTCTTCCGTTAGAGCATCTAAAATAGAAAATTCTAAATTTAGAAATTTTAATTTGGATTAAAATAATGTGAAGGTTGGGTGCGGAAACAATTGAAACAACCAAGAAAAATTTATTAAAAACTTATACAACAACAACAAATATGAAAAATCCGATGAACCAAAATCATCTTTCTGAAACGACCGGAAAAAAATTATACTTCTAAAAAAAAAAATAAAATCCATGTCAGACAAACTTTGCCCAGCTCGAAACATTAGTATTCCCTAAATATAAAAATTAAATTCATGTCCGACAAATGCTTGTCAGAAATAGGCTCGCATCATTAAATCTATCTTTAGACTAAAACGATTGCTTTGAAATTTTTCTAAGAAGTTCATTGAGGAATCTTCTACAATAAAAAATTTATTCCATGTCCGACAAATGCTTAGAAAAAGCCAGCTTCAACCATTTGTACTGCCATCTGACCCATTCGATTGCTTTGAAATTTGTCTAAGAAGTTCATTAAGGAATCTTCTACAATAAAAAATTTATTCCATGTCCGACAAATGCTTAGAAGTGGCCAGCTTGAACCATTAGTTCTGCTGTCTGACCTATACCTGCTGGTTGAAAGATGATTGCTTTGAAATTTCCGATTGTACGAAATATTTAATTAATAATCTAATACGATAAAATTGAAAATAATAACTTCAAATTAATGAATAATTAAGTTTCTACATTATTTTCTATATATTGATTATATTTCTTTGTTTTTTTCATTTCTCTTATATGTTTAAAATTTCGTGCTAACTCTATCGAATACTCAAACCACTTTTAGAACACAAATCAATTTAATTTTTTAAAGTTATAATATAAATATATAATTAAATTTATCGGTAGGCTATCTTTAACTTATTTAATTGTTTTCTATAAATTACTTAAATCATATAATTAATTTTCAAAATATGTAAATTATGACATTTTGGTGATGTTTTTTAGTACTATTTGATTTAAAATAATTGGTTAAGATCTGTGATAAAAATTATTGCCATACGTACAATTTTAAAACAAATCGTTCTAACTCTACGTGCTAGTTTCACATTGTAAAATTTCTGATTCGCAAATTTAATTTGAGGTTTATTAGGATTAGAACTATCAGTCACTAGTATGTATAAACAAACGATAATTTAGTTTGGTTAGCAAATACGTCGAAAAAATCGATTTGAGGCATACGTTATAAGTTTCTTGGAAATTATTTTTTAGTAACTAAAATATCAGGAAACAGAAGTTCAAAATATGCAGATCATTCGATCACTACTGGCGTGAATTACAAGTAGTTTTCAACGTTTTCTACAAGTAGTCGACATTGTCTAAAAGTAGTTAACGTTTACGATGAGGCGGTCACATAAAATTACCAGATACCCCTAAAGCCCGCCTCTACACACAGTATTATTAAACACAACAACAATATAATTTCAATAATTAATTATTAACCCGCACTTTACACCATTTGCAATTATTTTAAATTACCTAGCAAATTTCAATGTGACGGTCTTTTATTTTTATAACTTATTCACCGCAGTTCCACACTAAACTCAATTATGATGTCACAAATATCAATAATTTAATTGTAACATATATATGTAGAAATCTAACATAATTTAATGTTGCCGCAACGACTGGCTTAGTACCACAAATCCAAGGAACGTATGGCCACACACAATAAAAGTTCAATATTTCAAACCTTTACTAAAAATAAGAGGCGTTGCTAAAAAATGGTTGTGTTGAGGCACAAATTACAAGTTCAGAGTTGTATACATGTTTCACATCGTCACTGTATTTAACCCGCGTCGTTTGAATCGATTACAAGAATATCAAAGTTCATGTGACGTGACCCAACTTTTTTCATTTAATTACTGAAGTGAAGTTTTAACCACAAATGGAGAGTAAACTCCATGGGTAGGGGCCCAATCTATATGATTGAAATGTGTTTCATCACGTATGAAGTGTGGTTTGAAGTGAAGTTTTAACCACAAATGGAGAGTAAACTCCATGGGTAGGGGCCCAATCTATATGATTGAAATGTGTTTCATCACGTATGAAGTGTAAACCGAACAAACTCTAATGTAAACAGAAATTGTTTGTTTAATTTTATACTTTGCTGATTGAATTTATTACTTTGCTTTTAATTGGCGATTGGTTTGCAAACTTGTTCTTTTTCAGTATGTACAAGTTCTCTATGCTTTTATCTAATTGATCGGTAATATTGTAGGTGAGTAATATTATAATTCAGCACTGGTGCGAGTGCTGATATGATCTACTCTCTCCCCAGTCCCCAACTATTTTTTGTATGTACGTTTTTGGTTATCTCGATTGTTTCCGTCGTAAATACTTTTGCTTGGACGATTGCTGAAATGATCAAATAAAACCTAATATCATCAAAATTTTAAAGATAAAATGGTGTTTAGTTATTTAAAATTCATATATGAATTTTTGGAGATCTGGTTTAGTATATAAAGCTCAGCTATGGAGATCAGTTACAGCCTGTTTATAATCCATATCCACTAATAACATACTGAATAGCAAGCCGGAAGTCGAAGTGAGGTTCTTTCAACAAAATAAATATTTAGTACTACTAAACCCACAGTTTTTTTTAAATCAAAACATTTATTTTTTTAAATTTCGTGAATGAACACTAACCAATTATCATTCTTTACATACGTGGACACACCATATCCAACTACGATATCGTCAACTTTCAAAGTTGTTTCAAATTTATAATTTTTTATCAAGTATGCCAATCCCATGCACATTGAGATTTGGGCAAATTTATAACCAATACAATTTCGTGACCCATAACTAACGGCCGCGTAGCAACGGCCTCGGGTAAAAAATGATCTGGATTGAATTTCATTGCGTCCTTTCCCCATATATCGGTACGCTGATGTAAATTTATAATGGGAATAACAATGTCGATACCGGCCGGCAACATACCTTCTTCTGAAAATTATATAAAATATATTATTATTACACATCGCTAAACAAACAAAATATTACGTACTTAATGGAATATCTCGTGACGGGGTTCGTCCTAACATTGAGACAAACGGATAAAGCCTAAATGTTTCTTTAATGAATTGATCCAAAAATTTTAGTTCATGTAATTTAGATATATCGATATCATGATCATCATGCAACTCAAAAAAGTGGCAAACCTCTGCGTAAACCTTTTCCTGGTGTTCTTGGTACAATGCCAACATCAATATTACATTGGAGATACTGCGCGTTGTGGTTTCTATAGCAGCCAAAAACATAGTCATTGACGTGTGTCGATATTGCAACACACTTATTGTACCATCGAATCGGAGGCGTGTTAATTTCTCCAGAAAATGTTCATCTTTTGCAGGTTCCGCGTCCCCACGATCGTCACTTTTATAATTTTTCATTTTATTTTGATACTCCTCGATTTTTTGTTTTAACATCGGTTGAAGTTCCTCTCGCAATTCTTTGTTCAATTTCTTATCTTCGGATTCACCCCCGAACAGTTTTCGGATTAAAATTAGATAAATCTGAAAATAAATTTGAACAAATCGATTACACCATAATTGCATTAAACGTTCTACTAGCACGAAGCAATGTTTAGATGATTCCAGCTTTTGTTGAGTACTCCCGTAAATTGTACGGGTTATTAAATCTGTTACGTTGATTCCTATAGTTGATGAGACATCAAATTCTTGTCCACCAATGGCATGTTCTTCAAAAGCTGCTACAGTATTTCGGCCAAATCTATTAAATTCTTTTGCATATGAATTTATTACTCGGGGGTTAAATGCTGTATTCAGATGTCGTCGCTGACTTCTCCATTTTTGATCTGTAATATAAAATTATTGTACATGATGTGACCATTTTACTAATTTTACATAAATACCAGTTGCAACCAGAATTCCTTCCCCACCAATCGTTATGCGATAGATACTTGATTTATTTACACAATGCGGAGACGTTAGTACCGTTTTGATATCCTCAGGACTATTTATTACTATCACTGGTTTTGGGCCAAACCAAACTTTGAATGTTTTCGATAGTCTCGAATCACGTTTACGAAATATTTCATCTTTTCTGTAGGAATATTAAAATGTGTGTAATTTAATAATTGCTTATAGTATTTATTTTAACTAACATCACTGTCATAAATTAATTTGCGGTATATAATTAAATTTAAAGTAGCAAACATTAATTACCATGAATTGACCATTTTGAAATGGACCACACTGGCACATCACCCAATATTGGATAATCTAAATTTGTGCCGGGAAAATGTTTAAGGTTTGCGTTAAGTTCACGTTTTCTTATACTTAGCACTATACTCCAATATGCAAGCAAAATCGCAATCACGAACAAGAGCAACATTTTTTTATAATCATATGTTGAACGGCCTTAATATTTTACTATCTTTATTGCACAACGAACAAACTTCAAATGAAATGGGTAATCATGAATTTATTGCGCTTTAATGCAACAAGCAATAATATTCATTTTACAACAATCATACCGGGTGTTCCTCTTACTTCAGCCCGGGCGTTAATTTTATATTTTAATTTACCACCTTTTATACAATTTGCCTGGAAACATAAAATAATTAAGATGGAAATAGTTTGTGATGGTAAAATGATTCCTTTTAAATGTCTATATTTATTATTTCTCACGTGTGAACAGACTGTAGTCTGATTAAACAATTATACGACCTTGAAGTATAAAGTAGGGTTAATTATTATTAAGAAAGATTGTAAAATCCAAGAGAGCGGCACTATGTATACATAGGCGTAGAAGGATAAACCCAATAAAATGTATTTTATCTATATATGGTATAAAAAATAACAAAACAAATTCAACAATTATTTATTAATTCACTTCATACCATTTACAGTGGTTTTAAATCAACTGAATTTACTTTCGGGCTTAAACTATCATGTACCGCGTTTACAACTAACACAACACTACTACCAATATTTAAACCTAGATGTCACCAACCTCATAACTCACGACATCAAATCGTATCGATATCGAGTTTGTTGGGTGATTGTCGAGCAACAGAGCATTTCATATTTATTTAACACCTGATATACGGACAAGCTGAACAAACGGCAAAGGAAGCAAATTGGTGGAACATTTTGAGGTGGAACCATAACCTCACGACGTATTTCCAGTTACTGATTATTTCATCATCAATGTTCAATTTCAATGTAAATATAAAACAATTGACACCACTCCGACTTTTATAGTTATTTTCTTGCAGGTTTGGCTATGGTAGTGGTATATATCCTCAAGGTGTTACATAAACATTTTGGTTCGTAAGCGCACCACATAGTTTACTCTCTATTCACCATAAAATTGCTTTGACATTAATTCTGCAGTGATGTGTAGAGTTGTCTACCAGTGAAGTTCTCAGGAATTTGTATCTGTTTAACGCTATACGGGTAGAGGTGCAATGCAACTAGTACAGTTTTTTCCTTCTCTTCACGAGGTGTTATGGTTTTCTCCTGAAGCATTAGCTTGCATCTAGCGGACGGCGTTTTAACATTTCCCTTACTAGATTAGATGAGGCAGGTTGAACCTCGATGAGCGAGCTCATCTGCTCTAAAATTCCTGGTAATACTGAAATGTCCTGGCACTCGCTCTTTAAGTGAATGTTGAACTGAGCTACCATCTCTTTAATACATAAGAGACAATTCTGAGATACTTTCGAGGTATAGAAAATTGGTAAAGTAGGTATTTGATCGGAGTCTGACTGTTACTCTGCGGCCTCTTTTATCGCCATTACTTCATCTTGGAACACGGTGCAATAGTCCAGAAGACGGAAAGACAGGTTGAATCACAGAACACTAAACTCCAACCTTAGACCATCCATCTTTGAACCTACCGTAAAGATGCTGTATACGATAGCGGAAATTTGACAGCCGAAAATAAGAGATTACGCTACTCGCTGCAAGTTGCAGCATTATCACAAAAGAGAATTTCTTATAATTACCAACGCAAATTTTTCATTCATTTTACATCTCTTTTATCACTAAATAAAACATCCCAGCGGAATAAAATATTAAAAGTGATCCTTAAAATGGCAAATTTATTGATCTCCGAAATAAAGGAACTCGGTAAATGAAATCTTGACGAATATGCCATTTCTTAACGAATTACGATGAAATTTGGATAGATCAGAAATTTTAAAGTAAGTTTTGGTCAAAATTCTAGGATCTGTCCGTGCTGGACTAAACTCGGCCATTTCATAACCAATCCTTATGAAAAATGGTAGATACCTACCATTTTCACATTCTTTACACGATATAAATATAATTTGATCAATATCTCAAAAACTTCCACTAGGTATCTTTCTTTTGTTTTTCTAATCGAACAATCACAAACACATATAATAAAATTGGTCACTGGATTATCTCATATAATAAAATTGGTCTAATGATCGAAGCGAGAGACACGGGTGCTATAAAAAATTTAATGACGGGCTCTGACAACCACCCAGGGAACTATCCAGATTACCATTCACTTTCATCCCTTTTTTAAGCATCTGATCTATTAGCGTATGATTAACGTATATGTTCTCCAAAGCTTTCTCTCTCGCTGAGAGTTCACTCGGTCGTTGAAGATAATCTCGTGATGGTAGGGATTTTATTTTTAAATGGTGCTTTGGAATATGAGGTTTACTCAAAATTCTATTAGGAATTATTGCTTTATTATAAGCATTATGGAGCCTGTCCAACGAGGTCAATAGGCTACCTTCCAGTCATGTTGAAGGCAAACTGACATAAGCGTTGTTGTAATTTTGTAGCAAAAATATATTTAAATTATATTTAGGCTAAATAGAAAATCGAACCTTACATATTTCTTTTTGCATGTAAAATTATATAGTTTGAAGACCTAAGTGCAAGTACTCGGTTTTCACTGATCCCAGGCTCTTGGGCTAACCTAATATCAGTTCATTCTACATTTATTTTGAATAGAAGAGAATCCGAGAAGGACTCGGTGGTCATTTCATTAAAATGTCAGGATACATTGCAGAAATTTTCGGAAATAGAACTACTCGCTCAACACGAATATTTTCAGACGCCAAAAGTTAGCCAGTGTCATAATGCCATTATTAAAAAGCATAGTGACGTTTAGATTTAAGCATTAGAAATAGTTTTACAACAGTTTAGTTTTATAGAAGGAGATCTTTTCGGTAATTTTGGGAATATTCCAGTAGTGATAAGGGTTTAGCAAATACTCACTCAGGGCAAATTCACTACAATTGATAATAGCGGTAGAATTGTGAATTTTAAAAGACGAATCTTAAGTATTTGACGATCACGGAGTAAAATTTCAATGAAAGCAGAGTATTTTATCGACGGGTGGACGCAAACATGCTTTAATGGGTTCGAAGAGGTAAAAAATGAAAAACTAGAAGAAACATGTGTGGTGGTGGAAACAGTTCCCGACCCACCTGAAACTTTCGGTATAGCGCAATTATTGGCTGTTATAACTCAAAACATTGATAAACAAAAATTAGAGGAAAGTGGGGAGGAACTAATGCAGCCAAAAGAATTTGTTCAGGCCTAAAGTTCAGGTGGTTCCAGGACTATCGCATTTAGCGTGCTCAAATATGTTCGCCGATTATGTAGAAAGAGGCAAAATGATTGGGTTTGTTAACTGCTCGAGGAGAGCGGTGGTTTTGTAATCGAAAGTAACTTTGGCTGAAACCATAGCTTCTGCGTTAACTCATGAAACTGCACATCATAAAACCGTATAGGGAAAATCGCCGAAAGCATGGTTTAGGTCACCATCTCCAATGCAGCGGAAATCAATGGAGATTCCAAGTAAATTGTCGTTAAACTTCAACGAGTCAGTTTGAAGGAGCAAAATATGGCTGCCACAACTGATTGCCCCATAACTTTCATCCATATTCCCCGACTAACACGAAGTGGTGACAGCTTAACAATAAGAGGTGACGTTGATGGGACAAGTGGTGATTGTTCGAAAACACACATCCAGCCACCTTGTTGAAGTTGAAAACGGCGACTGAAGAGAGTACGTTCATTGGAGGTAAGAATAAAGTGAAAATAAGTATTCGTTATCGTCGACGAGGTCATACTATAGATATGGACTTTATGAGAACGAATGGCTTTATCGGCGAGTAATAACTGACTAACGAGAGAAGCTATCATCAAATACAGAAACAATTATTACGGAAGATTGGAGGAAGATTCTGGGCCACTAATAAGTTTATGAATTCTAGAAGCCAATGAACCGGAACAAGGAATTAGAGAAGTAACGATCGGAAAAGCATTAGTAAGGCCAAATAACCTCAATAGATTTCTAATTAGAGCTCGGAAATCTCTTGGAGAAGTCAAAATCCATCAGAAAGCGACAAATATTGGAAAATGTGAAGAGGTAAGTACTATCGTGAAATGTAAACAGACATCTCTGGGGTAATGCAGCAGAACAAATAACAAATAAAAGGTAATGCAGCAGAACAAAAAGAAATAAAAGGACATTGTATGCAGAACTGGGCTTAAATAATGGAAGGACAACTATGGTGGACCACACCGGAACAGGGACAACGATTCGCCAAATAACCAGAAGAGTACCTTAAGCGAAAATATGTATTAAGGACAACCCCGTAACTAATAATAGTTAGGGCTGTAAATATGAAAATTTGATAATGGGCGAACATGTATAAATAACTTATGCCACGTTAAAAACACCCAGTCGTATCTTTTTTAATGGTGATCACCAGGAAGCAAACCCGAGACCCTCGAATAACAGAGCAAGCAATCTGCTTACTAAGCTAATGAGGGCGAAACAAGTAAAAGTGGGTCGAATGGTTAAAGACATGCGAGCGGCAGTAGTTATCGAGCCATCGACCACTCTGTGGAGCTAACCGTTTCTATTAGAAGGACGGCAGTATGAGATATTGTTTAGAATTAACTTGTTATGACTTCACGGTCATAATAATAACACCTTACTTCAAATTTTAATTTCATTGTAATCGGTTGATTAGTGTATGTCTAAAATCAGTTGTTGATTTCTTATTTAGTGGGTTGACGAATAAATGATGGAACGAGACTGGTGTGTGCCCTTGTGCATGTGTACGAGCGGGTACGATGTAGATTGGTGTTTTTGTTTCTTATTTTGTGTTTTGGCGCGTCACGTTTGGTCTTTGTTTTGCGCCGGTGATCAACTATGTGTGCAAGAATGAGAGGCACATAAGAAAGAATATTTTTTCTGCATCACTTTTTTGGGTGCGAGAGTTTAGTTTTTTGAGTTTTTAGTCTTGATTGGGAGATTGTATAAAAGCGTCTCGTGGAGAGTTTTTAGTTTTAAGAATTTTGCAGTTGAATTTTTTTTTGTGAATCGAACAGTTTTTTTGATTGGACTTTGGCATTTATTTTTTTGATTAAATTAAAACACAAAACAAAAAAAATTTTGATGATGTAAAAATAACAAGTTTATGAACAATATATGTATAATAAAAAATTATTTAATTCTATTGAGTGGACATTTTGAATTTTCTTTTTTTGGAGGTGAATGACACAACCGCGTGTGTTCGACGAGTGCCGCTTTGCAAACGGGTACCGTATAATCAACGGGTGCCACATTATTTATGGCCAACTGAGGCTATTTGTGAATTGATTTTATCGGTGAGAAGACATCGCTACGGTAACGGGTGGCCAACTGAGGTGATTTGTGAATTGATTTTATCGGTGGGAAGAAACCGCTACGGCAATAGATGGCCTAACGGGGCAATAAACTTAACACCATTTTGTAAGCACCTGGCGGGCACAGCAGCGGTCGGTTTATACATTTCACGGCGGGAAAACGCCCAACGGTCCAGGCGTGGCGCCTGTGGCATGACGGCTCCCCATAAGGCCGCAACTCGACAGCGACGCAACTCAACCGGGTGACCGTTACAAGGTCAAAGGTAGGGTTTTTTTAGTTTATTTGGTTTTAATTTAAATTTTTTAAATTTTTTTTTTGAATTCGTAAATTTTTAAATTTTTTTTCTCAATTAAATTTGGGTGACGGTCTCTTTATCGTAAAACATTTATCGTGTTTCAATTTAACGTGAACATTTAATCGTAGAACAGTTTATCGAGGACACAATTTACCGTGGACACAATTTATCGTGGGACAATTTATCGTAGAACAGTTTTTCGTGGACAATTTATCGTAGAAAGGTTTTATGCGTGGTATCAAAAAATTAGTGGGATTCTTTAATGATTTTTGGAAGAAGTTCTGGAATATTGCCATGTGGGACGGAACACGGTAGTTTCTTTACCGATTATGATGGGATTGGGTATGTTGGATGGGAATGGGATTATTGAATGATTTTTGGAAGAAGTTCTAGAATATTGCCATGTGGGACGGAACTCGGTAGTTTCTTAACTGATTATTGAATGATTTTTGGAACAAGTTCTGGAATATGGCCATGTGGGACAGAACTCGGTAGTTTCTAAACCGATTATGATGGGATTGGGTATGTTGGTTGGAAATGGGATTATTGAATGATTTTTGGAAAAAGTTCTGGAATATGGCCATGTGTGACGGAACTCGGTAGTTTCTTAATTGATTATGATGGGATTGGGTATGTTGGATGGAAATGGGATTATTGAATGATTTTTGGAACAAGTTCTAGAATATGGCCATGTGGGACGGAACTCGGTAGTTTCTTAATCGATTATGATGGGATTGGGTATGTTGGTTGGAAATGGAATTATTGAATGATTTTTGGAAGAAGTTCTGGAATATGGCCATGTATTGCGGAGCTCGGTAGTTTCTTAACCAATTATGATGGGATTGGGTATGTTGGATGGAAATGGGATTATTGAATGATTTTTGGAAGAAGTTCTTAAATATGGCTATGTGGGACGGAACTCGGTAGTTTCTTAACCGATTATGATGGGATTGTGTATGTTGGTTGGAAATGGGATTATTGAATGATTTTTGGAAGAAGTTCTGGAATATGGCCATGTGGGACGGAACTCGGCAGTTTCTTAACCGATTATGATGGGATTGGGTATGTTGGATGGAAATGGGATTATTGAATGATTTTTGGAAAAAGTTCTGGAATATGGCCATGTGTGACGGAACTCGGTAGTTTCTTAATTGATTATGATGGGATTGGGTATGTTGGATGGAAATGGGATTATTGAATGATTTTTGGAACAAGTTCTAGAATATGGCCATGTGGGACGGAACTCGGTAGTTTCTTAATCGATTATGATGGGATTGGGTATGTTGGTTGGAAATGGAATTATTGAATGATTTTTGGAAGAAGTTCTGGAATATGGCCATGTATTGCGGAGCTCGGTAGTTTCTTAACCAATTATGATGGGATTGGGTATGTTGGATGGAAATGGGATTATTGAATGATTTTTGGAAGAAGTTCTTAAATATGGCTATGTGGGACGGAACTCGGTAGTTTCTTAACCGATTATGATGGGATTGGGTATGTTGGATGGAAATGGGATTATTGAATGATTTTTGGAAGAAGTTCTGGAATATGGCCATGTGGGACGGAACTCGCTAGTTTCTTAACCGATTAAAGATCCCGGCTCCTACGCCCCCCGAAATTAAAATCTAAAGAGCCCCGCAGGGCTACGGGGAGGAGCGTAGGTGTCATTAATAGGTTCTATATAATCCGCTCCTACGTGCGGCTCGCAGTGCGACATGTTTGAAGATCCCAGCTCTTACGCCCCCCGAAATTAAAATCTAAAGAGCCCCGCACTGCTACGGGGAGGAGCGTAGGTGTCTTTAATAGATTCTATACAATCCGCTCCTACGTGCGGCATGCAGTGCGACATGTTTGAAGATCCCGGCTCCTACGCCCCCCGAAATTAAAATCTAAAGAGCCCCGCAGGGCTACAGGTAGGAGCGTAGGTGTCATTAATAGATTCTATATAATCCGCTCCTACGTGCGGCACGCAGTGCGACATGTTTGAAGATCCCGGCTCCTACGCCACCCGAAATTAAAATTAAAGAGCCCCGCAGGGCTACGGGGAGGAGCGTAGGTGTCATTAATAGATTCTATATAATCTGCTCGTACGTGCGGCACGCAGTGCGACTCCCACTCTCAATTTAATATATTCATAAAAAAATATTAAATTTCATTTATTTTTAAATGAGATTCAATATTTTTTTATTAAATTTTTTTAGCACGTCTTAACGTATTTTCTAAAAATTTTAGTTCGTTTTTATTCCAATAGATGGGCACATTTTTAGTTATAAACAATTCCGCTCTTGGTCAAACCGTCGCTCAGACTGTCAAAAAAATTTGACCGCGATACTAAAGCTGTTCCAAACTGTTATACGATAAATTGTCCACGATAAACTGTTATACGATAAATTGCCCACGATAAACTGTTCTACGATAAATAGTTCCACGATAAATTGATTCCACGATAAATTGTTTCCACGATAAATTGTTCTACGATAAATTGTTCTACGATAAATTGCTCACGATAAATTGTTCACGATAAACTGACAGTAAATCATTAAATTTATATTGTAATCGTTTTGGTTTCTCACTAATAGTTTATTTTTTTGGGCCGTTCAGATATTTTGCTTTGCCTTCTTTTGTTCTTCTCTTTTCTTTTCCTCGGCCCAATGAATTTGTTTTTTCCTCTCTTTTATTTTAAATACAAATACCGAACGGCTTCTTTTATTTTATTCTGCTTTAGATTCAATGGGTTCTAAGGAAATGAATTACTAAAGTTTTTCGGTTCGGTATGATTAGGGGGGAGGGATTCTTATTCTGAGCTGGTGCCATATTTACAGGCTGGGCTTGTCACTCAAATGCATCCCCTTGGCAGGACATTCACAGGGTTGGAGTGGCGAGACCAGCAGATGTGTCGTCCATTCGGGAGCGACAGTGGTCTCCTAGTGGTACTTCGGCTTGGTCTGTTGGGGAGTCGTCCTTAACCCCTAATACTGCTTCGTTTCAGCAGTGCATTTCGGGGTCGATGGATCATTCGGGGGTCTCTTCAGCAGACTGGGTACTTGTGACTCTGGGAGATCCGGTCGTCACCGGATGCACACACCTGGTTATCATTATTTTATTCAGTTCCTCAAATTTCATTCGACGGATTGCGGTTGATTTAGTTTAAGTTTTTTATTATTTGCTCATATACATTTTCTGTAAACACGGTGTAGGCCAGAGTCATGCAGGCCTCCAAATCCCCCACGACCCAATACCCTGAGTATTAGCCGGAAAAATCACCGTGCGTGAGGCCGCTGCATGACTAGTTGAAATCTGCGGGTCAGCTGCTGAGCCGTCCGTAACAAAATCCACAATGAATCTTCATAGTGGCTATTGGCAGATAGAAATTCAAGAAGAAGATTGTGACAAAACGGAATTTAGTGGAATGGTAATTTTCAATGATTAATGAAACGTGTACTAAAAGGATTACATTAAGATCGTGTCGCGCATATACGACATTATCGCCATTAGAAAAACTTCCGAAGAGCACTAATTTGGGTCACAAATTAATGGCCAATGGAAGTCATACAGACGAAGCATAAATATCAACTGTAACGGAATAACCAAGTCCCAACAATTTACATGAAATACGAAGTTTTCTTGGATTGTGTACTTATTACAGACGACTCTTAAACCGTAGTTGTTAATAGGTAGATGAAAAATGTACGAGTAATTTGTGAATCCCATTAGCTTGTGTGTACTCTTATGCACTAATTTTGATAACCACCCAATTAACGAAACCCTCGGGGAATTTCCCACCGATTTTAGAATACCGCCCCGTTTGCGTGAGAAATTCCCCGATGGTTTCGTTAATAGGGTGGTTATCAAAATTAGTTCATAAGGGTGCATTCACAAATTTGAATAGACATCTCTAGAAGTACTTGATTATGGCCCACAGCCTACCCCATACACTTTCATATTAAATATCGTAAACGGAGCGGTATTATAAAATTGGTGGGAAATTCCCCGAGGGTTTCGTTAATAGGGTGGTTACCAAAAGGTCGGTCGATTTTTTTAAATTTCGTGTAATTTAATTGATTTTAGCCATTCAAAATCGGGAATAAAATGATCATCATACTTGAGTGCACCTTTATAATCAAAAAGTAGATCACTTGGAAATCAAAAAGTAGATCTCTCAAAAAATTAGTGGACACGCCAGGTCATCCATGAACAAATAGGAAATAAGCATTTACAACCCGATAAATGGTTAATTTATATATAAAAATAATTGATGTAAGTGGCAACCTTTACAGGTATAAGGCTATTCATTAATTTTGAAATATACAAAGAATGAAATTTGTTTTTTTGTAATCGAATTCACCTCATGTATGGTTTGTGACATTGTCCTAAATAAAAAAATAATGAATTGGCAACTTTTGGTAGTCGTGGCGATTAATTATTTTATGTAACGGCACTTTATACAATTCCATCGCTTTTGAAAGTTTCATTGTTAAATTATCACATTTCGAAATCCAATCGTAAGTTAGCTAATTAAACGTGTTTGGCTAGTTAGTAGTCATTAATTGTAATGACTACATGATATCATATCAATGATCTTTTAAGGTTCAGGGTACACGCACATATACTACGCGATCTCCAAGAAAAAAAATTTTCTGTTGATTTATAGGATTGTATGAAAATAATTTTAACGTTAAGTTTGCTATTATAACAACCTGTTACCTTAAGAAAGGTAATTTATTTTACAAGATTTGTTGTGAATGATATTTTAAGAAATACGAGGGCTGTTTGAAAAATTTCCGACCTAACAAAGATACAAGAAATGATTTCTTCAAATTTATTTTTACTTCTCTACACAGTCTCCTTGTAAGTCTATGTCCCCTTATTCGACTCCAAGCGCAACTTTTAGCTTAAGAAATAGAAAAAGTCGATTGGGGCAAGATCTGATGAGTGAGGAGGGTGGTGAAGAAGTTCAAGCCGTAATTCGTGAATTGTCGCCATGGCTTTCGCCGAGGCGTGAGGCTGCGCATTTTCTTGATGGAGAAGATTTTTTTCAGCAAATGTAGCCGTCTGCAATTTTTGCCTTGAGCTTGTCAAATAATGTTGTTTTAATCTTCTTTTAACTCCCCCCTCCCTAAACAGTCGCCAACACTTCCCCACTGGCAGTCCACTGACAAACACGTTCTTTCGACAGATTCATAGCCTCTTCTTTCTCTCTAATTCGACGGTTGTCTAGTGCCAACTTGGGGAACTTGAGCGATGTTGTCGTCAGTGGTTGCAGTTTTTGGACGTCCCGAACTTGCATTGTCACTCAAGGCCACGTTTAAAGTCAGCTGGCCAAAATTTCACGGTGGTAAATGATGGCGCAGAGAAAGCTTCTTTGATTTATGTAGGCATTCCATTTTCTATTCTTACAAAAATACTCACACCGACTCATTCAAATGGTTGTTAAACAACAACTGTGCGTCCAAAATGGCTGATATGATGATTACCTTTCAACGCACGCACAAAGGCATTCCCCATTTTTTGTTGACGATTGCTGAAATTTTCATGTTGTGGTCGGACACTTTTCAGACCACCCTCGTATACGCAAGTCAGAAAACCTAAAACATTTTTAAATAATTTAATTTAAGCAAACGAGTACCATTTACCTTAATTGGTGTTTGCACGTTGTTTAATAAAGATATCAAATTGTAACCTCTAAATTTTTTTAAAGTGATAGGATAGAAACACTGGTGCACTGAGTGTTAAGTTAGGGTAAAATGTTTCCCATGTTTGTGGTTGTTCTTTTGTTGCTGGTCTATTGGTTTATTGTGGAAAATATAAAAAAACGTGAGCTTAATACAAAACTCAAGAATTTTTCGAGTTATGGTACCGAGTATCCCTTATTAGGGAATATAAGAATGTGGTCCATTACGAAATGGTCAATACATGGTAAATATATAATTTTAGTGTACAGTGATCAAGTCAGAGTGGGTATACTCTATTTTGTTGAGACAGGTCCAGCATTCCGCAGGTAAATTTTTAAAAGTTGTGTATTTTTTGGTTCGAGACAACACATTTGTCTTGACCACTCGCTCAATCGACGAATATGTGTGTCCATACGTATCCTCTCTTCAGGCCAAATTTAATATTAAGGAGGTTTCTCGCCTTGAGAAAGAAAAATATATTTTCGAAAGGTTAGATATATAAATGTGTGTTGATATGTTTTTTGAGGAGGAAGTATGTAAAAGAAAACTATGTAAAATCTAAAATAACAAGATTGATAAGAAATCATTATTGTACTGAATATTGACATGAGAATCACCAGAGACGTCATTTTATAATTTTTTTGAATTTTTGTCATATTAATCAATTACCAGATTTCCGTTTTACGTTGGTGGTCAAAGAAAGTGTTGTTTGCCATACCATGGCTGTGTGCCAAACATAAAATAAATCATTTACTACCGTAAAAACCGGTTTTAGGACAGATTTTTCGATCAGTTTGTCATAGAGTTTTTGAAAAATAATTGAATTTACCGAAAAATTTACCTAAAATTGACTTTTACCTTAAGTTTGGCACACAACCCATATAAACCCATAAACGTAGAATAATCGATACTTTTTATTTGGTTAGGTTATGTCCGTTATTAAATTACAAGATGTTACACCTTTCCAACATTTACATGGGGACCTCATTCTGAGATACTTTTCTTATCGCTTGCCTACGCCGTGTTCGACCGAAGATAATTCTCTGGGGAAGGCCAGAGGTAATTCTGTCTCTTTCGCTCTCTTTCTCTCTCTCTCCCTTTTCATTCTTCGTATTTTCCCCTCTACAAATAAACAAGGTTTTCAGAAAACGAACGGGAAAAAGAACAAAGAATGAGACTGGTCTCAAAACTAAACATCTAGTGTAGATTGGGTGATAGTGAACGACTTACAATACATTCAAGTCGAGCTTTCATAGAAAAAATAGAAGAATAGAATATAAAAATTTTGTATTGAATCGCGCTCATTTTGACTTCTAATTAATTTAATTTAAAACCAAATCAAATTTGAATTATAATTTATACGGATTTTAAGGAAAATGTATTCAAATTATTTATTTATTTGTTTATTCGTACAATATATAATTGTAATTTTGGTTACCTACTAATACAGGAAGTATATCACAGTTTAATTAAATTAAAACGACGAATTATTTAACGACAGCAAATTATTGAATTCACCACAAAGTTAGAAAACCAGTGTCATTTGTTTTATTTGTTGGCGCTATTTAGCCGATATACTTCAAACATTTTTTGGTTTTACTTTTTGTTAACTATTCACTACGTTTGAATGAAAAATCTACCAGTAGTGCAGAAGCATTATTTTAAATATTAAAAATTGTCCATTAATTCGTTAAAACAAAAACTTAAAATTACGAGTGGTAATAAATTAATTTAGTGTAACCAAACATAATACCAAATGTTCTTTATACTTGTGACCATTATGCTGCTGCTAGCATATTGGATTAATTTGGAAATGATAAAAAAGCGGGAGTTGAATAAGAAACTGAAGCATTTTCCCAGTTCTAATTCGGGATATCCCATATTAGGGGATGTCCATATATGGTCTATTACGAAATGGTCCATTAATGGTAAACTTTAGTAAATAATTTGTATGTGTTAGAAGAGAAAGTGTTAGAAATATACTATTAAAATAAAACATGTAAATTTATCGTGTAAAATGTTTCTAATCCGAAATATTAAATTTAAAACTGCAATTAATATACGCATTGGTGCAACTGGTTATCCGCAAAACCCACCGTTTTCCACTATATTTTCTGTCATAAGTTTTTTTAATAGTATATTTCCAGCTTACAAAAAAATGGTACAATATCAACAAGTAGATGAAAACCACTATTGTAATGTACTGTTTATTTAAATAAACGTCTGAGTCACGATTCAATATATGCAAAACTAAGCAAAACGTTCGTTTTGTGCACAATACACAGACACATCTCATACAAACGTTTTAATTTATCAAATCAAAATACAGTTGGAAATAAGCTAAACTAACTAAACCCCAACCCGTTTCACCATACCGAGAGATAAGTGTTTACGCGTCATCTACTAATTATTACGTGATGCGGTAGACTAATCGTCGATTTCATCGATTACTAGCCGACGATGTAGACAACTCATAGACGATTGATCCTCATAATTTTTACTTATGTTTATACGGAGGTTTCAGCTAATGCAAATTATTTATTCTATAAAATACATACTAAAAATTTGAAGGTTATAAACTAACAATTACATATAGATGTCACTGTTTTTAAACCAAAATATGCATAATATTTACATCTAAACTGCAAACTTATGTGATGTCTTTTAAATCAAAAATCAATGTATTTTTGATGTACATCAATTTTTGGAAATCGCAATTTATTCGTAAATTGCAAATTTTACCACTTCGTACTAATACCACAAAGTACTTACATCTTACTTATACATATAAGTACTTTGTGCTAATATACCATATAATAAATAACTAAATATATAGGACAGTCATGTTCTTTTTTCTCTTATCCTATCCCATTTACCGTAATTAGATTTTTTGGCACGATGTCGCTTTTGTTGTTTTTTCGAACTTCGATAAAATATTCGAAGTAAAATCAAACTGTTAAAAAGTTTACGATTTTTGATTGTCAAAGTGTCAACTGCCAACTTCCAAGTACATAAACATATTTTTTTAGTTTATTGTAATAATTATAATTAATTTTTAACTTAATTAAACTCATTTTAGTGTTTCTTTGGCTTAGTGCTTCCTTTTCTTCTCGACCCACCGTTCATGTCAATGTACAGTTTGACATGGAGCTTGCAATGTGCAGGTGGTATACTGTAGTTGTGTGAGAAGGTGAATGGGTTAATGAATGTGGCGTGCATGCGTGGTATCACTATTCGCCAAAAATGGCGTAAGTATCAAACCACTGAAACCTAACCTACTGATTATAAACTAAATTTTCATTAATTTGTACTAGTGATTTATAGTCGTTACTTTATCCATAAAACTAATTATCGACCATCGATATTACAATTGATAATACTCAAATTAAATTATGGGATTAGCATAAAAGTTCAGTACATTTTGTTTTGCGACATCTTCTGAAAACCGCTACGAGATAAGAGAAGTTTGTCTTAACTTAATGATTAGTTCATACTACTCAGATATCTCTATAATATTCAGAAATCAAAACATGTTTAATATTCAGTTCTAAACTGAAACATTAGATCAGATTTATATTAATCTACAATTTGGAAATATTTTGTAGATTCATGAATATTTAGCAAATATGTTTTGTGTCATCTATAAACGGCTAGTATGAAAATACTATCAATTTAGTTATTCGGAAATTTGGATAAAGAAATGGCGTGCGACGTACTGTATATACGTTAATTTCAGACTAAATACAAATTTTTTATAAACATAGTCGCATAACATAAAAATAAATGTTCGTTTGAAAACCATAATTCAGAATTCACAGTTTCACCTCTACAAAAATGGTGAAAAAAATTTTAATCAAATATATTCTGCTAATACCTACTTATATGTGGCCAAACAAAAAAAAAAAATCTGGAGTTAATATTATGTCTGGCCTTCCTGTCGCATCTCAACATCAAAATTGCCAGAACGAAATTTAGAAAACCAGGTTTGACACTGACGTTCTGCCAATACATCTTCTCCAGACACTTCACACGACTTTTTTCTTGTTTGAACAGCATTTTTGTCTTTTCGATAATAAAGAAGTAAAATATGCCGATAATGCGCTTTCGATTTTCAAAATTTAATATTGCAAATAAAACTATTATGCAGAAGTTGCTTTCCAATCGACCACCGCAAGTACTTGTAAGTGCGAAAATGTGTATTGGCTAAAGTGTTGATTGGAAAGCACAAAAAATTACAAAAGCAAAACATAACCTACAAATGTGTAGTTTATTTGTGATAACTTTTAAATAAAAAAATATCTATACCGGAATTTTATTAGCGCTTCACATGCGACATTCAATAATATTTTTGCAAGAAAAATACTACACAGAATCACCTAGCGGACAAATAACTACTTTCAACTACTCATAATAAAAGGTATGATATCAAAGAGCCGAATGTCGAAGGGCCGAATGTCGAAGGGCCGAATGAGTCGAAGGGTCAATTTTTTTTTGTTTTTAGAAATATATTTTTTTTATTTTTTTATTTAATTTAATTATTTTTTTTACATATCCCTTTTTCAAAAAAAAAAATTGGCACTGTTTAAGTCCAAACCACACAAATGTGTGGGTAAAAAATTATAGTTTCATAATGGCGTTTTTGATAAAAAAGTTTGGGTAAGATGGAATTTTTTTTACAAAACTTTCTTTGTAGGATTGTGCATCTATCGTTTTTAGGAAGTGCAAGTGCGAGAAAATTGTCACCTTTTCCGGGAAAATTTGACCTTTCCATTTTTTTTGGTGACAAATTGCGTATTATTTTATTCAAAATAGTACAAAATTGTAATTTTTTTTTTAAATTTTGATATTAACATTGTATTTCAACAGTTTTTCGACAGTACAAGTAATTTTTCCGGGAAAATTTTGCAATTTTTCTAGGAAAATTTTATTATATTTTTTACTTAGTTTAAAATTATAAATAAAATTTGCCACTTGAAGAATTGTATAAATCCTGGAAAAGCGGGGGTTTGGGAGAGATGGGGACCCCCCATCCTCTAAGGTGTACAACGAATTAAAATTACATTAAAAGAAAGTTTTATATTTACAAAAGTTGATTTTTTTAACATTTGTGGCACTATCAGAAGAAGCGATAAGAGCGATAAAATCTCTTTGATCTGTGTCTGCAAGGTTGACGAAGCAATTATATTAATAAAAATAAAAAAATATTGAAAAAATACAAAAAGGGAAACATTTTCCGGAAAATCAAAAAGTTTTATTAAAATAACGCAAAAATGTAATATGTTACCCGTTTCATGACAGCTTAATTCGAATTTTTTCACTAAAATTAAGATTTGATAAATAAAAACGGCAGATTTTTAATTTTTGGATGAAAAAAATCAAAAAAATATTTTTGGAAAAATTGGAAATTTTGCAGGAAAATGTGGTGATTTTTCCGAAATTTTTGCTTGCACCTCCTAAAAATGATAGGTATACAATCCTATAAAGAATTTTTTTTTTAAATTTACATCTTACCCGATTTCGGCGATGTATACGTCATCTACACTTACGCCAAAAATTTCGCTTGTGTGGAAGTACAACCAACACAATTGTGTATTTATTTAAAATAAATAAAATAATTTTAGAAGGAATGCACAAATGCGTAAGTTGGGTCAAAACACATACAAAAATAAATTTTTGACATGGTACTTTTACAGTACTCACACAATTGTGTTAATGGACAGGAAAAGGGATATACCTATTGGTGGTGCATGACAAAATTTTCCTTCACCAAAATGTACCGCTGACTGGATACGTGATGAAAAATAGTAAAATACATAAATTCATAAAAAATTCATTTATGTTTAATAAAAAAAAAATTACAAAATATTCAATAAAACAACAAACAATACACATACATAGGCACTGCTATATTTGTGCAAAAATTTACGAAGCCTGCTATATCAGCTGTCAAAATATATCATAACAATGCGGCTTAAGTTGGCTATGAAACAAAAAATTTTAGTCGTCTGTTAAGAAAAAACGAAATTACTTTCCGAGCAAAACAATACTTCTATATAAACCAAATTAAAAGTGCAGTTAAATGCCAAAACACTGTACCCGGCTAGGATTCAATGAACCTATCTATCATTAATCTAAAAATAACCTTGTAATGTAACCTCAGTTGAGGCGGACAAATCCCTACATGGTATGTAGTGCGAGCATAATAAATTAAATTAAATTACGAGATTTAACATTTGATATTTTATGCATTGTAGCAAAAGAATTTTCATTCTTGTTTAAGGAAACGGGTCTGAAAGCCTTTCATACCACCACACAGAGCTCCCACACAATTTCTTTTGAACAAAAGTCACAAGATCGTTTCGCCATGACTTACTGCTCCCAGATTCCTGGACCAATTTGAATACGATCTTACTTATTTTGTCTAGTGCTTAACCTAAACATTTCATTGCCATAGCTGTGAGAGAATTAGTGAGATTTATCGCTTAATTTTAAAAATGACTAAAATGGACAGACGGTAATCAGTTGACCTTGAAACGTCCAGATTCGCCAAGAACTTAACTATATTGTATAGTAATTTGGCTTGATAAAAATATACTTAACTATACCTTCGAATTCTGCATATATATGTTAAGTAAATCTAATGTTTTAATTTCTTTTATGGTTTACAGAAAAATTCAATCATTTCATAGAAGTGGTGCGTGGCTATCCGACAACAATAAAAGTATGGTTTGGCTCAAAAGTAGTGATCGTAATAAATAATCCGAACGACATTAAAACTATATTAACATCACCACACTGTATGGACAAATCGAGCATTTATCATAAAACCATTAGTGGAGACGGGCTTTTCGTAACAAATGGTATAGTAACATAAATAGCCAGCTGCTTATGTTACATAATTTATTTAATATTGCAGGAAATAGTTGGAAAAATCAAAGACGACATCTAAACGCTACTTTCAGTCCTCGTGTACTAAATTCATATTCAAATGAATTTAATCTGTTTGGTAGAAATATTGTAGCAGCGCTGAACGAGCATGCGATTAGTGGAAAGGAATTTGATGTTACACCATTAATAGGAATTTATGCCACCAATTTAATAACCCGAACAGTTTATGGATATACTCAACAAAAACTTGAAACGGCAAAACAATGCTATGAATTAGTATCACGTTTGATGAACTTTTGGGGTGAACGACTGTTACAAATTTATTTCAATATTTTTCTAAATTTAGTCCAAAAGATTTTTAGAATTCAGTCGCAACGTAAGATTTGGAATAACGAATTGCGATGTATTCTGCAGCCGGTAGTCCAACAAAAGGTCATTGAATATCAAAACAAACTAAAATTTCATGAAAGTGAAGGTGACGGTAATACATTCACCGCAAAAGATGAGCATTTTCTAGAAAAATTAACACGACTTCGGTTTGAAGGCCAAATTAGTATAACAGAATACCGACATACTGCAATGACTATGTTTTTGGCTGGCGCAGACACGACCACAGGAAGTATTTCGATGGTAATTTTGGCGTTGGCACTGTATCCAGATTACCAACAGAAAATTTATGAAGAAGTTTCAAATTTTATTCAAATATATGGTGACCATGACATAGATATAAATAAGCTAAGCGAACTACATTTACTAGATAGGTTTATCAAAGAAACACTCCGATTGTACAATGTGGTACCGCTTTTTGGACGGACCCCATCCGACGATATTAAAATAAGTACGATAAATACTTTTATTTCAATATTCTATTAAATCTTGCATATTTTATTTTAGAGGAAGGCGTCATACCGGCCGGCACCGATATTCTTATTTCAATCGCAAATGTACATCAGAATCCGGGTATTTGGGGTGAGAATGCAATGAAATTCAACCCAGATAATTTTCTACCGGATGCCGTTGCAAATCGGGACCAATGTAGTTATTTGCCATTTAGTTACGGGCCACGAAACTGTATCGGTTATAAATTTGCTCAGTTTACAACGTACATTGCAATTTTTTATTTGGTGCAAAACTATTATTTTAAAACAACTCTAAAAACTGAAGATATTAAATTTAAATACGGTTTCACTAAATATTTAGTTAATGGAAATTTGGTTAGTGTTCATTCCCGAAATGAAAAAAATATTTAATTTATTGTAATATTTTATTTGATTTTTTTATTTTTTTTTTGTGGAAAGTTGCTATTTTTTTATACATTATTTTAAGACATTACATAATTCATAAAATTACAATAAATAATTCTTTTAATTCAATAAACTATACTTACCTACTGTACTCCTGGTTTTAAAAAATATCTTTAGGTCACGATTCATCTATTCATCATTGGTAATAAATGATGAGATTTAAAATTTTTGTGTAAAAAAATAAATAAGCAAAATATGCGTTATTGATCAGCAACAAACCCACAGGTGCTTCAAGACACTCCATTACAACCACAAAATTGACCCTGTGGTGTAGATTTCATGCCGGAGGACCTATTTTTTTGCCGTAGAAAATGATCGTCATGATACGGTTAATAGAGTTCGCTATCGTGCCTTGTTGGAAGACAATTTTTGACCAGAATGTATTTGCACCAGTGTGTATTTTTTCAAGTGATGATAAGCAAAGTATATATCGTTAGACAATTTAAAAATGGGAATAAAAATTATGAGAATTACGGTTGTTTTACTTACCTACTAGACCGAAAACATTAAATCATATAATTGTTTGATACAAACAGCGGAAAAATTCAATATAGACGTCTAGTACGTATGTGAAACAAAAGTAAAACTCAAAAAAATATATTCCCGTTTTTCGACCAAAATTGGGTTCCTGGGGGCCTATTATGAAATATTTTCGATTTCGTAAAATTCGATCCGCCACGAAAATTCGTATTATGAAATTTCTTTGCTTTCGTAAAATTCGAAAATCGTAAATCCGCCCTATTATGAAAAAAAAAAAATCGAAATCGAATTTTACGAAAATCAAATGTCAAAACTCAACTGGTGACCAATATCGATCGTATTTACGAAAACAATAATGTTTACTTATTTTTTTTATTAAAACAAAATACTTTAATTGCTTTTTAAAATGTAAGTTACTCAATTATTTTATAATAATTGAAGAGGTAGTTTAATTTATTACAATTAATTTGAAAATTTTATTATTTAACTAACACCAACACAAAATAGCATGGTTCATGGTCTTAAATATTACGACAAAAAAAAGTTTCATAATAGGAATATTCGCAGCTGATCGAATTTACGATTTCGTATTTTACGAAATGGAGAAAAATTTCATAATAGCTCCCCTGGTTAATATTTTTTCCATATTATTATGTAAAAAGCGATTTTGTCAGTAAAATTTTACTGAACTTTTTTTTGTTTCGTTTTGGTATGTTGCGAATTATATTTTTATCTCGCTCTTTTTTTAGTGAAAAACTATGTTTCATTGTGGAATAAAGCCTTAACACGTGTTTCTAGACAAAAAAAAAATGAATCTAAAAATAGATATTTTTTTGTATTTATGATGTTTTTTATTACCCAACCAAATATAAAACAAGACAAAATATTGTTTTAATGGAATCGTATAAACAAGTTTGTTTATGAAGAATTTTTTAATCGTCCGTGAATTTAATTTGTATAAGAATTTTTTTCGGCTTTTCGGACAAAATATTATTTTAATGGACACCCGTACAATGTTTACGACTATTTATTAACAATATTTCTACAACAAAAGTAGAAAAAATGCACTCCCCTCCCCCAAACCTTTAACCCCAGGGCGTACTTGTGTACACAAAGAACACAAACCCTTGCAAAAATGAGAACTCCCTTAGGTAGCTTCTTGGGAGCTTGGTTTCGTACTGATAAAAAGTTGGTCTACTCATCAGGTTGCAACGACCAAACTGCAAAAATCCAACTCTTGCTTTGGAAATGCGCCTCGTCCGAAAAGATGATTTTTGTCCAAAATCCCGCGCACTTTTTCGACCACCGCGGCGATATTTTTGGGTGAACGATCACGACGAGCGCGGGTACGCGTTGGATTGTCGACTAGATAGTATCATGCACTTTATGCACAAACTTTTTGATACCGTTGGGTGTTAGTCCCGTGTTTTGACCAAATTTTATACGACATTTTCTTGTGATTTTAAACCAATTGTCTTTGTTGTGGAAGTAAATTTCTAACATTTCCCACTTTTGTTGAAGCGTTAAGTGACTCATTTCCTCAACTAGAAATAATATACTGAGTTTCTGTCAAAGAAAGCATAACATTAGTGTTGCCAGAGACAAAATAACCCTTTACAACAACTCTAACTAATTCGGTTAAAATTTACCAGATTTTTTTTACCCGAAATTTACCCGATTCAAAAGTTAACAGCATGCTTGATGGTTTCGTGAAAATATCGAATTGAAGATATGTCCGGTTTATATGGTGATTTCATTCCTGAAATTTTTAGCGTTTCTCATGGGGCACTTCAATTTATAACCTACGAAGAAATGAAAAACCCATTATACTGTACAGTGTACATCGACTAAAATTGGCGGTACATCATCAACAATTGTGTTCAGAACAACACGTTTACCTGAAATTTTTAAAAATAAAACACTACTGTTGATTAATGGAAATTTTCGGCTTTTTGTTATAAATTTGATTTTTATAATTTCGGATTATTCTGGATTCCCAACTTTATCGGGTGACTATAAAAAGAAAAAAAGTTTATACGTTCCACAAATTGTTTAGTATAGTACTTCCAATTTCCACCATTTAAACCACAGAATAGCCACATAATATATATTGTGTGCTTTAGTATTATGTTGTCTTTCTACAGTACCGCAGTGAGAGCTTCCGAACGAACCGAGAGGGAATCAATTTTTTCAACTAGCTGTTGATACGGTTACAAAGGTCGCCTTCCCATTACAACTTGGCCCAATTTCTAGTCAATTTTAGCATTGAGTCGAGCATTACGAACTAAATTCACAATTCAGCAATCAGCTTTCTCCGATTTTATGTTTAATTTATCAACACATTCATCAATGGGAATGCATTGATGGATTTACGGGTTCCAAAATTTTCTCGTGTAATTATTTTTTATCATATATCTAAAAAAAAGTAATTCGATGCACAATTTGTAGGTTATGTTGTCATCATACATACATTCTTGTCGCACAAAAATTCCAACAGCGGAAAAGTTAAATGCCGATTCAGATATTGGCAAGTTTTTGTCGTCTATGCAATAAAAAATGATTTATATTTTCGCCATCATATGATTTACTGATTTGCCACATATTTCCGTCCTTGTTATAAATTATTAAGTCACTTTTGTGCTAGAACATCATCATTTGTCGTAATTTTGTCACTTCCCTTTATAATATGCATATAAAATGAAGCATACAAGTTGATTCGAACTGATTGAGATGTATCACCATTTACCATTTACTATAATCCATTCGACGATATTCTTTAGTATACACATACTTTAAATTGAGCGAGTTAGTATTCCGATTTGCTTTTACCGCTTCACTGGTTCACCTCACCTGTTCTCCCTCCGTGCGAACCGGTGCCGATGATCTAATTTTCCAACAAGAAGGTCCGGACGGGGTCCAGACGGTTGCAATGAATCGATTACGATTTAGGTGCGTTTAGCACCCGCCACTTATTCGCAACTCTTGCACTTGTTCAATTTCGGCATTTGCATCGTAAGCGAATGTAATACGCGGTAGTTCCATCTCTTGTGGCTCATCCATATCAGCTTGATTATGAACATCATCACCCATAAATCCATTATCACTATCGCTGTCATATAGATTTATGTTACTATCACATACGGTTGATTGCAGCATACTGAAATTAAAAAGATCGATATAGAGCGATTCCTTACTTAGATGTTTCTAGCCAAATACGTACTTATTCATGTCGCACGGCTTATCACTAATATTGTATTCCCTAAATATTGTCCGAATTTTAACGGAGCCGCCCAGCTTTTTGTATTTCATATACGTCCTCAATGAGTATAAATTGTTGGTGTATTATCCCGCAGTGCGGATTGTCGTAATCAAATAATATTTCCGAGTTATTCGATTCCAGTGTAATTAGAAAAACTCGATTTGAACTATTCATATGGCTGACATTGGATTTTATATCGGCAAATACGGGATCCAAGAAAAGTACCGTATCTAGTTCACCGTTTATTGTTGCTTTACATTTTGTTACGGTTGAACTTTGTTGACGTCGCTTTTTTGTTTTAGCCGTTGCTTTTGTATCCTGCACATCATTATTACTACCCTCAGTAATTGGATCATCCTTTCCGGTTCCCTCTTCATTCTCATTTCTTACCACCGACATTCATACGATAAACCACCAGATATTCGAATCACTTCCTTGTGCACGATATCGACCCGGTAACTATAAATTTTACTCGATGCTTCCAATGAGGCAAAAAATACCTGGAAATATTTTTGACATATTTACGATGGCCAGTAACCAAATTGGCCAATGTATCGATTAAATATGTTTGAAATGCAATCTCTTTGTCATTTTCTACTATATATTCGTTCTTCTATATAAACACAGAATAATTTAAAAGACTGGCCAAGCGATCTTCAAGCATGAACACTTACATTGTTCATGAACTGTTACAAACAAACTTTCAACTCTTCATTATCTTCGAGTAGCGAAACATTTACACTACTCGTGGCTTTCAAGCTATGTATTCTAGTCTCTGATATTTGTGTGAATATGTCGGAACCTATCATCAATATGATGATTGGCTTCATAACAAGTTTTATTCTGGCTTCTAATTTAATTTCGGGGGCTTTTATTTGAGACGGTAATAGGATTTCAATATATTCAACCTTCTTGGATATTTCAGAGAGTTCAGCGTTTAGTCCCTTCTTCAGATTATCAAATTTTCCATCTAGAACAACATACTTTGATTTAATATTCATCAGTAGTGGCACACAATCAGCTGTTGTCATTTGATTATTATTTTTACTTCGTGTTTTCGTAGGTGGATAACTCATTATCAATATTTATATTTATATATAGCGGTAACTCTATGCAGCTTATTTCTACGTCAGTATAGGAACCAAGCGCACATTTTAGTGGAAAAAAATATTCGATATAATTTTTTTCGATTAAATCAAAAAGTATGTATGCAGCCAGAACTGCTCACAAATTTTGTGCATGCAACCCACATGAAAACTACCTAAATTTAGACAAAATTTTATCAGTACATAGGAGGGTACTTATAAAAATATGTTCATTATTTTGAAAGCGAATTTTTATTTTTCTAGTTGGAATGAAACAAATTTCTTTATAATTATTTGTAATTTTTATTGAGTAACACGAATTCGCCTTGATTTATTTAATTTTACTAAATATTTATTTATTAACTCTTTAATATATTATGGATCTAATTATTTGGGTATTTTAACATTTTTAAAATAGTCAATACCCGGAAGCGGATATATTTATATGTTTCAAATCATTTTAAAAGACAAATGTTTACTTATTAAACTCAAAATTGTTTCATTATTCATATATGTACATCAAACGGCGACAAATTAACACAAATTGTAAAGTCATTGCGAAATGTCAGTTGTTTGTAAACATAATAAAATGAATCAAAGTTGCACGTACGTCTGCTATTGATTGATTTATTGATTGATTCTGAATGTACGACCAAGTTCTTACACAGGAGCTCCCGGTTGACGCCGGGCCCACCGTACACTCTTTTTTACACATAACAAAACCGAAGGATTGGATAGGTAAGTTAAGTGGGACAGAATCGGCCCGGTTACAGACACCTAGGTATAGCCGATAGTTAGTAACACAAAGACAGCACAAAACTAATCTACTAGGGGGAAGGATAGAGGTTTAATAGGTTAAATGGATAACGATGGTATTGGTCATCAACAATTGCTTCTTTAAAACAGCAACCTACGAAAAAATGTTATTATTTCACATGTATCTGGAAATCACCTGAAATTGAATACTAAATTAATACTTTTCGGCTTTCGCAACAAAATTGATTTGATTGAATCGGCCCGGTTACAGACACCTAGGTAAAGCCAATAGTTAGTAACACAATAATAAAAAAATTCCAAACTACAAAATAAACAATTAAAACAGAAATAGTAAATATAATTTATATTCAAAAACAGATCTGTAAAATAATTCCAAATTGAACTATACCAAGAATAATGTTCCATAAAATCCAACACTTTAATAATTTGGTTCAGTCGCACCCACCTATATAAGGTAAAAATAAATAATTCAATAATAATTAATTAAATTAACTAATTATATATAAATAATAATTCATATAATATGTACATAAATATAAATATTTATACACAATATCACCCATTCATACACATCTTAATATATAATACAAATATATAATTTATACCACATACAAACATTCATATTGTCAGCGAGAAATGCAGAATGAGCAAGTCCAAAAACGTAAACCCCCAAGACACGGCCAAACGCCCCCTCCTACGATTTTCACAATCAAACAACCAAGCCTCTTAATAGAAACCCTCCCAGAACAGGCTAAGTTTTAAGAAAATCTCCATCAAAAACACAAACCATCCAACTACAAAGACGAGAGAGAGAAGGCTCCAATCGTGTCCCGAAAATCCACGACTTCCGACCCACCCACTGCGCACCCCTCCCCCCCCGCCGACAACATACAACTTATTATAAGACTAATATAATTAAAATAAGTTAAACTAATTAGAAGATTATATGAGTTATGACCCCATAGTCCCATATCTGATAATATTTCTTAAATTAATAAATTAAATATTTAATAAATAAATTAATATAAATTATACCTAGAAAATAAATTTAGAAATTAGAATAGTGAATAAATGAAATTTAAAACGTCAATCCATAAGTGTACTTGTTGAAAAAACGATCATTTAGACTAAATATCCACTTCAAAACTGATTTGCCATTTATGGGAATATTACTCAAGTCTAAACACAAAACAAAAATAGTATATGTATCCTCAGAGCATTTCGAAAACAGTTAGGTTGAAAGAATTAAAATCAAATAAAATTATTTTGAAACTAGCCAATGCCGAGTTTAAGTATATTAAAAGTGAAATTAATCTGAAATAGTGATATACCTCAATATACTATACCGCTTTATTAAATCAACTGAGGAATTGAAATTGGAATACTCCACATACCGCTTAATATTGACCCCCTGCTAAATACCTGGACATGAATTTCTACTGCCATAAGAAATTGGACCTCCGCTATATAACGAGAAGTGACGAGAAGCCTATAAAATTTTGGTGATTGAAGCACTAACCGAAGTGGTGCAATCGGCGCGCAACTTAAGCTCTTAAGTCTGACTGGTTGAGGCATTACGTTTCTATATAAAATAACACTAAAGCCAACAGGTACATATTAATGGAACTAGCAAAAACATGACAACTGCAGCAACATAAATGTTGGATATCACATTTAAAGTTTGAAGTCTTAGTGTATTTCTATGGAACTCAATCGCCCTTTTCGTCGATTTTCAAAAAAAGTAACGAAAAATTAAGAAAAACGGTTTTAAAGTGGTTTTCTGCAGATATTCTGCTCCTGTCCAATGCCACAGACCTACTACAATATTTAAAATATGTTGTGAATAAAACAAGATCAGCCCTCTCCTCACTATGCTTTGAGACCTGGAATGCTCGTGCACTCAACAGTGAGCACAAACGTAACACATTAATCTAAATCAATGCAATATTGACATTTGTGGTTTACAAAAAACAAACAAGGTGAAAAGCTCCAGCTCCACCGAGCACCACATTTGTCAATAGTATAACGCTATCCTAAGTCACGCTATTTTGTTCTACTGAGGGACTTAAATGCACACCTTAGCTCAGCAGAAATCCACAAAAAATTAATTGTTGGTATTAACCCATATCATAAGATATCATGGAGTATTCAATACAGAAATTATATCCGCAAAATCCCCGTCCCTATTACTCATTAAAACCGCCAAAGAGCGATATAACAATGCAGAATCTGGGCAGAAATCGAAAAATTGTCTATATATAGTTCCATTATCTTGTTGTCTGTAGCATACAAAATGAACGAATACCAGAAACTATTCAAATATAAAACAATATCGGCAAGATACGAGTCTGAATAGCTGGCAGTACATTCCAATCTCTAGTTGGTTTGATATCTTAAAGTTAACAGAAGTGCAATCGCCAGCCTCTGCTAAGAAAGACGACTATTTTCCATTGGGGCGGCCTCCAACATTTGATGAGATTAGATGCACAAGCTGGAGTTGCTATCAAGGTCATTAAACCCGCACCAGACGACATTATGGTAGACTTACAGACATTAATTCAAGCCGCCGATTTATAATAATCCTCTATCAGATTGAATTCCCCTCAATCTCCCATACCAAAAATTAAACATCCTCGAAAGGTAGATGAATAATGAAAAATTAGTCTACTCTGGGTCTGCCCATTTACAAACCATAGATTTAACAAATTTATGCTGTTCATTTGGATTCACGTTATAAAAGTCATTATAAAAATTGTAAAATATTAAAATAATCAAATAAGATAATAAACTAATCAATGATAATATAGAATAATGTGATATAATTTATTATAAAAATCTGTATAATATTTAAAAAATCAAGTAAATGAATAAACGCAATAAAGCAACAGAAGCTGTCATTCAATCAAGCAGAAATGAACTCATCTTGATCGTCTCTCCACTTTATAATACATATAAAGTTGCACGTACGTCTGCTATGATTAAAAAATAATAAAAGTTGAACGTACGTTTTTCTAGCATCTACAAGAAATTATATCGAATATTTTTTCCACTAAAATGTGCGCTTGGTTCCTATACAGATCATCGAAAGCAAAATCGAAAATAAGTTAAATGTCTATTTGTTATGATGCCGAATTATTTATTGATAACAATGACCTGTATGACCTTGACGTAGCATCAATTTGATGGATTTAAATTTAATGTTACACAACTACCAACACACATTACTCTTATTATAACCTTGTATATAATATATTAGATGTGCAAGCAGAAACTCGGCTCTGATGTTGGTTGCATTAAAGTATATACTTGAACGCAACCAAATCGCCCGCCATTTTGGATATAAGTAGCTTAGTCATTGTTGTTTTTAGAACATACGTTTCAGTCATTTACCAGCCGTCGTTTCGTGTGCATTAATTTTAAGAGAGTTTTAAAAAGTGATTTGTAAGATTTCAATTTACGAGCCACGTCCAGGTGCAGTAAAACAATAACATCAACAACGAAGAACGTGTCAAACCCAAAAAGAACTTGCAGAATAGTTAGCAGTTACTCACCCCGATCGACATATCACTTCGATTTCTTTCAATGGATAAAATACAAAAGGAACTAAAATGGGTTTCTCATAAACTGACCGAAGAAAACAAAAACCGAAGAGTTGGCATCTGCATGAATTTCCTTTCTCGGTACAAAAGAAAAAATCTTTTGAACAAAATGTTCTGTTTGTGTATTATACCGGAAAAGTCGATTCATTTATTTGTTTTCCGCATTGTTAGTAAAATAGTAAGGTCGTTCAATTTTAACAAAATAAACACATTTGCGTTCAAGAAATGAAAATGCAATCTTGCAACCTCGGAAAATGTACATTTGATTCCGTAGTGCTTGTATAACATTTTCATTTCCTCAAAATTTTAGTATATAAGACATTTTAGTTTTAAGATATAGTTATAGTTTATAAATTATTAGTCAGAGAGTCATAAACACTAATCAACAAAAATTATTTTAAGTGTAACTATAATGTGAATTTAATTTTAATAAATAAAACTAATAAACACTCAAATGTGAAATGTGTACTTTAAAACACCCTATTCCAAAACCGCTCCGCACAACAAAAATCATTACGAGTGATAACAAGAGAATTTTAACATTAGTTGCAAAAATGAATATTCATTTAAGACAAGTTAATTTCCGCCAAGATGGATATAGTGGGATCTATCAGACTATGATTTATTTGCTTCCAAATGTATATACAGCTGAAAGAATGTTGTTCCGGAAATAATTTCAGCTTTAAATTATAACTGACGAAATGCGTTTTAACTATTAAGTCTGTGCAATCCTTAAAATTTAAATAGTGACGACCAACTTCAAACCATTTTGTTTCGTTTATAGTGCTACCAGAGACAACCTAAAACAGATACCACATTATATGGTAATGTAGCTCCACGAGACACGAAGCGCCGTCTAACATCTTGTACAAAAGTGTTTAAGGCGCTTTCACACAAACTTATTTGACGCCATCTTGAATAAGTCGTTCCAATTCGTTGTACCGACTTATTTGTGACGTAATATCAAGAAACAAAACGCAATTTCTGTTATATGGAAGAAAAAATTTTCTTGACAAGTTGATCGTTGCCACTAGATTTAAAAAAAACTGCATGTATTACATCGTAAAATATACATAAGAGGACTCATGTAGAGATTCCGAGGTTAATCTATTTTACTTTTGGCAATCTGTATAAGATTAACAAGAACAATGAACTATAAAATAACTATTCCGATATGTTTATAAGATACGTATATTTGGATTAAATATAGCAAAAAATTAAATTTGTCTATACTCATTTTTGGAGACATTTTTGTGTAGACAGAAATCCTCTCCTCGCGAGGAGACTTATTTGAATAAGTCAGTGTTTGGGAAACAACCTAAGGTTAATATTTTTACCAAGTTAAACAATAAGTTATGTCGCTGATCCACACTTACTTAAATGTTAGTGAGCATAAAGTCTCCTGAGAGACATCTCTGTCCATTATTATTTACTTTTACAAAATCTAAACGGAAATGGAAATATTTATGACGTATACTCATTCAATCAAATTTCGATTTTTCCTTATCCCTACATCATTTATCATTATGATGTGACCGCTTAATTTCCATACCTATAGGATTAATCTCTGTTTCGACCACCGCTAAAGATGTGATCCCATATCAAAAGTTCATTTTTGGGTTTTTCTTATTTATTTAATTGATAGTCATCATGCACAAGTGTTATACCAACTAATTTGTAAACAAAACCAAACCTTATTGTAATTTTGGATCGACGAACAAACAAACAAGTTCATTAGTGACACTAATGATACTTTTATTAATTACAGATTACTTTTTAACCACCAAGAACATAATTTGATTAAACAACCGTGATTTTTTAGTTTTTGAAATTTTACAGATACACTATACGATTACATCATTATACAGGGTGAGATTATAAATAAATGCCGCAGGTTTTTATCCCGGAAACAGCGCCACTTAGAAGAAAATTACTTACAATAAAAAATTGTTCAGTGTTAAGGGGGGCGTTTAGTGATGATCTTGAGTGAACTTGAAACTCTTTCGTATTAAAGATAATGACGAAAGTTATTCAAATAGTGTATGGGTTTAGAGATATAAGCAAACAATTTTCTCTTAAGTTCTAAACTGTTTCATTGTACCGAGAAATAAAAAAATAAATAAAAATAATTTTTCTTTGACTAAACAGTATCTAAACTAAAAATTTGTTTAATTAGTCAAAGAAGATTTGATTTTGTTTATTTTTATACCCTTTTATTTCGAAACAGTATTAAAATTTAGAGAATGAAATGAACTCAAAAGTAAAGGTTCTAATTTAAGAAAAACTAACTTTCGTCAATGTCCCCAATACTAATGAGTTTAAAGGTCATTCAATATCACCACTAAACGTCACCCTCGACACTTAACAATTTTTATTGTAAGTAATTTTCTTCTATGTTGCACCGTTTCCGATAAAAAAGCCTGGTATTTATTAAAAAATTCACCCTGTGTAAGCACTAAAAGCTTTTATGAATGTGACTGTGCAATATAATCAATCATAAAACTAATCTTCTTTGGTTTGAAAACTTATTAAATTTAATCTTCATTGGAATTAAAAATGAATTATCTTCAAGGCGGCGGTTTTGTTCAATTTACACAAATTTAACACATTTAAAAGTAGTTTGTCTGTTGTGCAATAAGGACGATGAAAAATTTCTGTCCTCATATTAATAATTTTAAATAATTATATTAAATTTAATTAAAAATGTTTATAGTATTAGTGGTTCTCGGCCTGCTGGCATATTGGATTACGGTGCATAGTATAAAACAACGCAAATTTAATGCAAAACTAAAATATTTCCCAAGTTCGAATGCTACGTATCCCATTTTGGGGGATGTACACGTGTGGTCATTTATGAAATGGTCGTTTAATGGTAAATTTAAAAAAAATCAAAATCCTAATATAATTAATTAAAGTGAAAATGATTACCAAAGTGCGTATTTATAACTGAATAATACTAATTGTGAAGTTACTGACATATTAAAAACTTTAAAACATTTGTGGTGATTTATCGAAAATTTTAATTTTCACCTATAAATATTAGAGCCACAATAAAAATATGACAGAAACTTTTCGTTAGTACCCCGCAAAAAAATTCCAGCAAGATGAAGCTTTAGATAGAAAGCCCGGCTAAAATTGGTATTGATCCTGTATTTGTAATTAATCGGTTTCCAAAGATATCACGCAGTTTGTATTAGTGTTTAGTGTATTACAACCATAGCACTGAAACTTACCACTTTTGAACTTGTTTAATATGAGACTGAATAGTTTATTAAAAAGTATCTCAAGAAAAAATTTTAGCTTGAAAATCAATTGTAAGATTTCGGAAAACTAAGAAAACTAAAAATTCTCAAATCAAGAAAATCAAATACAAGTTTGAGAATAAAGCACACAACTCCAGAATACTTGAGAAATACGTTCACGATACCAGAATACTTTCAATGCGAAGACGCTGGAAGGTTCGATTTGGAACTTATGAAACTGTAAATCCTGTAAATCAAAAAATTTTGCAATATCATCAGCCACCACTATGACTCAAAAATATTTAAACTTATATTGAAAATATTATCACAACGCTTTAGTGACTTATTATGTTTCGCTGGCTCATTTGTTAACCCTTACAAAAGATGCTTATACATGAAACCCTCGAATAACACGATTAATTGGTTCCGTGTTTTTTGCTACCGTGTTTTTTGCTACCGTGTTGCTCGAGACTACAAAAATCAGTAGTGTGAAAATAAAAAAAGACGTTACGTTTTATTTTTTTTTTTTTTTTTTGTTATGGTATACAAAAAACAAAATAAAAGAGGAACGACGACCTATTTTATGTTCTTGAAAATCGTGTAGTTTGAAATCGTGTAATTCGTATATCTAATTTTTAATCGTTTAATTAAAAGAATTCAAAATCTCATCGAATTGTTCCACTAAGCTCTAATTGTGGAAAATACATTTATCAATTTCAAATTTGTGTTTTTGAGAATTTCTCTCAGTGAACGGTTATCAGACAAGAAATAGAGCATGTAAAATTTAATATATGTCCTTACAAACGTCATTAACAGTACTAAGATCGACCCCACGGTATATAATACCCAATTTTATATTTGTATTGTGATGTTTCCTCCCTTATATATGTGCATTCTATTTGTCAGTTTTGCGAGGGTAGGTACCAAAATAAATAGATCCGGTTGAATCGGCTTAATTTTTTTGATACTGACGTCTACTCACCTCTTCTATTCGCTTGCTTTTGAGTGGTTTTAGTCATCATAACATATTTAATTTTTTTATTATAATGTTTTATTATGTTTTAATATTTAAATGTGTGAATTATTTTAAATTTTATTCAAAAATATGAAAATTATTCGTAAAAAAAAATCTAACCAAGGTCGACAACTTCCACTTTTCGTACAAAATCGACACTCTGATCATTATAAACTTGAATCAGGAGTCGTCGTTTGGGAATTTTTCATGGCAAAGATATTGAATTTCACGAACTTTTTAGGAATAGTTTAGTTTTAGGAGGTTTTTACGATAGTTTTAATTTTTTATCTTATTAGCGTAAGCTTATGGGTGGTTTCTAAATCTAGATGAGACTATTGGTATATTAGCAATTTCCTTTTGTTTCGTTTCTGTTGAATTATATGGTTACAAGGAAATTTTACTTGGCAATTCCGTGCTACTCGTTAGCAAATCTGTGGTAATAATATAGATTCGCATAGTCTCCAAGTTTGGATGATTCGTTAATCAATTTTGTTTTCGCATTGAACATTTTCAGTTATACTGTACGAGCAAAGTATTTTTCAAATGATTTGTCTGGCCATTGTTAAGGGCCGTTCTAGGAAGTTCGTTGTATTTGTGGTATTTTAAATACCGAAGGGTTTGGCCTATTTGGGTTTGGGCTGCTTGTGAATTCCTGTTCCATTCTTTCTGGAATTTTATATTTCAGATTTTGTTAGGTATCAACTTTCAAATTGTTCGGATTCCAAATGTTGGCCTTTTCTTTATATATATATATATATATATATATATATATATATATATATATATATATATATATATATATATATATATATATATATATATATATATATATATATATATATATATATATATATATATATATATATATATATATATATATATATATATATATATATATATATATATATATATACAATATATATATATATATATATATATATATATATATATATATATATATATATATATATATATATATATATATATATATATATATATATATTCTTATTTTGACATTACAGAAAACCCTCCAAGAACACGATTAATTCGTTCCGTGTTCTTTGAAACTTACAACACGGTTTGAGACTACAAAAAATGGTATACACTGGTATACTACAAAAAACGGTTTTTGTTATGGTATACAAAAAACAAAATAAAAGAGGATAACGAGAATCGTGTTGTTTGAAACCTTATTTTTCTAATACCATGTTCTTGGCCCTTGAGTAAATCCTTATTACGTTGAGATGTTAAAGACTATTTTGACTTAACAAAATCGGAAAATTTGAAATTACACTCCCGTCAAACTTCCCAGACCTCCTCAATAATACTATAAAATTTTGTGTAAATTTTTTACATTGAATCGATGTGTAACATACTTTTTTTTGGTGTTGTGTTTATATTATCTATTTTGTGTGTTGTTGTTTTCTATACGCTGATCCATCATCGTTTTAAAGTATAAATCTTCGGTATCGACAACCCCTGGCTGATGATTTTCGGCTTTTAGTTTACTACGACTTTCGGCTAAAGATTATTGGCAAAGAATTCTCAGTTGAAAATTTGGGCATTCAAACGATCTGCTAGTGTTGTGGCGAGTTGTGCTATGTAGTGTGGCAATCTGCGAGTGTTGTTTAATAAAGGGTTTTCCAATAGGAATTATATGATTTTTAAGTGACGTTTCGTCCATTTGTAATATGTCATGATCTGTCATTTTTTGTTTCATTGTATTCAGTAATGTTTACAATTTCATCATGGTGAGATATACGCAAGAACAACGTTTACAAATTATTCAGCTTTATTATCAAAATAATCGTTCTCCAATTGCAACTTTTCTTGCGCTTTTGCACCGTCCAAGTGTGCTCGGTCATAATGTTCAAGTGCCAATACGACAAAGAAACGCTCGAAGTAATGCAAATATGCAAATAAGTGTTGCTGAAGACCGAACTTTGTCGATTCCAAGGTGTTCTCAATAATTGGGACTGTCTCAAACCACAACCTGACGGATTTTGAGAAAGGATTTGGTTTTACATCCGTATAAAATTTTTCTCATTCAAGAACTCAAGCCATTGGACCACCGTAAACGTCGTGAATTTGCTGATTTTGCCTTGGAACAACTTGAAAACGATAACGATCTTTTTAGGAAAATCATCTTCTTCTATGAGGCTCACTTTCATCTGAGTGGTGCGGTAAATAAACAAAACTGTCGGTTCTGGTGCGAAAAAAATCCACAAATTATTAATCGAAAAACAATTACATTCACTTAAATTGACAGTTTGGTGTGGTTTTCGGTCTGGTGGAACCATCGGTTCGTATTTTTTTCGAAATGAAGCTGGTAACACCATTACTGTCAATGGAAATCGGTATAGATCGGTGGTAATCAACTTTTTATGGCCGAAATTGGAAGAAGTTGATCTTGACAACATTTAGTTCCAACAAGACGGGCCTATGTGCCACACAGCAAGTGCAACAATTGAATTATTGTGAGAAAAGTTTGGAGATTCGATTATTTCAAGAAATTGTGATATTGAATGGCCTCCAAGAAGTTGTGATTTAACACCATTAGACTATTTCTTGTGGGGTTATTTGACGTCATTGGTCTTTAGCAATAAACCAAACTCTCTTCAAGCTTTACAAGTCAATATTGATAAAACATTTGTCATTGGTCTTTAGCAATAAACCAAACTCTCTTCAAGCTTTACAAGTCAATATTGATAAAACATTTCAATTTCCTTAACAATTAGTGTGTTATTTTTTTAAAGAAATCATATCACTCTTATTGGAAAGCCCTATAGCTTTGACATTATTTATTTATTTTATTTTATTTTTAAATTTCCATTTTTATTACAACATGACAACTAGGTCATTTTATGTAACTACATTGTAATTACATTGAATAAATAGCAACAAGTTATCTTAAGCTACATTAGTTTGTACAAAATTCAAAAATATATGAATCAATTTATGAAGAAATAAACTAAAATTAAAACTAAAACTAAGTTTTCAAATTTATAATTAGTAAGCAGCTACAAAGGAAAGATTACCTACAACCAGTGTTGTTAAATAGTTTTAGGAGATAAAAACTACCTCTAAAACTACGTGTAGTTAATCCATAAACTACGTAGGCGAAAATCATGAATTAACTACATAATAACTACATGCATTAACTACATGCGTTAACTACAATCGTCCTTCCTTCATTCATATAACTTATATTATAAATATATAATTAAATTGTTTATTTATTTCCCAAATTTTAAAATCAAAATAACCTCTTTTTTAAGAACTTACAAATCACGTTCAGTTCGCAAAAAATCGAGGTTTTATTTCAAACTAGCTGACCCGGCGAACTTCGTACCGCCTCAAAATCAATAAATGAGGCGTTCCAAGTGTAATAACGTGGCATCTCAGAGTAGAGCAATGTTCGTTTAGAAATCTAATTAAAGGTTTTAGATTAATAAAAGGTTTTTTTTATTAGATTTTTAAGGGCTATTTTATTAGATGCGAGAACGAATAAAGCGGATGGTTTACCGACACACATGCTACGTACAATTGGCCGTGAGAGAAACATTCATTTTCTAGATTCAGGCCACAAACACTCAAGGATTGGCCTTGTGATTTGTTGATCGTCATGGCGAATGCAAGACTTTTTTTTATTAGATTTTAATTAGATTAATAAAAAAAACCTTAGAACAATAAATGAGGCGTTCCAAGTGTAATAACGTGGCATCTCAGAGTAGAGCAATGTTCGTGCAAACGGATCACTTTGACAAATCGAAAAGAAACTGGTCAATGTTGTTGCTGGAGGTGTCTCAGCACGTTGAGCAAGATTCGATGTGTTGAAATAAACTCGTTGACCATTCTCCAGATGCACCGCCAAATGTGAATAGGGAATGAGAATATACGCCAAATCGCCTCATTGCAGCTTACATATCGAGCAACTTGATAATGCGTGATTTCATCGTTTGTATTGGGATTTTGAACACCAAAAACCGCCATATCGCTGCCTTTCGTAACATATTTACAAATGTATTTTACGGACTTCACTGAATTGCAACTCCACGTTGCAATGCGCCTTGAATGTTTTGGAAAGAAGTGGCGAATATGGAACAATCCAAGTGTTGTCGACCACGAACTCATTTCCTCTCACTATCGTTGTGATAGTTCTACCGTTATCATCGGCTGATCGACGCCGGTACAGTGGATAACCATCATTGCCAGTGATAGTCTCTGTGGTTAAATTTCGTGGATAACGCTTGGAACACTTGTTGTCGACCATGCACGGTGATTGGGGATTGATGGAGCCACACATACCGTGAACCATGTTCGTAATTACAACATCATGCAGGTCTGGATCGGTTTCGGGATCAGGAATCTCGGCACATATGATGTCATCTATTTGGTCTGGTCGAATTTTTTCGACTAACCAAATAAGAATGTGAGCATGCGGCAAGCCTCGCAAGGTTTTTTTATTAGATTTTTGGGGCTTCCCTTTTGAGTTTTTCCGACTTTTCTTTTTTCCTAAACCACCACTGTATTGAGACGAACAAAATAAAAAAAACAAAATGTACTAAATATATGAGAAAATGAATTTTCTTGATAACTTTTTTTTTGGTGAATTTTTCCAATGTTTTAATAGTTATTATGCTATTCGGAACGGAGACAAATCCAACAAAACAAAAATCATAAAAATCGGTCCAGCCGTTCTTCAGTTATAAATGGTGTAACTAACCCGACTTTGTTTTATATATATAGATTTAATTTTCATTCATTCAACAAAAGGTAAAGATAGTAAAAAATAAAATTTAAGCCAAAATAACAGGAGGCCTTTTATGAATTTTTTTCTATTTCGTAAAGTTTGATCCGCCGCCAACATTCATATTATGAAATTTTTTTACTTTCGTGGAATTCGAAAATCGTAAAATCCGCCCTATTATTAACCAAAAAAAATCGAAATCGAATTTTACGAAAATCAAATGTCAAAATTCGACTACCTGTGACGAATATCGTATTTACGAAAACAATAATGAATACTTATTACTTTTTTATTAAAATAAAATACTTTAATTTGTTTAAAAATGAAAGTTACTCAATTATTTTATAAAAATTGACTAGTCGATAAAATCGACTTTTGCGAAGTTTTGTAATAGGAATATTCGCGGTGGATCGAATTTACGATTTAGAATTTTACGAAATCGAAAAAAAATCATAATAGCCTCCCAAAAATGCGCATGCTAATAAAAAACTACATTGACGTCATTAACTACATTAACTACACATAACTACATCAACTACACTTAACTACATTAACTACATAAACTACATGGCAAATGTAGTTAATGTAGTTTTTTAAAAATTACATGTAATTTAACAACTCTGCCTACAACTATTGATCATTAAGATAATTCACACAATCCACCCTGAACCTGTCCAAACGTGTTAAACATTAAATATTTGCTGGAATAGTATTCCATATCCTAGCACCTCTCCGTATAAATGACCCCTTCATATAATTAGTACCAGTGTTTGGCAATATTTAGTTTTGTGTTCGTAGTGATTGAACAAAAACCAATTTGTCATACAGATATTTTGGCTGACGAGTTGTAATAATTTTATATATTAAAATTAGTATTCTAAGATCAAAATAATTTTTCAGAGAGCATCAAAAAATCTTATTATAGTAAGATGTCAATCTATCCCTACGTTTTAATCCAAAAATGTATCTCAAACATGAATTATATACTCTTTCAATTTTGGTAAATAAGCTACAACTTAGTTCAGAAAACACCACATCACAATAAAAAATTCTACTCATAGTTTTGCCAGAGCATTCGCAGCCCATTGAACATTTTTTGTATAACAGAATTCACATGCACATTCCACTCTAAGTGTACATCCAAGACCACACCCAGATTCCTTACTGAATCGCTGTAAGGTATATTGTCATTACCAACTCTAATACTAGTTAAGGTCCCGTCAAAAATGAAAGGATTACTCTTCTGAGAAAACATAATCACCTCAGACTGTTTCGAGTTTAATAACAATTGATTCTCCGCCGACCACACAATAATATTATCAGTGTCACTGTTCATATTTGCAATTACTACATTTGAGGCTAACATTCTGTCACATTTATTAATTACAATTTCACAAAAAATTTGGAGATCATCCGCAAACAGATGATAACAAGTTGGCAGTTCCTAATAAATTCCTAACAGGCAGTTCCTAATAAATTAAGTCCAATCCACTAGCACCGTTGCAGTAGTTTTTCTCTAAACCCTGACTGAAGAGAAGATAATGAATTACTTGTATTAATGTATTGTTTGATCTGATCAGAAATGATCCTTTCAAATACTTTTGAAAGTTTTGAGAGTTGAGCAATAGGTCTTACATCAGACACTGATGCAGGCTCCTTAACTTTAGGTAGCCCAATAACTTTACTAACTTTCCACACATTAGGATAACATTTATGCTCCACGATACTATTAAACAAATACGTTAAATGAGATACAATCACAGGGGCTATGATTTTTAAAAACTTTAACGGCAAATTGTCAGCACCCACTGCATTAGACGTTAGAGAGCCTATTGCCTTAAGCACATCACCATCAGATATAATATTAAAACTAAAACAATTAGAATCATTAAAAAAGGTTTTAGTTTCAATATCGTGCACCACATTCACTGTTGGCACTTTCACAAATTCCTCATTAAGTTCATTATGAGAAAATTTAGAAACAATCTCAGCTGGATGAATAGTTTTAAAACCGTATTTCTCCAAATTCCTCCATAATATTTTAGTGCCAAGTTTTTAATCTATTACTACGAAAAAAATGTCTCTTAGCCGATCTCACCATCTTATTAAGTTCTTTTTCATAACCCTTATAGGTTCGTTTACCCTCCTCACAACCAGATCTCTTCCACAGATTTTCCACAGCCATATCAACAAGTTGCTTTTTATTTTATATAGCATAACTAAACCATGGGATAGGCTTAAATTTTTGCTTAATCATTTTAAAAAGAGCATACTAGTGCAACCATATCGAGATTTTATCATATAAAAACTCAAAGTTACCATCAATCGTGTCTATTCTACCTAACTCAGTCCAATCAACATTAAGTATATCACAATGAAGGCTTGGAATATCAACATGATCATAGTTTCGCACAAATCTGATCTCATTATGAAATTGAAAGTCACTTGAAGTCAATTGATATTGATCATGGTCCGTGAAGGGTGACTGACAAAAATTAGACGTTCTAATGGGGTATTAGAAACGATATAATCTAGGAGTCTTTCCGTTGTATCACAAACTCTGGTTGGTTGAGTTTGCGTTGTAAGCAAATTAAGCGAATCAAAGATGCTTATTAACTCACCGCTTTCAGTCCTATCTAAACTTTAAGGTCACCCACCAAAATAACCATATCATAATCCTCAATCAAATTAGATAAGAACTCACTCAATTCATTAAGAGGAAGATTTCGAACATGCATATAAGCCACACAAACAACCATTTTTAAAGAATTTATAATAAATTCAATGGTGAGATACTCTAAGCTCCCATAGGCAAGCCCTTAGAAAGTATCTTCACATGATAATATTTAGAAAAGTCACTACGTACGTAGAACGCAACTCCACCACCTCTTCTTCCCACTCTGTCATTCCTTAGCAACTTGTAACCATCAATTTCAACACTTTTAAAAGTATGCGATGATTTCAGATTCGATTCACACACTCCAATGATATGATGTGACATATTCTTAAATTCCATTCTCAGTTTATCAATATTAGCCAAAACACTGCGCGCATTTATATGACATATTTTCAAGCGGTTCATCGTTACCAGGGAAATGCTAGGAAAATCACTATTACAGCTCACAGTCACAACACAAATGACAAGCCAGGGTTCCCTGTGTGAGATAAAAAATAAACAAAATAATATAAACTATAAAATCTAAAGACTATAAAACTAATCATGACAACATTCAAAATTAACTTAATAACTAAATTCAATAGTTTGAAATACATATTTATTTACTACTAAACTGCATAAGGCTAAAGAAACAAGATATAAGACAATCATGCACTAATTGTACTCAAAGATAGGCTATAGGAACAAAATATATAATGATGCACTAAATAACTTAAATAATCAAGAAGCAATTAAGAAATTCATAACCAAAAAATGTTAAGCATATATATCACACTGTCATAATACCTCTCAATCAACCATCTTGCTATTACGTTTTAAATTGGTCCAATTCCTCTACAGATCGCACAATTTTTGGGTCGTTTGCTACAGCTACCATACTTCTTCGTATAACTACCTTTGATACAGTTCCCACTACCTTCAAAGCCTTGGCTTTAATTAGGATAGGATGTCCTTCACCTCCTTTGAGAGATATCCGTTGATGTATATCCTCGAATTGTTATCAACACACGTAATCCATAATGGCTTGCCTTAATGTACTTAAGATAGGCAGGCATAAATTGGTTCCTCTTTAATTGCTTGAAGAAGCGAACATTTATTACAGATGGGCTACCTCCGCCATTCTTCTTATGAAACATAAAAACATCCTTAATATCGTCAGCAGTTTGTTTTAATGGTAATTCGAGCAACATTTTTGTGATCAGTTTTATTGGTATAATTTGATATTGGCAGCTGAAGAGGATACGTGTGATTCCAGTTCAGAATATAAGCAGCCTCTGGTTTGAATAAAAAGGTCCATGCATTGCTTTGCAGTAATGGAATTATGCACAGTAATCAAAACTGCCACCCAATCAATATTAAGAAAAAATGAAGCCAAAAACCACATTTTTCGGAAGTTCAGAAATGTGCGGGGCATCATTGTTCACTAAAGACCCATAGCTTTCGTCAAAACTAAATTGAGCTTCGATCCAGGGATGCCATTTTATCAATAACATCAATAACAGTTTTTTAGTAAAATCACATGCGCAGGCGCACCCACCAAAAAGTTATTTTAAAAAAAGAGTTCTTTTGTTTAATTATCTTTTTTAATACGTTGTAGAAGTGTGTGCCTTTCCAATAAAACCATTTTTATAAGGTGCATTATCTTCTGTCAAATAAAAACAATGGTTTTGTTGAGTTTCTTTTTGTTTTTCTAAATTTTTTGTTGTGACGCCAGCGGGAAAAGAATGTACTACAGAAATTTGACCCACTATCATAAAAATGTACGACACTAATGCAAATTTTAAAATGATATCACACACAGGGTTATTCACTACAGAATATTTTTTATCAACTTTTTGATAAAATAAGTCGTGTTTATTAAAAAATGCACTTAACAAAATTTCGATTGCTAAAATCGATGTTTTATCAGAAATAAAAAAATAAAAAATAAATATTTCTTCTATTTCTATTGGTGTCGGTTTGAATGCGGACAAAAAATTTTTGTTGGGTAGAAAACAGTCGGCTGGAGGTTCATTTAATTCAAACTTCCATTGCAATTTTCGTTCATGTCCTAACATGTGTACAATTCGGGGCAACGGAGCAGGCAGCCACTTCACATTATAATAAAACAATTTAGTTTTTCATTTTTTAAAGGAACATAATTATTTAAATTTTAATTAAATTTAGATTATTAATTACGAAATATAAAATTACTAAATATTTTGTTTTTGTAAATATAGTTTAGAATTTAAATACGAGTACCAAACTAACTTATAATATTATCAGTTAAGTAGCATACGTAGAAAAATATTTTAAAAGTTAAAATTAATATTTAGTTCAATTATATTTACTAAAAATTTTATTTTAATTTATTTATTTTTTTTTTTGGTGTGTTTTGGGCCACAATTAAAATTGGTTCAAAAACTTACGGTTTCATTTTTTTTTTGTTTAGTTGAAATTCCCACTGGAGCGCTCTGGTCGTATTTGCCTATAGGAAAATTTCATAACAATTTTTTTTTTTTGATTATAATTGGAACACACGAAATTTAATTTTTTTTTCTTTTTTCGTTTCTATACTATACGGATACTTCTTGCACTTATACTACTAAGTAATTAATTTTTCTATATTTTTTTTTTTAACTAATAACTATTAAATTATTTAAATTTTATATTTTTATTTGATTTAATTAGATTTTAGTTTGGAAAATTTCTAAATAACTCCGTCACAGTTGTTCTATCATACGTAAGAACCGTTAAAAAGGTTAATTTCGCGGACGGTAACCTGCATATGATTTTTTTTTACGGCCGTTGATGACTCTAACACGAGTTGGTAAACTTAAAAAATCCTACCCACTAGTGAATTTAAGCACTCGTGATCGAACGGCCTTTAGAATATTTAGATACTGGTAACACAAAACAGTTTGTATCCGATTTTTTTTTAATAGAATACTTTGACTATACAAACAAAAAATCACGTTAAGCCGCTATTTGAGTGCAATCCACAATCAGTACTTACTATAAGTATAGTATATATGTATATATTATTTTATACAAATCCAATAATATATTTTTCTTTTTTCATTACTAGTACTATATGTTGCCTAATTACTGTAGTAATAATTAATTAATTTAACTTTCCAAATTAGACACTTTCACTTATTAATTATGTTTTGACTGGTGCTAACTGATAACTAATAATTAATGATAGATTTTGTTTTGTTGCTCGCTCAATAAAATCAACTTTACAGGTTTCGGATGATCAACCGTACAACCCGATATTTCTATACTTCGTGCAACACCAACGTATAACAGAATAAAGTTATTTAAAAATTGTAAATTTGCGTTCGCAAATACCATAGGTAAAACGAATAATTATCCAAGTACGTTACAACCCATTCGGCCCTTCGACACATTTGGCCCTTCGACATTTGGCCCTTTGATTTCATACCAAATTTTATAGTACATTCTTTTCCCGCTGGCGTCACAACAAAAAGTTTTGAAAAACAAAAAGACTTTGCAAAACCATTGTTTTTATTTGACAGAAGATAATGCAGCTTATAAAAATGGTTTTATTAAAAAGGCACACTCTTTTTAACCGTATTACAAAAGATAATTATACAAAAGAACTCTAGGTTTTTTTAAAATTATTTGTTATTAATTTTATTTTTTTAAATTTATTTTTTGTTAACATCCGCAGAAAAAATCTGTACGTATTGATTTTCCTTCGACTTTTTCTGGTTTTACTCTAGCTATTATAGATGGCGGTTATATTCTTGCTTCAGTATGGTTTATCCTGACTTAGTTATAGCAATTAGATACTATTGGCTGGACCTGCTCCTGAAATTGATGTGAAGTTAAAATCAAATACACTCCTGTTAGGACGCTTTGAAACTTCGCATGAATGGTGTTAGAATTTGAGTATGCAATATAAAATTGATAGTTGATTTTAATATGGACGCTTTGTTTAATAACCCTTTCCGTCTCTTTAGTCGAACAGCCCAAATATTTCTTAGACAACGTGTTTGGCACCCCATTTTGCTCGTTTACTACAGCGTCTGGGCTGTACATGGGCTGAATTTTTGCTGCTGACATTGTTTTGTTAAATGTCGTCATTTCCGGTTAAATTTTGGAATACTATTCTGGACCGAAAATATTGCAAAATTGATTTAGAATCTTTTAAACATTTACAAAAACGAAAAAGCTCCTATGGGAACTACCACTTCCGGGATTTAGTTTAGGCAATAGTTTAGGTTTCTTTGCGATTAGTGGATCCGCCTGGGCTATAGAGGGCGTCCGGACATTAAGTCTGCACGACACACAGCTGCTACGCACCACCGGGCGCATCAATTGACGGCTTTAAAAGTTTTGAGGTACCGTGCTTTTCCGATATTGTCTTATGCAATAATGGAAATACTGTCAATTGATCGACAACCTTCGTCAGTAGCAACCTTAATATTATATATGAGGGCCAGAATCACGTCGGAAGTCAGGGAGATATAGATCTGCAGCGACCATCAAGCATTACTTTCCGAGTTACGGGGCTCAAGCCTCTGCTAGAACAATCAATAGAACTTGTTGCGTGGAAGGCTAGAAATTTTGAAGAAAAAACAGTTGTCACAATGGTTGATGGGGTTTACCTGGAGGGTGTGCATCAATTAAGGCCAGCCAACTTATAGAATGAGTAACTAGGGCTTGTTACTCGGTAATGTTTAGAAGAGTGGTAGATTATCGTCATTCACTTTGCTACGGGTGGAACGAGGAAATAGCCAAGTTGCGTCGTAAATGCTATTGAGCGAGAAAGTTATCGCGGCGCACCAGAGACGGATACACAATTACCACACTCGCTAATAAATGAAACAAGCGCCAATCATGGAAAAACCTGTGTAATGTGGTTGATCAAAATCCATGAGGTACACCGTATATGACATTATGTAATGTAGAGGCTCTAACCTATAAATTTGACACCTCCACCTGCCTCCAGGCGGAAACAATTTAACGCATCTTGTCCATGATGCGTTAGATTGTCTCCGCCTTATTTCCAGTGCAATTAAAATGTGTACCGAGAATGGAAGGGCTCGTACAGCAATAGTCCTACTAGTTATGATAGAGGAATTGATGAAAGCTTGTAGAAAATACCCCTAACATAGCATTAAAAGCTGCAGTTCGTGCTAAACCTACAGTTGACCAGTCAAACTCCTGGAGAAAGCAGTGGATGATTCTACTTTTCAACGGGGAGAAACCACCGGAAGAACCATCTTCATATCGACCGATACGTGTTCTAGACACAGGTGCATTAGTACGTGTTTTCTGCGATAGACTCGAGGAAGCCGTTGAATGAGCTGGTAACCTCGAGCAGAACCAATATGGTTTCAAAAAAGCCCAATTAACGACCTATAGACCTGGTGGTAAATATGGCTAGTTCAGCAATACATGGCAGCGTTTGCAAAATTGCAAAAATATTGCACCATCGTTAAACTAGACATGAAAAATGCGTTCGATTCAGGTTGGTGAAGCTGCATCGTATTTCCGATGTAGTATCCTAAAGACATAAATACGGATACAGGTATTCCGATCTACAATCGTCTACATCAACGGTCGACCTCGTTTGCTGAGTAAGTAGAGCAATTACTTTGTTATTCGAGAGTCCGAGGTTTGATTCCCGACTTTTCTCCATAAATAAATAAGTTGGTCTATCAGAGGGAGTTCCACAAGGCTCTGTGTTGGGTCCGTCATTGTGGCACATTATATACGATGGCCGGCATCTGTAACAAGAGCATTCCGATAGGACTACAGCAAGCTGAACAAACCGAGGCAGTAATAATCATCAGCAGAAGGATAAACGATTTTAATCCTGGTGGACAACTCGGAGATGGTCTCTAGACAATCTCCATCTCTCCAGATGTTCATACAAGGCTCTCATTCAGAGAGTAGCTATAATAAATGGTCCCTTTTCACGGGCTTGCCTAGCAGCTATTATAAATGGCATGCGTAACTTTGAGGGCCTAAACAAAATCGCCGAAGAATGTTGACCAGTATCGTCACATCCATTTTACTGTTCGGTGTCTCGGCTTGGACCGAACCACTGAAAATTAAAATCCATATCCGAAACATTGATCCAGTATATCGATGGTGCGCGTTTCGAGTGATCTGTGGGTTCCGCAATACATCGAATACATGTAATACCGGGAATGCCTCCAATTGCTCTTCTGGCAGAGGAGCGATAAAAAGTATACCTTAATAGAGCTCAAAGGATTGCGACATCAGCTAGGGAGAACACCTTAAAAATCGGATCGCGTTATTTCGATACTGTTCATCATACAAATGACACAAATACGATCGAGACACACAAATACGAGACAAAATCGATATACAGATTCTTCGTGCTGTGAGAGTTTACTGGAGAATTCGAAACATGGGTTTTTCATGCAGCCGCAATTCAATGATGCAAAACCAAGACACAAATAGAATCGGGCAATAAGCGACACTGAAAAATATTCTATCACGAATGCTAGACTCTCGTAACTGTTGGTCTTCCGTTAGTAGTTTCGCGTCAGAAATTATTATTGCGTTACGAGGATAATTTTTCATGATTACTATAATTTATTTTACAACATAAAAGAAAGCAATTGTAGGAGTTGCGTAAAATGCATCGGAAGATATTAAGCAAGAAGCGTTGTGTAGACTCGAAACAAATGGTGGTGTTAACTTGTATGAAGAAAAACATTCGAGGAATTTGTTGGAAGAAACTCCAAGGAAATGCGGAAGATTGTGGTGATCGGGTATCCTATACAGATGGCCTATTTTCTGCCAGAAGTTCTCAAATTGTTATTTTTTTATTTTTATTTTTTCCATGCAATCTGTTCTGGGACCAAGGCTCTCCCAACTCTTGCTGTTGGCAGGCCATTGCCAGCCAATTCGAAGAATTACTATATGTCCGATTTCATTACCATCTGCACATTGCATAGCTCCATACCAACCTATACTGGCATGGAGGATGGATCGGCCCATGAGTTTTGCATTCCAATAGGTGGTCATAGATGTGTTCCATTTCATCACAGATTGTAGCCTGGTGATGAAAATTCCCTTTGCATCCTGTCCGTATCGGGATTCGAACCCGGGACCTCTCAACCAAAACGCCAAAGCTTTAACCACTGTGCCGTTTGGACGGCGAAGTTCTGATTACATATTCGCTCACTCCCTTACGTATATTTTGTTTAAAATCGACCCATGAAGTAATAAAATATTCTTTAATTAAATTAATTTGTATTTAAAGATGCTTTGAAATGGATTTTTGTACACAAATATTCTTAATTTATAGTTTTGAACACTGATTTCTGTTGTGTTTTCTTCAATGATTTCTTTCATATCCACAGATAAAGTAAAACATTTCATAGAGGTGATAAGGAGCTACCCAACCACAATTAAAGTATGGTTTGGTTCAAAATTGGTGATTATAATTAATAATCCGGAGGACATTAAAACCATACTAACATCACCAAACTGTACAGATAAATCCAGTATTTACCATAATACGATTGGTGGAGATGGGCTTTTCGTTGCAGATGGTACGTACATACGAAAAAATCCGTCGCGATCTAATAACCACCGAATTAAATTGATATTTTAAATATTCCAGGAAATAAATGGAAAAATCAAAGGCGACATCTAAACACCACGTTTAGTCCCCGCATTCTTAATTCGTATTCAAACGAATTCAACCAATATGGTCGAAATTTAGTGGCTGCCCTAAAAGAATATGCTACCAGTGGAAAAGAATTTGATGTTACACCAACATTAGGGACATACGGTACAGATTTAATGGCTCGAACAATTTATGGTACTCAACAAAAATTAGAAGTTTCTAAACATTGTTACGAACTAGTAGAACATTTGTTGGCGTTCTGGGGTGAACGAATGCTACAAAAGTATTTTCATATTTTCATAGTTCTAATCCGAAAAATTTTTAGAATTCAATCGGATGATATGAAATGGAACAAAGGCTTGCGTACTATTCTGCAACCAATAGTTCTACAGAAGGTCAAAGAGTATCAAAACAATTTAAAATTGCAAAAAAATGAAAATGACAGTAACGTAATTATCTCGAAAGATGAACATTTTCTGGATAAATTAACTCGGCTTCAGTTTGAAGGTGCGATAAGTAAATCGGAGTATCGGTTTACTTCGATGACTATGTTTTTAGCGGGAACAGAAACCACGGCACGCGCCATTTCAATTATTATATTGATGTTGGCAATACATGAAGAACACCAACAAAAAATATATGAAGAGATTTGTAATTTTTATGAAATGTATGGTACCGATGATAATGTTGACATAACAAAATTAAATGAACTAAATTTGTTGGATCGCTTCATTAAAGAAACATTCAGAATATTCCCGGTTACACCATTTTTGGGTCGAACACCGACACACGATATTACCATAAGTATACAAACATTTTCGCTTTTATTAACTTTGATGCTACAAAATTTTATATCTACTTTTTAATAGAAGAAGGAGTCATACCAGCTGGCACTGATATTCTTATTTCGTTAACAAATTTACACCAACATCCACGTATTTGGGGTGAAAATGCATTGAAGTTCAACCCGGATAATTTTTTGCCTGATGCTGTTGCAAATCGTGATACGTGCAGTTACATACCATTTAGCTATGGGCCACGAAATTGTATCGGTTCAAAATATGCCCAGATTACCATAAATACTGCCGTTATGTACTTATTGAAAACTTATAAATTTAAGACAACTTTAAAACATGAAGATATCAAAATCGGTTATGGGGTGACAGTTCATGTAATTAATGGTAATTTTGTTACTGTTCAAGAACGAAATTCGAAAAATAAATAATTTTTGAATCAATAGACTATTTAATTTTTTGATCACTATCACAGATCCTGAAAAATAAATAAACCTTTTAGTTTATTTCCATAACTTCATTGCCTAAACTATTTGCTGGTTAAGAATATGTATACTTAGATAAAAGGTCATAGGTCTGGCTCGCAACACTTTAGGAGCACTCAAAGAAATTGTCTCTGCGACGAAGAAATACCTCCGGAAAAAGGAGCTCGAGTACATGAGGACCTGTTTCCAAAAAACCAACTTCCCAGCGGAAAACGGAAACTCAAAAAACTGCTTTTCCAATGCCAGAAATCTTACTATAAAGACCCGGCAATCCTACTTCCAAACTCTATTAACCTTCACATTGTCAATCCGCGTAAAGATAGGAATTTTTAGATTCCAGTATCTCGGTTAATTTTGAAGTAATTTCCAAACCTGGAAATTTGAACATTTTGGGGAATTTACATATTATACAATCTAATTTAACAATTTTCACATTTTTCCAACCATTTTGAGGATATTTACCATTTACCCACGTAAATATCGTCAAAATGGTTGGAAAAATGTGAAAATTGGTGGAAAATTTTCCCGCATATATTTGTTATCAAAATACGCCCAAATTTATAGATTTTTTTGGTTTATTTTATTTCATTGGAAATTTATCACATTTATTATTCAACTTATCACAATTCAAATTCATAAATGCATAATAAACTAAAATATTATAATTATAACTAAAAACGAACTCAGTTCAATTGCTCATATGGCAATCTTGGCACTTGGTTTGAGTTAGGCTTTATGCCTGGCATATTGGTTTTAAACATCGAACACATGCTTTTCTCGTAGATCTCTTTCTCTCGTAGTCACATAAAACACTGAACTTTACGTGTTAGTCGTTCCGATGAATCTCGATCGTCTTGCTGATCTGGAATGAATGGAGCATTGGAGTACTTCGCGGATTTGGAAGGAATATGCTGTGTGAACTTGGTTTGTCTCCTAAATGGAAATACTGTTCATCCACAGTAATTGACTGATAAGAACCCTATTAAAGTTAGCCGATAGTTTCCAGCCGAAAGTAAAAAAATCGAGAATACAGATAGTGTCTTTGCTATCTCAACTTATATAATATGAAATGCCAAATATTAATATGCTTCAGCCGAAAGTTATCAGCCAACATGTTTCAGCCGACATATCTCAGCCGACATTTCTCAGCCGATATTTTTCAGCCGAAAGTATTTTTTTATACAAAAAATATTTATTTTCTACAGAAAAAAAAATCAACTGAAATGGTTAAAAATTAAACACTAAACTAAATTTTTAATATCATTATTAATTGTTTAGAAAATCCATTTTCCAATAGGGAAACTTGTATATAAATATATCGCACACACAAATTTTGAAAATTTCTAATAATTTACCGTTTAAAGTGTCATTGTTGGGTATAGATTCGGAAAGGCCGTAATGATGTTCACACTTGGAAAAAATTTCACGTCAATTTCCATGTGGGGAGCTTGGAAAAACTCGATTGAATATATTCAATCAAAGTTTTTTCGAGCTCCCCAAATGGAAATTAAGTTGAATGATGTGTTTAATTAAGACCTTTCATTTGAACCTATTTCCAACCATGACACTTAAAACAGTAAATTTTATGAAATTTTCAAATTTTGTGTGCGCTATATATTCAATCAAGTTTTCCCGTGCTCCCCACATGGAACTTGACGTGAAATGTTTTTCAGGTGTGAACATCATTACGACCTTTCATTTGAATCTATATCCAACAATGGGGTCCAATTTGAAACGCGATATTTTAAAACGAGAATTATCAAAACGCGATATTTCAAAATGCGATATTTCCAAACGCGATATGGTACAAAACGCGAGATGGTACAAAACGCGATATTTGAAAACGCGATATTTCAAAACGCGATATGGTACAAAACGGGATATGGTACAAAATGGGAGTTTAGGATCGGGTTATATCAGGCGGGTGATGTTGAAATTTAATTTCAGTTTATAGGAATTTAAAAACCGATAGGAACGATAGTATATAGGATCGGTATTAGGTGGGTCGCTGCGCTCCCACCGGTTCGCAACGCATATTCTGTGCCATATCGCGTTTTGAAATATCGCGTTCTAAAATAACGCGCTTTGTACCGTATCGCGTTTTGTACCATATCGCGTTTTGAAACATCGCGTTTCGAAATATCGCGTTTTGTACCATATCGCGTTTTGTACCATATCGCGTTTTGAAATATCGCATTTTGAAATATCGCGTTTTGTACCATATCACATTTTGTACCATATCTCGGTTTGAAATATCGCATTTTGAAATATCGCGTTTCGAGCGGATCCGAAAACAATGACACTTTAAACGGTAAATTTTTAGAAATTTTCAAAATTTGTGTGTGCGATATATTCAATCGAGTTTTCCCGAGTTCCCCTCATGGAAATTGACCTGAAATTCTTTCCAGGTGTGAACATCATTAAGACCTTTCATTTGAATCTATTTCCAACCATGACACTTTAAACAGTAAATGTTTTGAAATTTTCAAATTTTGTCTACGATTCAATCGAGTTAATTTGAGCTCCCCACATGGAAATTGACCTGAAATATTTCCCAAGTGGGAACATCATTAAGACCTTTCATTTGAATTTATTTCCAATCATGACACTTTAAACGGTCAATTTAAAAAAAAAATTCAAATTTTGTTGGTGCGAAATTGGAAAATGGATTTTCTAAACAATTAATAATTATATTAAAAACATAGTTTAGTGTTTAATTTTTAACCATTTCAGTTGATTTTTTTTTTCTGTGGAAAACAGATATTTTTGGTTTAAAAAATAACTTTCGGCTGAAAAATATCGGCTGAGAAATGTCGTCTGAAAAATGTCGGCTGATAACTTTCGGCTGAAGCATATTAATATTTGACATTTCATATCATATTTTCGGCTGAGATAGCAAAGACACTATCTGGGGCGGTATGTTGTACCATTACTTCGAGTCGAAATTCGAAAAAAGTCGAATGGCAGTATGTTGTATCAGTTTGCCGATCGGTGAAAATCTTGAGATATGAATTTTCTTAGAATCAAATTTACTAAGAAATTCCGATCTTTAATTGAATGTCGTTTTATATATGCGACCCCCCACTAAAATCGTAATCGGGTTGGCCCAAGTAGAGTACACATATAGGCCTACCAAAATATTATAGTGGCAAGTTTGCTGATCGGAGAAAATCTTGAGATATGAATTTTCTTAGAATCAAATTTACTAAGAAATTCCGTTCTTCAATTGAATGTCGGTTTAGATATGCGAACCCACAGTTACAATTTAGGATTAATTTAGGGTAAACTTCATTGGCATCTTTCTCAGGATATTTTTGATTTTAATATCGTACCGTATGAGGTTTTCGGAAATTCGTGAAGTTACTCGTATAGCTAAGTATCCTGCTCGTGCTTAGATAAATTTTAATGTGATCTCCACAAGTCTCCACTAAATTACAGATAAATTACTGAGCTAAAAAGTTTATGTAGAGATAAATTTCGACGTTTGTTTTAACAAACAAAAATAGAGTTCGAAACTATTTTCATAGTCTAGAAAATTATTTTGTTCATTTTCGCGATTGATCGTCGAAGGAGAAAGACGCGTTTTTGTCTTTCTTTCTCCTTAATATATTGTAATAAATTAAAAATTAAATTAAAATTGTGTTACGTAAAAGCATAGAAAAACAAGTACCATAGATTTCGAATTTGTATAAAACGAGAGAAAAAAATGAAATTCCAATGTCATGACTTATTTTTCTATGGTAAAAGTAATAAATAAAATGTGATGATATTGTGCATTATTTATACTTGGAGACTTGTATATTAATTGTATAATGGGATATCCCTTTTTCAACCAAAAAAAGGCTCAATGGGCGCTTTCAGGTTCCCTATCATGATTAGTAAAATCATCGCCAATTTGATTTAAAAATTTCATAGTGCTAAACATTTTTATAGCGTTGGCCGCGATTTTACTCAACATGTTCCCAACTGTTGGGTGCCCTGAAAGCGCCCAATGTATCTCACAAATGTGTAAGTAAAAAAACATAGTATGTATTGGCATTTTTGATAAAAAAATTCACTTGTTTAGAGGTACAACTAACACAATTGTGTGTATAGTTATAGTGTTTTTTTCGAACGAAAATAAGTTTGAAAGGAATACACAAATATGTAAGTTGGCTCAAAACACATACAAAAATAAATTTTTGACATGGTACTTTTGCCGTACCCGCACAATTGTGTTAGTAAAACACAAAAGGTATATATTATTATTTATTATTTTAATATACATAGCTACATCTATATATATAAAAAGAAGTGTACATTTTGATTGTCACTCCATAACTCGAGAACGGCTCAACCGATTGCCATAACATTTTTAGGGAAGGTGCAGGGAGGAGTGATGATGGTTAGTTAATTTTTAAATCCAAAATCGGTCCAGCCATTCTTCAGTTATGAATTTTTTCCTGAAATGAACTCGCTCTTTGTAAAACAACAACAAATACACGTAAAATCGAAAAATTGCAAATATCTCGAAAACGGTGCGTCTGAGCGAAAAAATAAAGTCCCTTTGTAAACTGGCCGAAAAATGTTGAAAAAAAATAAATTTTCATTCCCCTGAGCATGAACTTTATTTATTTATCATTAATTTTGAAAAGTAAACGTCTACGCATTTTTTGTCTCATATTCAAGAATATACATTGCGGCATTTCAAGTGACTTCTTTTGGTGCGACCAAAATTTTAAGAGACAATTTCATGCCGACGTTTAAGGTGATTACTTCATGCGGAATAAATGCGATCTGAGCAGCAATTTTTTTGATGTGTTCAAGAATTCTGACCCAGCATCTATTTACATTTCACAAATATTACAGATTCAAGGTCAGATTTATCATCGAACTGGTTCCTTATTGTCATATCTTGATGCTGATCATCAATTTTTGCAAATCTATGTATTTTATCGGAGATGCAAATCGTGAAGTGGATCGGCGTTGTACAAGAGCTGCGCGTGCAAGGCGACAAATTGTTTCTGAACTTCAAACATTCTTACATCAGCACAATGAAATAATTCGATTGTTTAAAGCCGCTCTCGATCGTATGCCATCTGATGATCACAGAATCGTTATCAGTCCTGACAAAACGCCTTTTGGAGAGCATGCGAGACGATTTAATGCACCAACAATTGATGAAGTGACCATTGTAATTGTTGGAGACCAGTTTCAATCTTGCGATATTGTGCTACATCGAAAAAATGAAGAATTACGGCGTGTTTCAGAGCTTCACTGCAGCTATAATGCATTACAATATCCATTATTGCACTGGAAAGGTGACAACGGCTATCATATCAATATACGAATGATAGATCCACGAACCTGTAAAATATATATGAATTCAAATTATTTATTTCAAAACAAGAAGACATGATTTTAATTTTCTGATAATGTATTCATCATAGGTCGTGAGGAAGAAAAAAAAGTTAGTGGGATGAATTATTATTCGTATAGATTCGAGATTCGCCCACAAGAAGACAATTTTATTATGCGATGTGGCAAACTTTTCCACCAATACGCTGTTGATATGTATGCGAAAATAGAAGCAGAACGCATTAATTACCTTCGTTCGATTCAATCAAGCCAAATTTCGATCGCAAGAATACATACACTTGCGAGATGCAATAGTGAATGATTGTAATGTTAATGATATCGGACGTTTAACAATATTACTATCGACATATGTTGGCAGTCCGCGCCACATGCACGAATATACGCAAGATGCAATGTGATAGGTTCGCAAATATGGTCGTCCCGATAAAAAACAATTTATTTGATGGTCAGAATTAAACAGATCGACACGATATAACAGCACGTGTATTTCGTCAGAAAGTAAAACCACTGAAGGATTTGATTAACAAATTGCGAATTTTTGGAGAGGTGCGTTGCTGGATGTATTCGATTGAATGGCAAAAGAGAGGGCTGCCGCACGCGCATAACTTGATGTGGCTGGTTCGTAAAATAACACCCGATCAAATTGATAACATTATATCAGCTGAAATTCCAGATGAAATCAGCGATCCAGAATTATTTGAAGTTGTCACGAAAAATATGAATTCACCATGCATGATCGATGGAAAATGTACAAAACGGTATATCCAAGAGCATTAACTTCGGATACAATTACAAGTGACGACGGATACCCGTGCCGACGTCGGTCACCGGAGGATAATGGCCATACAACAACAATTAAAATACGCAATCAAGACATTGAAGATGATAATCGTTGGATTGTGCCTTATTCTCCACTATTGTCAAAGTATTTCAGACTCACATAAATGTTGAGTACTGTAATTCTGTGGAGTCGATTAAATACATTTGTAAATATGTGAATAAAGGCAGAGATATGGCTGTTTTTGGAGTAGCTGGTGACAATAGCAATGATGAAATCGCCCAATTGATCGAGAATTGCAACGTGAACAACAGTATGATCAACAGTATGATCCCAATGAATTGCAAACATTTGTGAATTTGAATGTTCCCAAATTAAATGACCATCAAAAACATTTCTATGATACCATCATGCAAGCTGTACAAAATGAAGTCGGTGGATTATATTTTTTTCGCAGCGAAACATTTCATTGGCACTTGCTTCGTCGGGAATCGCTGCTGCTCTATTTGACGATGGACGAACAGCGCACTCTGCATTAAAATTGCCGTTGAATGTGCAAGTGTGCTTATATTTATTGATTGATCACTTTAAAATTTAATCGATATTTTTGTAAAATATAATTATTCTCAAATTAACAGGTGATTGAACATCCCACGTGCAATATTTCAAGAAATTCTGCGATGGCTAAAGTTTTGCAACAAGCAGCAATTATTCTTTTCGATGAATGTATGCATTGATACTATAAATTGTCAGACGATTTTCGTCAAATATTGCCTGGTGGTTCCACGATCAACACCGGCGGATGCGATCAATGCATGCTTAAAGTATTCTCTTTTGTAGCGACATGCGCAAAAATTGACATTGAACATAAATATGTGCATTCAGTTGCACAACGACCAATCTGCAGATCGGTTCTGGAAGCAATTGTTATAGATATTGGAAATGTGGCCGAAATAGCCTTTTTCTGTTCGGAAATGTAATCAATCCATTTGTATTATCGACTCGAAATTTGAGCCAAAGTTCGAGTCGATAATACAATTGGATTGATTACATTGCCGAACAATTTTTGTACCATTCTCCATAATCATAACAGAAGAGTTGATTGAAAGTATATTCCCAAATATTGTTCAAAATTACAGGAATCACAATTGATGAGAGAACGCGCAATGCTGGCACCAAAAAATCTACACGTCAATGCAATCAATTATCAGATTCAAGAAAAATTACCAGGTGCAGTGACATCATATAAATCTGTTAATAGCGCAATGAATGCAGATGATGCAGTGAATTATCAAATTGAATTTTTGAATTCATTGGAATCACCTGGTATGCCACCGCATTGTTTGAATTTAACGGTTGGCTCATCAATTATTTTACTGCGGAATTTAAATGCACCAAAACTATGCAATCGCACAAGATTGGGATTAAAAAAATTGATGCCGAATTTAATTGAAGCCACAATATTGACCGGAATAGCGAAAGGTGAAATTGTGCTCATACCACGTATTCCACTGATTCCAACAGACATGCCATTTGAATTTAAGCGTCTGCAATTCCCAGTGCGTCTATCATTTGCCATGTCCATCAATAAGGCGCAAGGACAAACGCTTCAAATATGCGGGTTAAATTTGGAGGTGCCGTGCTTTTCACATGGACAGCTATACGTGGGCTGCTCAAGAGTTGGAATTCCAAATTGTCTGTTTGTACTCGCTTCAAATGGGCACACGAAAAATATTGTATATCCAAATGTTTTGGATTAACATTAATAATTTTGAAATACAATGCATTCATTTCATTAAAAAAAAATCAAGAATATTGCATTTCTTTTTTTGGTTGGTTGCAACGAAGTGCATCGGGGTTCGCTATATAATATAATTTTTATCAATTAACATTTTACTAATTTAATTAGCAAATTTTAAACCAGACAAATTTTCAAATAAAGAACGTCACAATAAATTTATACGAATTTCATTTCACATAAAATATTTATTATATTTTTTAATAATATTCTTCCATCAGGTATCACTGTGCGGCATATAATACGAACCATCTACATTTATCTTTCCATTGTCATCATTTAACAGCAGTTTGCATTCCAATAGCTGATTAACAATATTGCCCAATCAATTTCCCGTTATAATGTTTACACTCTAATACAATGTGCTTATTGTACAGTGGCCCTATTCTTGCTTTCCCAGGGAATTGGGAATTGGGAAAATATTTTGCTCTAATCACAAATTGCAAGAATTCCCAAATATATATTTTCCGTTCCCAAATGTATATTCTGTGGCCCAATTCTGGTTTTCCCCGGGAATAGGGAATTGGGAATTAATGACGTATTTCTAGCAGTTGGAAATTTTTTATTCCCCAAAGTGTATTCTGGCGTTTGGGAATTTTTTTTATTGGGAAAAAATAATTCCATTTTATAGCAGTTTTGACGTTAATTTTTCCCCATTATTTTTTTGGGGAATTGTAATTCGTACATTTTGGAATATTTAAACATTATTTTTTCTAATAAATATATATTTAAAAATAAATTAAACTTGTAATAAGCTCGCAATATGGGTTTTAGTTTATAAAAGTCTACCAGTGGCCCTATTCTGGCAATTCCCGGGGAACGGGGAATATTTTTTTTTACCGCAGTTATTCCCCAGACCACTTTTTCCCTACAGTTTTTTCCCCATTTCCCAAAAGCGCTTTCTGGTGCAATTCGGAATAAATTCCCCGGGAAATATGGTATAGTTAAAATGTTTGCCACGAAATCGCTCATGATCATTAAATTCATCTGTCATAATAAGCTCATTTTTAGTTTACAACTTTTATATAATATCTGTAATATAATATTTACAACATTAATATTTAAAAAAATGTCACAACGCCGAAATAATTATTATCACGATGATGACGACGAAAGGCGATATAATCTTCGAGTTCAGCGACAACATTTACGGTGCTCAGCCAATCCTTTCAATTTATATGAGCCAGAGTTCATTAAAATATATCGTATGCCGCCAGAACTGGCATTAATTTTAAAGGAAATGGTTGTTCCCCACATGAAGGACACGTTAATTCCAAAGGATTTAAGGATATTGGCGGCACTTAGTTTTTTAGCAGAAGGTATTTATTGTTGTTACTGTATTGTATTTTTAATATGAAAATATGTTTTTTAGGAACATTTCAAACTAAAATTGGTTTAAGTTTCTTGTCGTGCATGTCACAATCGTCAATTAGCCGCTGCATAAAAGAATTTTGCTCGATTGTCAATAATCATTTGATGCATAGGTTCATCAAATTCCCAAAACCCACATCCGAGATGAATCAGATAAAATTACAGTAAGTTTATTTTTTGTATCCAATAATTAAATTTGTAAGAAATATATTATAAATAATTACAGATTTTATGAAAAGTTCCATTGGCCTGGGATAATAGGATGTGTTGATTGTACGCATGTGTCTATGCATAGACCAGCTAAAGCAATCGAACATGTTTATTTGAATCGTCACCATTACCATTCAAAAAATGTTCAATTGGTAATAACACATTTATATATTCTATACTTATTATTTATATATACTCACAACTCACATTATTTATAGGTTTGTGACTTAAATCTACGAATTTTAAATATCAACGCTTCATATGGTGGCTCTAATCACGACGCTACAATTTGGAGAAAGTCTGTAGCGAAAGCATTTCTACATAACAAATACGATGCGGGCGAATTGGCAAACACATGGTTGTTAGGTATACAAATTCATTTATTATTGTTTTAATTACCTACATACAAAAACTAAAATAAAATAAATCTTTAATGTCCACACAGTAGAAATTCACAGCCTCCTTGCATTTTTTTACAATAATTCAAGTCTTTTGTCGTATTAAATATAAATTCTTTACATAATTATATGTAACTACATAGTAATTAAAGTTAATCGTCGATAAATACCGTCTCCAGATATTCCGGTGATCCGCACGGCTCTGAATTTCTGAAACTGAAAATATAGCTTTTAATATAGTTAACCAATTTTATCTTTAGTAATTCAGAAAAACCACTTATCTTAAATAATACGATAAGTGGTTTTTCTGAATTGCCACAGATATATTATCTTTGCAAATCATGCATTTGCATGCATTTAAAAACATCAATTTTATGTTTAAATTAAATTGTTTCTACCATTTAAGGTGATAGTGGTTATCCGTTACAACCATGGTTGATGACCCCAATTGAGAACTCAATAAATCAGTCAGAAATACAATATGGTACACCGGTCGGCTCGCAATTGCGTAGAAAGATGTAAGGGCGTTTTAAAATCGAGATTTCGCTCCTTGGCAAAAGATCGATGCATAAAATATTCTCCTTTTATGATGGGACAAATCATTAACACATGTGCAACATTGCATAACTTTATTAAACAGCATAATTATACTGACGAACACGATTTAGCGCAACCGGCGGATGATACTGATTTAGAGGACCCATTAGAGCAGGAGGTAATAGATACTGATGCTACAGCACAGCGGCTACTAACAGTAGCACGAGAAATCAGAGCTAATATTGCTCGAACATATACTTAAATAAAAATATTAATCTAAACACTAAAATATACGAGTACTTACTTATTATTTAAAAGTTCTTTTAAAATTTTATTTCGCTCCTCCATTGCCGCACCGATTCGATTTAAGCTGCTTACTTTTTCTTTTTCAATCAAATTTGATTGTTCTAATAACTTATCGCGCGTATAAGCCGAACCTAAAATATTAATAATAATAGTATTAAAATTTAGTTTTGCAAGGATGCTACTTTTGTATTTCGAGAAAAAAAATATTTTTAAATTACGAACCTCGTATTCTTTTAACCCTTATGGATCGGCACGTATCGGGATGATTCACAGCAATCGTGTTGCTGAAAGCTGGTGTGGCAGTAGTTGGTTCCGTTGCAGTCACTACAGCTTTTTCTTGTACATCTGTGACTGCCACTGTACCCTCCGAATCTATCTATAATTACGCGACACATGTAAAATTTTACACTCAATGACCTTGAAATAATGGTGTTTACCTCTTCCGTCGACGGTCCAAATCCTCCTTCCAGATTTTCCGATCCTTGACATGATTCGGGAGTTATTATATTTAATACCCGCTCATCTAACGCGGTTAACTGGCTTGGCCTTTTTAGTGGTGTCTCCATCCCTAATCCTGTTCTATTCTCATACTCCTTCAAAGACGTCCATTGCCCTCGTACATATTTTCTGAAAATAGTTGTTAGCTCAATATAAAATCAATTATTAATGTTAAATGTTTACTTCATGTCTATCCATGTTCGCCTCCATTTCTGGCCATCTTTATGTGCTCCACCAAGAGAATTTAGTTGGGATGCTATATTTAGCCAGCTTTCATTATTGTCCCCTTTTCCGTTGATAGTAATAAATCTAAAATTTTTTAAAGAGTATTAGTTTTATTTACAATACATAACATAACGTTATTTCTCTATATCCATGAGTACTTACCGATCATTTGCTAAATCCGGATTGTCTTCCATCAAGGTTATTATCAAAGATTTTTGCTCCTTGCTTACAATTTTTCCCTATAAATATATTAAAAATGAATTATTTTAAAAAAATTAACTATATAACTATAATTTATTATAATTACTCGAGCCGTAGTCATTTTAATGTAATTATTTATTAATAAAAATAATTTCTTTGCTGTTCTTCAAATTTATTTTTTCCTTTTTATATTTTTCCCCATCAATTCTCGTATAAAATAGGTATGGAAAATCAAACGTCAAAACTGCTATAATAGGGAATATTTTTTTCCCAAGAAACATTTTTTCCCAAACGCTAGAATACACTTTGGGGAAAAGGGAATAAAACAGCTAGAAAATTTAAAATTTCCATTCCCCGGGAATTACCAGAATAGGGCCACAGAATATACATTTGGGAACGGGAAATAAATATTTGGGAATTAGTGCAATTTGTAATTACTGCAAAATATTTTCCCAATTCCCAATTCCCTGGAAAAGCCAGAATAGGGCCACTGGTATACTGGGAATAATTTTTGGGGGGAAATTTTTTTATTTTGGTTTTTATAAACTAAAACGCATGTTGCGACCTTATTACATACAAGTTTAGTTTATTTTTAAATATATATTTATTAGAAAAAAAAATGTTTAAAAATTCGAAAAAGTACGAATTACAATGCCCTAAAAAAATAATAGGGAAAAATTAACGTCAAAACTGCTATAAAATGGAATTATTTTTTCCCAATAAAAAACTTCCCAAACGCCAGAATACACTTTGGGGAATAAAAATTCCCAACTGCTAGAAATCCGTCACTAATTCCCAATTCCCTATTCCCGGAGAAAACCAGAATAGGGCCACGCCACAGATATACGAAAAATGAATTTTCAATAACTAAGTGCTGTGACATTCATTTAAATCGAGAGACAATACAAAAGAAAAGGTTTGCTTATGCTGAATACATACTTGCGGATACAACGATTGTCGCAATCGTTTCCACAAGATAAACCAATCAAATTGCGTGTTTTGCTCTATGCCCCGCCTACTCTTGCCGCAATCGAATTGAAATATTTTTTATTTTGAGCTATGGTTTCCTCAAGCTTGCCAACCAAAAACTACAAAAGGAACTAAATTTTGTGCTCATTGTAAGGCGCTTTTTTTATGTTTGCTCTATATTTGACAGAAAATATAGATGTATTTGACAATTATATATTTGTGATGTAAACCCAAAGATTTTAATAATATTATTAATATTATATAATACTATTATATAATAATTATACTAATAATATTAATAAATAATAATAATATTTTTAAATTTTATAATATTATTATTATTTATTAATATTATTAGTATTATGTGTAAAACGGTGTCAAACAGGATAAATATGTATTACAATAAATCTAAATTACTTTTAAAGGAGGTAGTAAAATTAAAAGTGGATTTTGTTAAGGTTGTGAATCCTGTGCGACAACTTTTCGTAAAGTCAGTAACTGATGAGATGCTAACGCGAGAATGGCAAAATGCGACCAGAAATATTTGATATCTGTGCCGTACCCGAGCCTGAGCAAAGGAAAAACCGAAAACCGCAATTGAGCGATTGCGTGATTCCTGGCAACATTCACTTCGCGATCGGGCTACCCGGCCACTAACTTATAACGATGAACAATTCCTTGCTTTGGAAAAAATAAAAATAAAATTTGTGTCCGATAAAGATGGTACCCTAATGTTACGAAGTGATTACTAGGCCTATTATGAATCTCACTTACTCGTCACCGGGTGATGAGTCGTCACTATAATTCTATTTTGGTATTATGATTGTCGCAGTGAGCGAGTGATCGTCACATGCGTGTCGCTTGGCAACTCGAAATCACCGCATATAATTTTTGGTATTATAATTCTCACAGTGAGCGAGTCCAATGTCATATATGCTCACCTAAAATATGATGGTGAGAGTCAAGTGACAAAGTATTTTTGGTATTAGAAATATAATATTTTATTAATATTTTAACATTGAAATAGTAAATTTATATTGAAATGGAAAAAAAACCGGGATATTGCCCGTGGATTTCCAGATGTTGAAAAAATCAAACTAACCAATGATGAATTTTGGAAAAATTTGTCAGTAGTGCGGAATAGCTTAGAGCCGCAAATTAGAGAAAACACGGAATGGAGAAAGGCAAAAATTCGAGCACAATTTTTTTATATAGTATACACAATTTTTTATATAATATATTTTATATTTCTAATATTTTTTTTATAATTATTTTGTATTACGATACGATGAAAATATCGTATCCTTATAAATTTTGTCATACAAAGACATACAAAAATATCTTTATATGAAAACTATTTGTAAACAACTAAAATTGTTTAATATTACTATATGGTTTCCATTTATTTATTTTTTTTAATTTTAACCTTGATCCAACAACTGCGTTCGCCGTATTGATTCGAAATTGTAAAATTAAAATACAGAAATTTGAATGCATAATAGTATAGTAGCTTACCCCTTAAAATAACATGACAATCAGATGCGGCATTTGACCAAAGCCACATTTCCTTAAAACCAAAAATGGGATTAACAAGACAACTTCCGAAGACTTACAAGTGCTGGATTTCGGTGGGGAAATTGAGCAGGACCTTAATGAGCTCTTGCTTGTGGTTTACTGTATTTGGAAAATCATATTTGAGGCGAGCAATATATTGTTTTAATTTTAACTACGAGCCTTCTTTACCCTTTCTACTTCTTCTGCACTGGCACTACATCCCTTGAAGGGATTTAATTGCCTCAACAATGCTCTTTAAAATATCAGGATTTGCAACAATAGGGGGCCAAGCACGGTCACCAATAGTTCGAAGGTCCTGTCCAACGTCACGCACTCACTGAATCGAGGGCCTCTCTCGAGGTTATGTTTTCATTGGTGCCTATTCCAGAGTAGCCAGGTAAGCCTTGACGATTTAATTGTTCCAATTATATCGACGTTGTTCCATTCAGATGCATCCGGTAAATTTGTGAATACTTAATTGAACCTACACACAGAGAAATAATATAGTTGATGCACGATTGCTACAACTAAACTATTTTTGTTTAAATAATATTATAATTACTGTAAAAATGTTTAGTCACCGTCATTATATCATATTCGCCAAATAATAGTGAAGGATAGAAATATAGTTGCTCCAACCATATTATTTTTAAAATTCACTTCCTATTATGATTCCTGCAACTATTAAAGGTGGTAACATAATTTTGATTGTGCTAAATATAATTTTGAATCGTTTAAGTTGTTGAGGCAATTATTCTGTGATTATTGAATGATTAATAATTTTTAGTGTATTTATAAAAAAATCGCTATCTTAATGTGTGATTAATTCGTATGTAAACACTAAAAATCCAACTTCCACTTTTTAGTTTCATGGCTGCAGTAACGTAGTCTTATGCGATTCCGATTATCGAATATTTTATAACAAATGTTAATAAAATTTTGAGATGATAGTGAAAAAACAAACTTTTTGGTATGCTCATGACGGGGAAAATAAATTCCGGATTTTGTTGTTTTGAGCTACCAATTGGCATAATAGCGATGGGATATTTCTTTCAATGCGATATCAATGCGTCATCAAAATTACATTTTATGGCCGTGGGCCAATTCTCAGGTAAATCGATTAGTACAGTAAATTGAAGTTTTAGTACAAATTACTTTTCAAATCGTACCAATTCTCTAGTAAATAAAATTAGGTAAATGCGGCTTAAAGGGACACATGGTTTGTAGGAATATACAAAAATTGGTATGTAGGTACACGAACTAATGTCAAATTTTATTGTTGTTGTTCCATTTATTCGTATTATTTATACGAATAAATTTAAATTGTATATTTGCTCATATTAGTTGCGTAATTTATACAATAAACTTAATAAAAAATTAATAAAATTTTTAAAAAATAAAACTGTGTTGATAAATATACAAGCGCATTTTTATTTCGTGGCAAATGCTCGTGAATATAAAAAAAAATATGTCTAGAAACAAGGCCGCCATATTTTCATGATTTGTATGGCAAAACCAAAAACCGCTACTATTTACCTTTTGTGTCTTCGCTTTACTCTACTTTTTAGTACCGCATACACTGCTAAAAACGGCATTTACCCTAGATTTACCATTCCGACATGATACAAGAATCCACATACGACGCCGCAAACAACGGCTCGCCAAAATAAAAGGGAGAATCACAATACCAATTTTGAACTCGGGTGACTTAGATAGTCACGGCGAGTGGTGTGGTGAGGCGAGAATTATAATAGACACATACAATTCAATGAAGAGCACGTCTTCTAGAATCATCATCACGGGGTATCAACGACAGTGATGAAGGGGCTGTAGCTGATATGAAGTAATAAATCAAAACTCAAAACTTTTTATTAAAAAATCAAATGTTTTATTAAATTTTAAGAGGATAAACATTTTTTGGATTTAATCCATAACATAGTTGTAAAAAAATAAGGTAGAAAACAAAATGTCGGTCTACGCAATGGCGGTCCTGGTTATATCAGTTGGTACCTAAACCACCAACTAGACAAGCGCACATCACTCAAAATGTCACCATACAAAACAAATGTGAATTTGGCATAATAAGCACATATTTACGTGGATCCTGCACCATGATTAAGCACACATTATCCAAATACTCCAAATTTCACTTCCGGATATTTAACGGCTATGTCACGACAACAGCGCAAAAAAACACCATCAGACATTCGAATAATATTCGCCTTATGTACTGCAGTCACTTTCGTGCGATTGTCTTTGACATATTGAAACGCGAATTCTGCGACAGGCTAAGCCTCTTTCGTCTTCAATTTTATAACCTGAACTACACCATCAACAGTTTCGTTCGTACTCAATACCCGAGTATTCACCTTCTATGTTCTCACATTGATTAATTTCGGCCTAAGGTTAAATATTTATATATAGTTATAGAAATAAAGAATTCAGGCGATTTTAGAGAAAAATTACCTGTAACAATATTCGCCATAATCACTATTAACTTTTTCTCTCCATTCCGACATGTTTATCAACCAGTCGCTTGATGAATCACTTTTAACTATCTCTATCCATTCCGACATGATTATCGTCCGCAGTCGTTTGAATTATAATAAAAAAAAATTAAAGATGTTACTGAGACAAAATTCTTCACTACGAAACGTCAAACTAATAAAAAATGTATGCCTACTGAGAAATATTTATATGGCGTGTTCACCGTCCAAGCGAAAATTACAAATGAAAAATTTGACAATCAAAATGACGTACGAAATAGACTAATATTTTGAGCAAAGACTAACTTCACCTGAAAACTGCAGAATTGTGCCACAATCGGGTCCGCAAGTATGTATGCTGCATTAGGGCCAGCAAGGCGGACCGGACTCAGCTAGTGTATTTATATTTTTTGATTATTTAAATACACGTATCTCCCGATTTACACGGTACTTTTTTCGCACGACTTCGCTTTTGTACGGTTTGAGGAAACGAAAAAAAAAAATTATTGCATTTTAAGTTTTGGTTTGTTATTTTTATATTGTTCTATATATTTTACGTTAAAGTGAGTGAGTTGTTGGCCCTCATGGGAGTGAAGAAGGAATGTCTTGGTTGGGTGACTGGGATACGGTACATGCATTTTGTATGGAAACTAGTTTTTTGGAATTTTTGTTTTGCAATTATGAAATGCATAACGAGGAACATTCTTTAAATAGAAAAACGTGTTACATCGGTAAAATGGATTATCGATGGTTGTGGGGGAATGTTGGATGGGTTTTTGCAATAAATAGAAGTATAAACGTGATTGGATGAAATAGATAAACAGAGGTGCAAACGGCGAAATTAATTGACATGTAACACAGAACTATAAAGTGTTTGCATGCGGTTTCTTTCAAATGTCGTGTAAAGGGTAACGGGGTAAGCGAGTACCTTTGTTTCTTTAGCTCGTAAAGCGGAGTTGCTTGTGTGTGATCATAGTCTGTTAATTGAACTAGAAGTTCTCATAAAATTTGGAGTTTTTATTGTGATTTAGACAACCGGGCAAGTGGTGCAGTGGTTAAAGCTTCGGCACTTGAACCGGGAGGTACTGGGTTCGAATCCCATCAGAGGCTAGATGCAAATCAAATTTTCATCATCGATTACAATCGGTGATGTTAATAATCAGAACTTAGACCCTCTGATGGAGCGCAGAATTCAGTGCCGACCCACCGTCCATGTCAATGTACAGGTTGACATGGAGCTTGCAATGTGCAGGTGGTATACTGTAGTTGTGTGAGTTGGTGAATAGGTGAATGGATTAATGATGTGGCGAGAATGCGTGGTATCACAATGGGCCAAAAATAGCCTAAGTGGTCAAACCACTGAAACCTAACCTAGACATATAAGGATGGATGTCCAAGAGTGCAAAGGATGCCCGGGTGACGCATCACTCACTAGTTAGGGTTAGAAACCAAACGATAATTTAGGAATTCTGTTGTATTTTTTCGATTTACATGGTTTTCGTACAAGGGTCTCGCTTTCGATTTGCATGGTGTTCTGCGGAACCGTTCTTCCGTGTGAATCGGGGGATGGGCGTGGTAATAATTATTTGTTAAAGTTCCATATCCCTTTTCCGGCCCACACAATTGTGTGGATGAAGTTCGTGTGCGATGGAGAATCGTGTCAGGGATTTGTTTTTATATGTGTTTTGGCCCAGCATACTTCTTGGATTGTTTTCGTGCGAGAAATTACACTGCCCCTGTGGTAATGGTAAAGTGATTGATATACGTTATCGGAAGCAAGTAATTGATATGTTATATAATTTGTGTGTTGTCGAATTATGATGCTTCTTTCAAAAGGAATTCCGATTTAACTGGGATCCGTTAAAGTCCGAAAGACGTTACAGCCTGTCATTTTTTACATACACATTTGAGTGTGGTGGACTTGTATTGAGGAAGGAAAAAAATCGTTTTCTGGCCAAAAAACGGATATAATGGGCTGCCAAAAAGGGATATAACGGGCTAATAAGTAAAATCATTTTCAATTCCCCCTAATAATTCCGTGGCCTTTTAAAATAATCAAATTAATTTCGTTTCTTTATCAATAATGAGATCAGGAATATTTTTCAGACTGGCATTCTTGTTATTCTTATTTTGAGCGTAATAATAATAATTTAACGTATGTATTTATTAGACATTGTCTTTTTTATTGTTCGAACCTCACATAGGTGCGGTTTTATTCGAAATTTATTCGAAAAATAAAGTAAATTCAATATGCCAGAGGATGGATCCTCATATCTTTGAATTTTGAGGTGGAAATACATCTTGAAATAATTTGTGGGGAACGGTTCATAGTGCTGCTTAAAAGTCACGAGAATGTTGTTTGCGATATCCTCGAATTCCCAAAGATCGAATTACAAGGAGGATATAACTACATATTTAGGTATCAATTTTCACACAAAATACCCTCCTCATCTTGGTGAAATACTCACCTCATGGTGAGTCGAACCTTCTAACTTTACATAATATAATAAATATTTACTAACACGGGAATTTTGAAATGGTGATGGTGCACTTGTGAGGAGAAACATCGATCTGTATTTTGGATAAACGACAGTTCGCTCAAGTAGACTTTCTCATAAGTTAGAACATTTAACACATCCTTATCCTGTAGTACTAGAAAGCCTCACAGATTCAGGATTCCTAGTCAGTTCGGACACCGAATCGTGTCTTATGTCGCAGATTTCCTCGAATAGTTAGGTGATATTCGAATGCAGTAGTAGTAGTATGCATTTGCGCTCAAGATATTCAGTTGCTGCATTGTTCGGGGAAATTTGTGGTCATCTAGATATGGGCATACGTAGCATGAAGTATGTTATAGGTCACCAGTCTAACAGCTGCCCTGCGTTGTAAACATCTTATCTTATCTTATCTTATCTAGAAAATTATTTTGTTCATCCATTAAAAAAAAAAAAATCAAATTTTGCTGTCAAAACTTTTCTAAATTTTATTGTTCTAGGCAGATAAATTGCTGCGAAAACGTTTGTAGAATTTTCACTAGCGCAGTCTACGTATATGCGAATGAGATACCTACAAACTTTTTACGTCAGCTGCGTTCCGCATCTGCGAATTCGTGAAATTTATCTTTTACATTATTTATATTTGACCTGGATACCGACCTTTGACGAAAAAGTAGATGTGAGATGTAAAAACGAAAAGGCAATCTAAAAACTGTTTGTAGTTATATTGGCACACTTTTCAGTGATTGAACAATAAACTCAAATAATTGAGAGTTATTTGAACAACGTTGGGGATGAAGATGTTACAAACATTTACATTCTTTATTAATTGACGTTAGTTTTTATGCATTGACGTCAGTTCCTTTTTGTGTGAGTTCAATGCAGTTTGAAAAATAATTTGATTTATTCTGCTTATTCTGCTAATTATGTCATTAATTAAATTTTTTAGCAAACGTCGAGGCGAATCACTAGAGGTACTACTACTCGAATATTTATTATTACTTTTCATTAAAAGCTTTATCTTGTTTCTTTCTCTTAGTGTCAATAACGTCATTACAAAGCAACTTTCCTCATATAGTAAAGTATTCACCTTGGACGATTTAAATTGTGTTTGCACGTTGCACAGTAAGGATAGCAACAATTATATTCCCATTAAATAATTAATTATATTGTAAATATGTAATTATTTTATATATGTAGTGATTGGAAGTGAACAGTTTATTACTAGTGATTTTTAATTTATAAATTCGACAAAAATGCTCATTGCGTTATTAGTGTTTACCATTTTGCTAGCATATTGGATTATTGTGCAACAAATAAAAAAACGTGAACTGAATGCAAAGCTAAAACATTTTCCGGAGACCAATTCAGATTATCCTTTATTGGGGGATGTACATGTCTGGTCTATTACAAAATGGTCACTTGATGGTAAATTATTTCAGTATAACAAACTGTTTGGTGATATTCATTAAAATTACTATAGTAGTGTGTAGTTTTAAATGTTATTAACATAAAAAAATATTATTATACAATGGAACCATATAAAATTTGAAGGAATACGTTTCTCCGGAAGATCCGAATGAAATTTAGTAAATACTAGCTGAGTTACCCGGCGTTGCACGGGAGGTATATAATTCAAATACCTTGATTGTTATGTAAGAATTCTCTCTTTACATCGCTGTAGTTGCAATCACATATAAAAAGAAAATTATAAGTAGCTGTATTCAGTAACGGCTAAATTTACCGGGTAAATCTTTTTTTCGAACATTTAAAAGTCGTGTTTCACGCTGTTCAGTTATTTCATCAACTCTTGAAGAAGATGTACTGCTTCGAACTTTTGCAAGTCGTGTTTCACACTGTCCACTTGTTTCATTAGCTTTAGAAGACGACGTACTGCTTCGATCATTTTCAAGTCGTGATTCACGCTGTTCGCTTGATTCAGCCACCCTTGCTAATCTTCTTCGACTTTGCAGAAGCTAATCTACTTCGACTTTGCAGTTACCTGCCCAATTGATCTTTTTTTCGGTGGCATTTTTAAGCAAAAATGAAACGTGTAGCTAATTAATCAGGAATGACGGGCATTCAAAACAGAAATTAGTATTATTTTATCAAAACGATTTTAATGTTCCCTTCGATACGTTTCACACGTTTCACACGTTTTATCTACAATCAAAAAGTAATCATAGATTAACACGTTTATAAACTGAAAACTTAAATCTAATAGGAATGTATATTTACTTGAAATAATATTTAATACCTGGAAAATAATCACCAACAATTATTTTATTGCAATATAGCTAACTAATCAAGAACAACGGCATCCAAAACACAAATTAATATTAATTTATTCAAAACGATTAAAACTACGTCCACTTCGATACGTTTTACGGTTTACCGCGAACTGTGGTTGAAAATGACATTTCGAAAAACAAAAGAAGTTTTTCCAAACTAAGGCAATTTTACACGTACAATAATTTAAATCCAAGGATGTTTCTTGTAGAAGATGCTATTTTCAAATATAAAACGCTAGTACTTTTCAAAGTAAATCAGTTTATACGTACAATATTTTTTAGTACCTTTCCTAGAATTGATTTTATGAAACAATGATTGATTATTTAAGTATAATAAATTAAATAAAGTAATAAACTATTGGCGTTTAGTATGAAACTAATATTTTCATTAAAAGCCGCCGGTTGCAATAGTGGATTAAAATAGAATGTTAATTATTTCTGAAGTTATGTGGAAATTAGAACTCGCTGACTATGATACATTTCAAAACAGGACATGATAAATAGGAAATCACTAAACAGTACATGTCAAACCAGTAAAAATGGATTATTAGTATAGATAATATAAGTGTTCAGAGTTTTGTCTTCAGTTAAAGTGATGAAAGATTGTCTTAAATTTAAATTAATAAAATTAATTTGAATAATTAAATCAATTATAGTAGAGGTATGATTTTTGTATAACAATCGCACGCTAGATATCCTTTTTGGTGTGTAAATTTGCGGCTAAGGCGCTATTTCGGAACATTTAAATAATTGTATCTATACATGTATAAATGAATTCTTGATCCAGGGCAGACTTCCGGATTAGAGCATGTCACTAATTTCATATAACCCCTTTCCTAAAGTCATTCCCGTCAAAAAATCTTAAAAAAATTGAAATTTGAAAATTTGAATTGAAAATTTGTACCACAGCCCCTAGACCCCGGGGTCGAGCCCCTTTAAAAGTATCGTCGTGGGCTTGGTCCTGAACATGCAACATATATGTACATGGCAAAAATTTCATGGCGATTGGTAAAGCGGCTAAGGCGTTATTTCAGAACAATCAAATAATTGTATCTTACATGTAAAAATGAATTTTTGATCCAGGGTCGGACCCCCCGAATTTGAACGTGTCTTTTATTTCATATAACCTCTTTCCAAAACTCATTCTCGTAAAAAAATTTAAATTTTTGAAAAAATTTGTACCACAGCCCCTAGACCCCGGGGTCCACCCCCTTTCAAAATATCGTAAGATTGATCCTCACCATGCAATCAATATTTGCATGGTAAACATTTCATGGCGATCGGTTGAGCGACTGAGAAGTCATTTTGGAATAATCAAATATTTGTATCTACATATATACATGTAAAAATTAATTTTTGATCCAGGGCTGGGCCCCTTGGATTCGAACATGTCAGTAATTTCATATAACCAGCTCCATAAACTCATTTTCGTGGAAAAATTTAAAGAAAATTAAAATTTTCGAAAAAATTGTATCGCAGCCCCTAGACCCCGAGGTCCAGCCCCTTCCAAAATATCATAAGATTGGTTCTGGATATGCAACTTGTACATGGTAAAAATTTCATGGCGATCGGTTGAGCGGCTGAGACGCCCATTCGGAACAAACAAACAAACAAACAGGAATTCATTTTTTATATACAGATGATAGATGATGATCGCGGGGTAGCATTGAAACGTTTTTTTCTAAATGGATTACTGCGCGCGTAGTATATTATCATTGTGTACCAGTAACAAGCATCAATTATCCTTCTAAAATTACGTAGTTTTGGCTAACCTGATCAATATTAATAGCATAAGGAACAAAATTGATGATGAACTAAGTTTATTGTTGGTTATTTCGGTTGTATTATTTTTTCGGTTCAAATTATTTTGATAAAACTAGCCAACAAACCAGAAATCATATAGACATATATTTATATGGATTCCTTATTTGACGTAGTCATAAGGACGAATCATGCAAACCTCACTTTTTTACCAAATTATGATGTTCGCATGATGATGTGGTCATCAAAATATCATAAAACGTCATTATTTAGGAAATTGTGACGATTTATCAAAATTGTTCCAATTAAGATCCGATATATTTATTTCCATTAATATTCGTTTTTTATTATTTTTTTCAATTTTCCTTTATATCAGCTGTCTTACTTTACATTCAAGATAATTATGATGTAATAGCAGAAGTAATATGCTTAAGGTAATCGAGAAAGATTTTACATTCTTTTGACACAATTTATTTTTCCAAATTTTGTAATTAAAATTTGTTTAATTAATAAATTACTGAAAAATATAAATCTAAGCTTCCGTAACGTAAATTTTGATTTTTAATGAAATCTTCGTAAATTATTAATTAATATTTTTCATTAAAACACCTTACAAATTTTATAAAAACATGCATCTTGAAGATTCACTATTGCATCATTCATGTTTTCAAAATAAAGTTTTGTTAACTTGACGCGATCAAAATCCGAGATGTATTTTAATCATAAAACGTGTTTTTCATAGCAGCAAGTGAATTAAATAAATGATCGAATCAAATTTATGACTGAAGAGTGATTCCCACTTTTTCCTAAGCCACATTATTACAAGTACTAGGGGCTGAACCCTCAAGAGGTAATCAGAACCTTGGTCTGAAACTTGACAACCCGGAGAAAACACCGGAAATTGAGAAACATCACAAATTCAAAAAAATATACGATCTTTGTTAGACCGTTCGTTTGAAATTGAGGAACATTTCCTCGTTTGTTATCGTGTCAATTTTAGCTAACCTAAAAATTATCTAGTTTCGGTAGTAATTTATTGGGTAATTGGCGAAGTATTGAATCGTGTCTGAATCATTAATCTTGTGATAGTTTACTTCCACTGATTTCGTAGTTGGCATTCTGCTGAGGGCATCAGAGACTACGTTCATTTTCTCTTGTTTGTAAACGACGTCATAATACAACATTCTTTAAGCCATAAAAATATTGCTATGTATCCTTTGTATAACTTATTCCCACGTCCTATGGAAATCCTTATTGAGGTTGGTTCAACTCCCGTGTTAGTAAACGGATGTGATGACGTGGCTCGTTTTTGGGTAAGTGATCTAATATTTGTTTCAAAGATGTGACAAAATTAACTGAATCCTCCATGCAAATGCAATATTCTTACATGAGCTTATTTGATTAATAGCTTTGTGAATCAATGTTTTTGGAGGCAGTATTTTGATGTCGGGTATCATGTCGGGTTCAGGTTACAATTATCTATTCTTCTTCATACTCTTATTATTTTATAATCATCAATAAATGGATTAAGCGACAGGAGATTCCTATTTCTTGGTACTAAGCCTACTTTGTCAATCTGCATGATTTCATTCTGGACCTCCGCATGTTGAAATATTCTATAATCAGGTCATTAAGTTCTCCAGCAGAAAATAAAGTTGGCGACCCGGTATCCCCTTTTTTTAAACATTTGTTTTTAAACCATCAACAGAGGCCAATAACGCGAATTATTTAGTTTCCCCTTGGGCAGTAGTTTGTTGTGGCCATTGTCCGCTCGAAAATTGTAACCAATCGTCTACCATAAATTGTTGTTCTTTAGTTCCTTTGAACTGGCACCTCTTAATGCGCAGTCTGCTAGATTATCAGTTGATCCAACGTAAGCCATCTAGCACAATGTAAGCCATCTAGCACTTGAGTATGTTTGAATTTTCGATATTCCATTGGCAACGAAAGTTTTATATTTATGAGGAGGCCCTCGAATCCAACATAACGTGATCTGAAGAATCGGTCCAAAAGAACGAAGTTGTTTTCGGAACTTGTATTGCTTCTTTAATTTGGTACAGTAGTTTAGTGAGCAGCAACGCTAAACAAAGCTCAAGAACAGGTAGTGAAAGTAAGCTTCACATTAATAATTCCTTGCAGTATACAGCAGCAACATAGGCCGTTTCTGAGGCGTCGCAGAAACTATAAAATTCTGTTTTACTGTTCATCTCAAAATGGTTTCAACGTGGGAGAAATATTTTCCAGAAGAGGCAGAACATTATTAAATTCCTGCTATTTGGTTTTTATGTGTGACGAGAGTTCTTAATCCCAAAATACGCCTGCTGCAGTTTAGCTACAACTGTTATTTGTGCCAGCCACCCTAATGGATCAAAAATTTGTGCACTATCCTAAAGTAGGATTCACTTAGTAGGCTTGCCAGATGTGGATTGGGTGACGATGAAAGAAAATGTATCCGTTGCTGGATTCCAGTGTAGTCCAAGATAATTGTACCATCAAGCTTTGTTCACACGATGAAAAAAAATCTCGGATTTTTCTATCCGAGGATGGAAAAATCCGAGATTTTTATCCGTCTAGTGAACACAGCTTACTGCGAGTTCATACGACGGATAAAAATCTGGGATTTTTCTATCCCAGATTTTTTTTCAATATTTTCAACTTTTTTATATGAAAAGAGGCGTGCCCGTTGTATAATTTACGTGATGTAATTGGTTATAACGATGGGACAGTAAAATCGGAGATTTTTATCCGTCGTATGAACTCGCTGTCAAGCTTAAATTCAAATTTTTCGCCGCCTACTTTAGTCATATTTTTTAAATTTCTTTTCTTTTTTATTACGTTACCCCCTGATTATTATGTTACCCCTGATTCTGACGATAAGACTACTGAGACTATCTTAGCTAAGACTTTCTTGCTAAGACTTTATTTTTAAGACTAAAGTTTCGCAACATGCGAAATTCTGAAGACAGTAGTCTTAAATAACATATTAGAAACTCTCCAAAAACTTTTGTAGAGCTGTCGAAACCAAATTTTTACCATATTGTTTCAAATGTATGAACGAAAAGCGACAGTTTAATTCGAAATTGGTAAAAAAAACTCAAATTTATGTTTTATATATGCTGAGAGAGTACATAATATTGTATTTTGAATAATTTTTCCGGTTTTATAGTCAAATACAAATAATTATTGTTTTTGTGTAAATGTCAAAATTATGATTCCTAAGACCACCTATTTCCCTGATATTAACGAAGACAATTTTTTAAGACTACTGACAGATAAGACTAAGTGCAGAAAATGAATTTAAAGTATCTAGTCTTCGTTAAGACAAAAGTTTTCGCTAAGACTGAAAATACGTCTGTGACTGTACGTTAGAATCGGGGGGTAAGAAACATAATTTTATTAAGGGAAAAACTCCGACTGGGTAAATCGATTCGAAATTTTTCCCTTAGTAGGGAGACAAATATTAGTAAACCTGAAAACAAATGTGAAAAAGTGAGTAAAGTAGCCGGCGAAAAATTCGAATAATAAATAGAATTTCAAAGCAAATTCCGATTGGGGAAATTTCCACCGATTTCAAGAGTACGGCTTCTTGTTGCCAATTTTCTCAAGGTAAATCCACCGCTATTCAGTAAGCCAATGGTTTGTGTTTGGCTGAGTAAGGCTTCTTTTAGTGTCTTTTGCCCACAAGTCAGGTCATCCAGGTAGAAATTATTTATACGTTAGGCGCTATAGGATAGTTGGGTTATTCATCGATGGCAAGCTACCGTAGTGATTTCACCGCTAAATAGGTAGCTGCTGCTATTCTATATGGGACGGTGGTCAGCATAAACTTTTGAATTTCTTGTAGTAGGGACTCTCTCCATAAAATACGTTGAAAGTTCTGATCATAACGGCGATTTGACTGAACATGTTTTCGATATCAGCTGTATGGACGTACTTATGCTTCCGCTAACTGAACAGTAGAGATCATAAATCCTGTTGAAGCGTAGGGTCCGTTAACATTACGTCGTTCAAGGTGGTTTTAGAAGAGCCATCGAAAACTATCCTCATTTTTGTGGTTGTGCCCGAATACTTTTGAACTGCATGATGCAGCATATGTAATAGTAACCAGTTTCAATAGCTGTTTCATGTGTACCAAAGCGATATAATCATCCATGAACTTCTTATGATTGAATGCCAAAGTTAGGATTTTTAGCAAGTAGTGCTTCTACTTGTATGAAACGCGCCATAGCGACTCATTTTGAGCATCCCAATGGGTTGGCAGAATATAATTCAATGTCAAAAGAAATATCGATTACGTGTAGCGGCCACATTTGAGACGGCCACGTTTGTGATTGGTCGCGAATATTTTTTCACACTCTAGTTCATTTTTAGTAAATGCTCGTTTACGTGACACCTCCTCTATTTCCCAGAAACTTCTCAAATTGTTTATTTATATCAACTGCCCTTGTTGTCATTGATTGTATCATCGTTGAGTTGTGACAATCGACTGTGGCCGGCACGGGAATGGCACGGTCCTTCCTCATATATCTACATGCTTTTTCTAAATTCAAAACAATAATTCAATTCACTCAATTCATTTGTCTGTTTTTACAATTTTTTATATCTTGTATTCATAATTATTCTTCTGCCCTGAAGTTTAATATAGATAAATATTAGAAAAGCTGGCACTATAACAGTAAGGTTTTAATAGTATGCTTAATTCTAAAAATTATTAATGAAAAGCGTAATAAGCATAATTACACTAACGACTTACTTAAATTTCCCAAGCATCAAATAAATCATTAGTTTCATTACTTCACCTTTCGTTCACACCATCCATTGAGTTCAAAACTAAGGACAAAGGACAAATTATCGAGTTTCATTTGCCTGGCAAATTCCAGGCAGCTACAGCCATTTATGAGCATCCGCGTCTATCGCCACACGCGTAGCCACTCTCGGTTTGAAGATTTCATGATCCTTCATATGTAATTAATTAAACATATACGGATACACCCGTTAATCTGATCATACACAATTATATCAAAGCTCAAAGCTCAAATAATAATATCAACTCGTAATAGTCAATTAAACAATAACATAAAATTAGCATCAAGGTTTTTGTTTTAACTGATTCTAGATTCAAAATTTAAAAACCACTTCATTGATGAGAAGACGCAAAGCTCGTTTTACACAATAATAATAGTTTGCTATTCTAACGGGTTAGTGATTTCATTCTTATCGTTTTGTTAATAATATCACGATGATAAATAAACTATAATCGCCGATGTGAAGTTTCTAACAAAGAAATAACAAAAAATCCAAATTATATTTGTGTTAGTACCACTCAATATTGAATTCTTATTAGAATAAATTGAGTGTGATTTTTTACACTGTAAATTATTCTCCGAATCAAGTACATTTAAAAATTATAATTTTTAAAACAGAATTTATTTAAAAATATAGAATATTAATAAAAAAACAATAATTATCAAAACAGACAAAAAATATCAAATTAAAATCATGTGTCAACTATTTAGCAAATAAATGACAATAAAGTTTTAACAGACAAAATATCAAAATTTTTCGATCAAAATAAGGTGTATTTTATCAATCTGTTACAATAACAAGCCATTTCCAGAGATTAGGGCAAAATACCACTAAAAAGGTCGAATTGGCCTATCTAGCGGAGAAAGTGTAACCTTGTTAATAGCAATTTTCCACCGTAAATTTTGAGTATTTTATCAATAGGGGCCAATAACAAGCCACTTACAGAATATCTTTGAACGGAAATTACGCATTATTCGAGTATGCTCTTCTTCGACGTCTGATTCATTTTGCATTACCCAGGTAGCACCACGCGGAGGTATGAATCTCGCACATTGCTCCCTTGTTTTTATTTGTGTTTTTTTAATTATTTACATTTTTTTTTCATTTTTTTTTTTGGTTTTTTATTTGTTACATTTTTTTAAATTTAATAAACAAATTTTATTAAACACTTGTTTTTTATTTCGTAGAATTAGATTTTTGAATATTTTAATTAAAAAATTCGTTCAAAACGTTTAAAAAATCACTCGATCGATTTCGACTTGTTAGGTCATCATCAGGAGTATCTACTCTAGATACTCCTGATAATGACGTAACAAGTCGAAATCGATCGAGTGATTTTTTAAACTTTTTGAACGAATTTTTTAATTAAAATATTCAAAAATCTAATTCTACGAAATAAAAAACAAGTGTTTAATAAAATTTGTTTATTAAATTTAAAATTTTTTTAACAAATAAAAAACCAAAAAAAAATGAAAAAAAAATGTAAATAATTCAGTTTCAATGAATGAAGCAATATGAATCGGTAGATAAAAAAAAATCTTTAAGGAAATCAATTTCATCTTTCTCGCAGTATAGTTAACTGCACGATCTTGAAAAGAAATGTTCGATTAAATTACTGACATTGTAATCACAATTTAAATATGTGTTATTTCAGATTACGTTAATAAAAGCTTAGAACGTTCTATATACATCGAACGATTAATGTCTTGATGTTCTACTTGAAGTATAAATTTCATATATGTAATTTGCAGGCAATAATTTGAATGCACTTTTTATTATATAGGAGTTCCTAACTAAACTATAAATTATTTAACTTAGAGCATGAAAAGTGCATGTATTAATAACATGAATATTTTTTGCGTCATAGTTGAAAATAAACCCTAAATGAAGTGGTTTGATCGCGCTAAAAAATTTATTATTTTAAAAAAAATGTTTTGATTTTCCGAAAGTAACGTGCTTGCTGATATGTTTAGGTGATTGGATAGGTGTTCCCTTCTTGTTCCACATTTCCTCTTGGCTACTCTTCTTGTTCCACATCTTCACTTGATTTTGGTCTATTTTTGGGGATGTGTAAAATTTCTGCAAATTCAATAGAGTTCATTAGTAAACCGGTTTCTCCTTTAACAGGTCAACAAATATTCAAACTTCTACAAATTTGTTTTCCAAGTATTGATTTTCTACCATAAGCCAATTTTCTAAGTTCGAATTAGATAGTTGCCCGTTTACTCCAACAAGGTGAGAAAAACAGATAAACCATAATGGTAAATATGAAAAATATTTTTCTACCATAAATGAAACAAAATGTGGAAAGAAAATTCATTTTGTTGGGCGTATGGTACGTTTCCATTGACTAGAATCTCTGAATTTGTTCTATTATATATATCGTTGTATTTTTTATAAAATGGGCTTTGAGAATATCTCGAGCTTTCACCATTATTTTTTTTTTGCCTATGAAATTTTAAAGTAAAAAATTCTTTTGTAGTTGTGCTCCTTGTGGCAAACTGGTTTTTTCACTACACCTCCAGCATCCATGTGTACAATTAAAAGAGCATGCTTCTTTAATAGTTTCGTTTGTTGTTTGTGCAACATAACGACATTGAATGGTTCTGCGACTGAGTATATAAATGGATCTTCTTCAGATCATGGTTCTTTTATAAAAAATGTCCGCTGTAGCCATGATCTGAAGAAGATCCATTTATATACTCAGTCGCAGAACCATTCAATGTCGTTATGTTGCACAAACAACAAACGAAACTATTAAAGAAGCATGCTCTTTTAATTGTACACATGGATGCTGGAGGTGTAGTGAAAAAACCAGTTTGCCACAAGGAGCACAACTACAAAAGAATTTTTTCTGTAATAAAATCATTCCATGTCAAATATTCGGATTTTATTTTTCGAAATATCTCTGCTGATGAAATCGATTGCGTGTTTCCTTTTTTCGCTAACTCCTGGCTAGATTTGTTTAGCACTTCGAGTCTAAAATTGTGTGCCGATTTGTGGAGCAACTCTTGCGTAGCCTAATATTTACTAATAAGCAAAATATTTACAATAAAACATTTAAATGCATAACCCTTATGTGAGTGACACGGTACCCGGGTACCTTTTGCACTTTTAAACGTCTAGCTTTGTATGTTCCAGTCATAATAAAAAGTTTTAATTTTATGAGAACTTCTAGTTCAATTGATAGATTACGATCACACTTAAAAATGAGAATTTTTACAACTTGAACGCACGTGAGAGCAAAAAGTAGTTTAGTTATACGAATTAGAGTAACAAAGGTACCCCCGGGTACCTTTATACATTTTACACTATATTTGAAAGAAATAGTATGCAAATATTTTATAGTTTTGTGTTATATGTCAATGTATTTCATTGTTTGTATTTCTGTTTATTTGTTTCATTTAATTTATTTTTATATTTTTATTTATTTCAAAAAAACTAAACAAAATTTTTTTATTACTATCGATCATTTTTTTCACTGATGTGACACGCTGGATTATTTAAGTATTTTACAGAAAGTTTTTCGAAAACTGACATGTTGCAGCTAATGCAAAACTGTTTTCAATTTATTTAGTTTTAGCAAAATCCGTTATAAATTTCATAATTGCAAAAAAAAATTGAAAAATTTAGTTTCTAAAAAAATTGCATGTAAGGTACCCGGGTACCTTAGTCACTCAAATTAAGATATTTTTTTCTTCACTCACATGAGGGTTAAAGTATCATTCGATCATTCATTCAGTTGTTGTTAAAAGTAATCATACAGTTGTAGAAATTTAAATTGATTAAAAAAATCATAATAAAAGACAAATAGTGTAATCAAATTAGTTATACATATTGTACAGAATCAAACAAAAAAAATATTAAATAAATAATTCTCATCTTCTAAATAAATTCGAATAATTTCGCTCAACCTAGAACGGACGTTGACAAAACAATAAAAGAATATTTTTATCCAGCCGTTATCACGGCTAAAAGACACACTAACACATAATATTCCCCAATCAGGGGAAACCGTGAATAATTAAACCAAAAATAAATATCAATTATAATTAAGTCAATCTATTTAGAAATAGTGGTCATGTTGAATTTACTCGGATGAATCCATATAAAATACAGACAAAACCATACAAAAAATAAATCGAAGGAAAACGCGTCTTCTTGTTTGTTAGCCAGTACACTCACTGAACTATATTTTATTTGACATTTCATTGATTTATACAGTTTGACAACTGATCGAAATACACAACTGATCGAAATATACTCAACACACCCACTTTTTGATACAGTTGCCTATTTTACGTTACAATATTTTTGTTTTTTTTTTTTGAGTCTTTCAACCTTTTCTATTGCAATCATATTGCAAATATTCTCGAAGCGATCTTTGTTCAATCCTTTGGTAAAGATGTCTGCCAATTGCTCATCCGTTGGCACATAATTGAGATCAAACAACCCCTTTTGATATCTTTCACGTATGAAATGATATCTCACGTCAATATGTTTGGTTCTTTTGGGAAACTCTGGATTTTTCACCAACCGCATTGCGCTTTGGTTGTCCATGTTAAGCACTGGCTTATCTCTCATACCCCATCAGTTCATTAATTAACCCGTAAAGCCAGATCAGTTCTTTCACAGCCGTTGCTGCCGCTATGTACACTGATTCCGTTGTTGATAACGCAAAAGACTTTTCTATTGTTGATTCCCAGCTGATCGGCCCACCATTCAACAAAAAGATAACTCCAGATGTTGATCGTCTTGCTGCAGTGTCTCCCGCATAATCTGCGTCACTGTAACCAATCAAATCACACTGTCCACCTCCTTCAAAATAGATTCCATAACCACCTGTTCCCTTTATATACTTGAAAATTCTTTCTTGCACATTTACATGTGCATTCGTCGGCTTTTCAAGATTACCGCTTGCTCCACTCCATATTGTATGTCAGGTCTTGTTGCAACGCATAGATACATTAAGCTTCCAACAGCCTCCCTGTATTGAAAATCTTTATTTAGTTCAGAGTTTTCAAACTTACGTGCTGTTTGATTTATATCGACCGGAGTCGATACGCTTTTGCATTCTTCCATGCCAAATTTAACCAAGATTTTTCGTGTATATGTCGCTTGACTTAGATAAATGTCACCATTTACCATTTTGCTTATTTCCATTCCAAGGAATGTATTCACGTCGTCAAGCGTTATTACATCGAATCTTGCTTTTAGATGTGCAATCACCGGAATGATATCGTCTTCATCGTTTGCCACAATCAATCAGTCGACTACATAGATTGCCAAGAAAATTTTCTTGTCGTTCGCTTTCGAATGAACAGGCATGGATTAGCCTTTGATGTGCTGAAACTAAATTTTTCAATAAATGCCGTGAAACATTTATTCCAGCATCTCCATGCCTGTTTCAAGCCGTACAAACTTTTCACAAGCTGGCACACCCTTCCACTTCCATCATCGTATCCAATTGGCTGATTCATATATACTTTCTCACTCAGCTCACCGTATAAAAATGCCATTTTCACATTGAATTGACAAAGTTTCATCTTGTCCGCCGCTGCAAGTGATAATATAGCGCGAATTGAAGTGTATCTTACCACTGCACTGAACGTCTCTTGGTAGTCAATTCCATATTCCTGAGTGAACCCTCTAACAACCAGCCTGGCCTTGTAACGCTTAATGCTGCCATCAGTGTCGTACTTGATCATATATACACACTTGTTGTCGATGACCTTTTGATTTTTCGGTGGCCGCGTCAATATCCATGTTTCGTTTTTGATTAACAAGTCGTGCTCTTCGTCCATCGCCGCACTCCAGTTGTATTTTTCTTTCGATTTAACTGCTTCATTGTAAGTTAATGGTTCACTTGCCATTGACAGGATTGCCGATGACATTTCCGCTCTGTTGCAATTTTTCTCCACGCAGCAGTCACAATTTCGTTTCTTCGTTTTTTCCTGATCACGTAACTGTTCATCGACGACGTTCCCCTGATTTAGCGAACACCATCGTTGTCTTCATCCACTGCATCCTCGAAATTGCTGACTTCTTCCACGTCATATTCATCGCATTTGTCTTTGTTGATTTCGTTTCCACTATCTACTTTCCCCTCGTATTTGATCGGAAATTCAACATTGTCTGCCTCTACAAATTTCTCATCTCTAGCCAATTCAATTTTCTTTGACTCAGGATTCCAAATGCGATAGCCTTTAATGTTTTCATCATATCCATAACAAAAATGCATTTTGTTGCCTTTGGATCAAGTTTTTGTCTTTGTTGCTTCGGAATGTGTGCATACACTTCCGAACCAAAGACCTTCAAAAAATTAAAAACGATTGGCTTGCTGTACCATAATTCAAATGGTGTTTTTCCAGTAATACTGCTCGTGCCCGTCTGTTTAATACGAAAACCGCCGTGTTAACCATACCTCCGTCCAGAATTTTTTATCCATCTGCTTCGCATGTATCATCGACCGTGCAGCCTCAACCACCGTTCTATTTTCTCTCTCTGCTGATCCTTTTTGCTCCGGCTGGTACCGTTCGCTGATGCTTGATACCACTTGCTTCAAAAAAACTCTTTACATCAGAATTTTCAAATTCGGTGCCGTTGTCAGTTTTCTGATGATCTTCACACTGTGACCATGTTGCTTCTCCGCAGACTTCACAAAGTTTTTTATTTTCTCAAAAACTTGTGACTTATTATTCATACAATAAATAAATCGCAAATGTGAGTAATCGTCCTTAATTAAAAGAAAATACCTGGAGCCACCGAGCGATTCTGTTTGAAAAGATCCACACACGTCCGTGTGAACAATTTCGCCACATTTGTTCGATTTCGTCCGACTGCTTTTGAAACTCTCACGATGCTGCTTCCCCATCAGACATCCTTCACAGAGAAATTGTTCGTCGATCTATTCAATGTCGTTTTTCTTTAGAAACTTTCGCAGATAGTTCACGTTCTGATGTCCCAATCTTTCATGCCAGCTTCTTAGTCCATTCTGTTTTATCGCCACATTTGCTGTGCCCTCTGTTGCCAATGCCTTGAACTGCATTCTAAATATATTTCCATATATACTGCCATGACATCAGCCTATTAAAGTTAGCCGAAAGTTGCCAGCCGAAAGATAATGCAGATAGTGTCTTGACTATTTTTAAACTCTCTTTATACTCTCGCTCCTATCGATTTTTAAATTCCTATAAACTGAAATAATTTCTAATTCAGCCGAATGATGTAACCCGATCCTAAATTCTCCTAAATTCGAGTTCATGACTGATTTTTTCTGTATTCAAAACACTATCTGCATTATCTTTCGGCTGGAAACTTTCGGCTAACTTTAACAGTATCACGACATCTCCATTTCGTTTTAATTTACATCTATCTTTGTTCAATTTAAATGTGAATCCTTTATTCGTTGCGTGCGTACCTGAAAACAAATTGCTATGCAATTTCGGAACGTACAAAACATCTGATAACTCTTTCTTATTCCATTGTTTTCCGTCGAATGACAAGATTTCAATCATGCCGCAGCCCGGTGCTTCGAGTTTTCCACCGTCTGCAATTTTGATTATTCGTTCTGGCTTAAGTTCCCGAAAAGTTTCGAACCAAGCCCTGTTGTGACACATGTGATCACTCGCACCTGTATCCAAAAGCCAACTATCTGATCGTATGCCCTCTGACGTACACAGAAAAGCTTTACCTTTTTGTCTGAAGTATTTGCTGAAGAGAAAAAATTTTTATTTCCTTTCTCGGGGCAATCTCGACGAAAATGTCCAATTTTGTGGCACTTTTAAATGTTTTCGCTTTGTCAGTTACCTGCTTATTCTTTTCTTGACTTTTGCCCTGTTTGTGCTTTTGAGTTCCGTGCTTTAATTTTTGTTTTGCAAACAAAGCCTCACTCGATTCTGTCACACCTTTTGCTATCATGCGGTTTTCTTCCATGACTAAGCGTGCACGCAATGTATCTAATATTCGATCCGCTTTGCTTGTCAATTCCCAAGCGCTGCTAAAAGAGTTGTATTCAAGAGTTGTAATGCAATGATAATACGCGCAATTATCATTTCATCAGAAATATTTTGACATAAATCGTTCAATTGTTGCACCATGTCTTCCACCTTTGCTATGAATGTCACCATGTTTTCTGTTGCATCCTTTGTAATTGAGAAAAATTTCTGATTAAGCATTAACATAATTGTTTCATTTTTTTGCTCGAACAATGAATTTAATTGGTCCCATCTTGCCATTCGCACTTGTATAATTTCTGATGTGTGCAACAATGTTACTCACCACGGTTGCTCCGATCATTCAACCACGCACAAATTTCATTATTTTTTGTTGTGTTTTGTTTTTTTTCACTGGCACAGTTTTCATTTTACGGCTGTGTGCCAAACTTAAGGTAAATCGATTACTACGGTAAAAACCGGTTTTAGAACAGTTTTTTCGATCAGTTTGCTATGGAGTTTTTGAAAAATAAATGAATTTACCGAAAAATTTACTTAAAATTGACTTTTACCCGACTATTGGCCCGCAGCCTACATACAAAATATACCGAAATAAATAAATAAAAACAAAATCTAGACCACATGATCTCAGTTGTAACCGCAACAACAAAAATACAGTATTTATTTTATCATAATAATTATATGATTGGTTTGTTTCTCGGGATATCTTTGATCATAATATCGTACGGTATGTGGTTTTCGGAAATTCAGGTTAGGTGTAGATGTTAGGTGAAAAAATGGTAAGGTAACATAAAAAAAAATTGTGGTTAAATTGGCACAGTTTTTGGTTATTTGAACAACGTATAGGAGATGATGATATCAGCCGACCTTAAACATTAAAATTATTTATTAATTGACGTTGGTTTTGTCTTATTGACTTCGGTTCCCTTTTTGTGGGTTCGAAGCAGTTTTGGAAAATAATAGTTTTCTAAAATTGATTTATTCTGCTTATTCTGTATTGTGAGTTTTATTTATTACGCACTTAATTATATCATTAATTAAATTTTTTTTAACAAACCGTTGTTAGGCGAATCACTAGATCTACTACCAATAGAATATGTATTATTACTTTTCATTAAAAGCTTGTCTTTCTATTGGTGCCATCAACTTTATTATAAAGCAACTTACCTCTTCTAGTAAAGTATTGCCTCGACCGCTTTAAATTGTATTTGTACGTTGCACAGTAAAGATGGCAACAATTATATTCCCATAAAATTATTAATTGTATTGTAAATAATTATTTTATATAGTGATCGGAAGTGAACAGTTTATTACTAGTGATATTTAATTTAGAAATTCGACAAAAATGCTCATTCCGTTATTAGTGTTTATCATTTTGCTAGCATATTGGATTATTGTGCAACAAACAAAAAAACGTGAACTGAATGCAAAACTAAAACATTTCCCGGGGACAAATTCAGATTATCCTATATTCGGCGATATACATTTCTGGTCTATTACGAAATGGTCAATTCATGGTAAATTATTATTGTGTAACATATTGTTTGGTGATATTCATTAAAATTACTATTTTTTGGGGTAGTTTTATTGGTTGTTAACATAAAAAATTATTATTACATAATTATGGAACCATATAAATTGAAGGAACACGTTTCTCCTGAAGAGCCGAAAAATATTTAGTGAATATGATGATGTGGCATTAGTGAAATATTTTTTTAAATGGACTACTGCGCCCGTAGTGTATTATCATTGTGTACCCACAAAATACCCACCACCGTGTATTACCCAAATTGTGTACTCCCGGTAGTATCGACAACGGTCTGCCATTTTGTCTGCTCAATATTAGTTTAAACTAGAATGATGAACTAAATTTATTGTTGAAAGGTGTGAATATAGATGTGATATCATATTATAGTGAGCCTTTCAATCGGTTAGATATAGTTTTATATGAATGACGTGGTCATCACTTTTTACCAAATTTTGATTTTTGTATGTTCAAAAATTACCGATGACGGAATTACCGATTTTGCGACGTTAATTACATGTAACGTACATTTGTGTGACTTTTTCTATGATGTGGTCATAAAAATATCATAAAACGTCATTATTTAAAAAAGTTGTGACGTTTTATGAACAAAATGGATCAAATTATGATTCGATTTGTTTATTTCCATTATTTTTTACAATTTTCCTTTCCATCAGCTGTTTTTCTTTACATTCAAGATAATTATGATGTAATATAGCAGGAAGTAATAGTTAATTGAGAAACATTTTACAATATTTTGATACAATTAATTTTCCCAAATTTTGTAATTAAAATTTGTTTCATAAATAAACTGCTAAAAAATATAAATCCAAGCTTCCAAATTATATCTTGGTTACTAAACCTAAATTTTGATTTATATACAAAATTTTTAGAAATTTATAATTTCCATTTTTACAAATATTATAAAAACAAGCACCTTGAAGATTATCTATTACATCATTCATGTTTGCAAAATAATGTTTATTAACTTGATGCGATCGAAGTCCGGGCTGTCTTTTAACAAAGCAAATCTAAATAAATCAAGCCTGCCTATTAAACCGCACTTTCAAATACGGGAAATAAAATATAAACAACAAACTAACTTTTCATACATTTTGTATGGGAGAGAGCATTACGTTTGATAAATAAAACATGAATTAAAAATATTGTAAAATTGATTTTTTTTTACATAAATCGATGACATATAATAGTTTACATCTCATTCGAATCACGCAATCAGTAGGTTTCTCACTTTCCACAAATAATACAAACTAATAAAGGAAAATATAAGTGAATTTCGCTGTACAACAACAACAAGTAAAAATACGGGGAAATTGATGACGTCATAAATCGTCATTTAAAATCAATTGTTAGAGAGAAATAGTAAATTAAATTTTATAATAAAATACGAAAGACGGCAATGCGTTTTGAAAAAAAAGAAATCAAATAGAAACGACAATAGAATGAGCCAAGCTACACACGGTTCTGACTTCAAACTAAGTTGTAATAGATTTTTATTGTTAATTTAAACCCTTATTTTATATTAAAACACGAATTTTTTTTGGGCTGCGACATAAAATTTTTGACCTTGGGAAGAGAAATGAAAATAATAAAAATTTAAGGCCAATTTTGAGATGTAGATTTTTGTTTAAATATTATTTTCGAGAGAACAGAATAAAACAATACAAAAAAATTTGGTGTTTTAATAGATTACATCGTAAACCTAAAGTAAAATATAAAATTATATATTATATATAAAATTATATGGTATTGTTCTATATATATATATATAGACAATATTCCAATGTAAATATACAACATCAGTCGTCGCGACCTGATGAGAAGACTGATTTTTTCAAATCAATAATCTCATCCGTTCGAAACTGATTGTTGAGATTCTTACACATTTGCCATCTATAAGTCTAAAATCCAAAAAATAAAATAAGGGTTTAAATTAACAATAAAAACCAATTACGACTTAGTTTGAAGTCAGAAGCTGAAGCCGTGTGTAGCTTGGCTCAATGAAATATGAAATCAAAAACAATGAAGAGTGCAACCATCGTAATTCAATGGCGAAGATAAAGAAAACCGGATAGAATCCAAAACAAAATCCGAAGCCCCAAAAAACCAAAATAAAAAAGTTACCTTTGTTTAAGGGGTAACCATACAAAAATTAAAAAAAAAACATAAACGTGACTTTAAAAAGTTATGTTTGCGATAAATGCCGTTTCTGTGCTTTCGCCCATGGAAAAATTAATTTAACTTAAAAAATTTAAAGAAGCTTTGTTAAATATCAATTGTTTCTTAATAAAAATTATTGGAGCAAAATTTTGCGTTCAAACTTAAAAAAAAATTAAATTTGTATCGTGCTATCTAAAAAAACAACAAACAATAAATAGCTGTCATTATAACAAAGAGCTGTCATTCAACAATATTTACGGCGTACTCGTACGACTAGTATGCCTGGAATGTCATTAAAAATTAGTGTCGTCAAAATTTTTAATTTTTCTTAATTTTATAATTTTTTATGGTTGACCCTTTAGTTTAAAATAGTGGCCGTTTGCCGGCCATCATGTCTGCACGTCGTTTTTGTTTTGATTTCAGATAAAAACAAAAATCGTAAGTATTTCAATAGTATGCTTTATGGATTGATTAACGTTTTTATAATGTTTAGGCCGTTTATCATCTTTAATGGAACCATTCTTCAATTTTCAATTAGGCTTCCGTAATATTCTACTAGAAACAAAGTATTAAAAAAATATCTGTTACATACTTTTGTCTATGTGCGGAATGGTTGTTGAAATAGTATGTTCGATTTTCCATTCTGAGTAGTTTTGTTCTTCTATTTCGGTATGATCATGCAGGGATGACCGCCTCATATCAATGTCTCCCAGATTCCAAAACGTATTGAATTTTGCTCCCTGTCTTGGGGTCGGTTTTGTTCAAAATTCGACAAGTTGACGAAATAACCGCAAGTATATAGTAGTGGTATGTGGGTTTTGGTTAGTGCGAATGTACACCATTTAATTTTTTTGGATATGACATTTGTAGATTCGTTGTCATTTATAATTTAAAATTTGTAAATGCAATGCAAATATGCTTTAACTAAAATTAAATTTATTTAATTATTTAATTTTGTGTGTGTGTTATATGTGTAGTTAAAATTTTTTTTTCTTAACACATTGACGCACACTTTCTAAATGTGTGTGCTACTCAGGAACATTTGATAACTTTTATAATTGCAGTGATATTTCGTCGCGGAAAGGAATGTATTGTGAGAATTGAAAAATATGTCGAGTTATTTTTTAAAAAATTAAAGATGTTTGCGCGAACGTGTTAAAACGTTGTATGACTGCTATAGAAGTCATTTGCGCGAACGTGTTAACTCGCCACTCAAATACTTGGTGAGATAGCAAAAAAGTGAGACGATGTAAGGACATAAGTACAAAAAAACTAAACAAATTTGTACCGATTCATAATTTTTGATGCTTACATTCGCAGAAAACAAACAAACATAACCACAGAAAAATTACACACACTAATATAAAATTGTATACTATACTCCACATTATCACTATAGTTCGTTGATCATGCATGTATATTATTCACACATTCGTTCACACTAATTAAATGTCGTGACGTATAATTACCCGCATAATTACATAATTTATAAAAAGTTTATTCGATGCTTAGTTGGATGAAAGCAGGCAGATAGATAAAAGATGGCACGCAAATAGATAAAAATTAATTTCAAATCGTTTTAAAAAGCACTACAGTGAATGATACTTTACTAAGTGACCAATGAGAAACCAAACGATTGATATACAGCTTTTGGATTCGACGCGTACTTTACACACGAAAACGGTACGAATTTTCCACAAGAGAACCGAAGATAATCAATGTTTGGCAAACAATATTACAAGATACTTCTCGGCTTACTTCTCGGCTTCTTATTACAAGATACTTCTCGGCTTTTAAAATACGCATGCATTTAACGTTCACTGCTGGTATACTATTTAAAACATTGTCGCTACTTTAAACAAGTAATATTTTCTCTACTGAATGTGCCATCAAATCAAATCGTTTAGTAGTAATCCATCGTTCATCGAAGTGGCCACTATCTGTGTTTCTTCATCGTTTATCACCGCTGAAAATGACGCCATATTCGCAAAGAAAAATATATTCTGGTAAGTGGCTAAAAAAAGCTTTGCTCTGTAATTTTCGAAAATCGAAAAAATTGCGTATGGCAATACTATACAAGTTTATGTATACTATTACGACATTTAACTAACAATTGTAGCAAAAAATTTAAATTCGGGTATAAATATTTCCGAATAACAGCTAAATAATACATAAACATGTTATGAGTTTAATAAAAACAATAAAAAGTTCTGACAAAACGTGTAAATAAACAAAAAACAACTAAACTCTACTATGCAAAAAATATACTGACAGCGAAAATCAAAAATTACTTTAAATCTTCCTCCTTCACTAAAATGCAATATTTTTACTCTCAGCTCAGAAAAATGTTTGTGTGATGATAGTGTTAGCTGTCATGACAGTAAATATTTTCGGGGCTGAGAGCTAAAAACTTGATATACAAGTATTTACTTGATATACAAAAATTAAAAAAAAAATTATAAAATTTTGTATACGAACGCATCGTTCAAAACATGAACAACATTCTTAAATTCTAAATAAATTACAGTAAACAACAAAATTACTGTTAACTATCGTAACATAGTATATAACTTTAGTATATGATATATAAAAGTGTCGGGACTTATTTAATCAAAGTTTCTATGTTTTTTGAATTCAAAATGAGCTGAGATATAGTTCATAGAAGTCAGGAACTATTCGTTGTCCCAACTAGCGGTGCACATCGTTTAATAGGTGAACGTTTAAGGAGCATGTACGATTTTTTTTTTAGAATCTTTCTATTTAGATATAGTCCATAGAAGACGCTGCAACTCCTATACATAGCAAAATACTAAAAAAATCGTACATGTTCCTTAAATAGTCACCTATCCATTGGTTTGCACCGCTAGTTGGGCCAACGAATAGTTCCTGACTTCTATGGACTATATCTCAACTCATATACATAGACAAGTTCTAAAAAAATCGCACATGCTCCTTAAACTGACACCTATCAAACGATGTGTACCATATCTCAACTCCTAGTCATAGAAAATTTTTATAAAAAGTCGTACGTGCTCTTTAAACATTCACCCATCAAACGATGTGCACCGCATAAGAAAATCCCTAGAATTTTCGGGGCTGAGAGTAAAACTGTTTGGATTTTTTGGGCTGAGTGTAAAAAATGTCATGAATGCAATAATTTTATTGCCATAGCATTCGTAGTTAGCCTATCTTCACACACATATGAAAATTGGGCTTATTTCACAAACATGGCCATATTTATAAGTATTATATTTACTCTCAGCCCGAAAATTTCAACTGTCATGACATTTTATAACTATCATGATAGTAAATATTTTCGGGGCTGAGAGCATAACATGTCATGATAGCAATAATTAGTGTTGCCATCGCATTTTTTAAGGATGGAATTTGAGCTATCTTCACATACATGCCTACAAATATTATGTCTTTTCGTTGGCCGCTATGTTGGTCGAACAAAGTTACAGAATCAAGTCATACTGTGTAAGAAAATTTTATAGGTTCACCCCAATTTGTTTCTTATGTATAAAGTATAAACAAAAGCTCGGTCTTCACTCGAAAATTTTTGTCATGACGCTAGAATGCCATGACAAAATATATTTGTATTGAATCTGATCATGCGCATTCACCGTGACAATGAGAAAACTTATTAAAATTGCTGATGTTTTTGTCATGGCAATGTGACAAAATGAGTAGAAAATTTGTATTTGACTCTTAATTATACAAAACAGAGACCATAAAATGATTTTACATATTTTCATGGCAGTGAAGTATGTCCCAAATAACAAAAATAAACATTTATTAGTATATACACTGTTAAAAAAATTCTTACAAGAATTTTGAGTGAAAAATAGAAAAAACACTCAAAAAAATTGTTTTACATTCTCCATAATACCCCGGAAAATCATTTCCATTTGTAAGTAGTTTGCAGAAGATAATATTACAATATATCTAAATGCCGGGTATACAAAATTTGTGTACAAAGCCACTATGTTGAAATTACACAATTAGTTTGTCGGAAAATTTCACTATGTCCAAATGTTAACTTGAGGTTGACACAATCAAATAAATCAAGAACCATTTCCATATCTAGGGGGGGATAGGTGTCATTTTTTGCTCTCGCAAATGTAATCGATTTCATTGGTTTGAGTAATTTTAATTTGGATAAATTTTGAATATCGTAGAGTTTGTCGGGAAATTTCACTATGTTCAAATGTTAGCTTCAGGTTGACACAGTCAAGTAAATTTAGAGGTGTTTCCATATCTAGGGGATATGTGTCGCAAATCTAATCTATTTTATAGCTTTGAGTATTTTTAATTTAGATAAATTCTTAATGTCGTAGAGTTTGTCGGGAAATTTCACTTTGTCCAAATGTTAGCTTCAGGGTGACACAGTCAAATAAATTTAGAGCCGTTTCCATATCTAGGGGATAGGTGTCATTTTCTGGTCTCGTAAATCTAATCGATCTTATTGGTTTGAGTAGTTTTAAATTAGATAAATTCTCAATATCGTATAGTTTGTCGGAAAATTTCACTATGTAATTTCACTAAGATCGATTAGAGTTGCAAGAACGAAGAATGACACCTATCCCCTAGATATGGAAATGGCACTTGATTTATTTGATTGTGCTAACTTAAAGCTAACATTTGGACATAGTGAAATTTTCCGACAAACTCTGGGATATCCAGAATTTATCTAAATTAAAACTACTCAAACCAGTAAGATCGACTAGAGGTGCGAGAACGAAAAATGATACCTTTCCCCTAGATATGGAAATGGCTCTTGATTTATTTGATTGTGCTAACTTAAAGCTAACATTTGGACATAGTGAAATTTTTCGACAAACTCTAGGATATCCAGAATTTATCAAAATTAAAACTACTCAAACCAGTAAGATCGATTTGAGGTGCGAGAACGAAAAATGACATTGTTCCCCTAGATATGGAAATGGCTCTTGATTTATTTGATTGTGCTAACTTAAAGCTAACATTTGGACATAGTGAAATTTTCCGACAAACTCTAGGATATCCAGAATTTATCTAAATTAAAACTACTCAAACCAATAAGATCGATTAGAGTTGCGAGAACGAAGAATGACACCTATCCCCTAGATATGGAAATGGCACTTGATTTATTTGATTGTGCTAACCTAAAGATAACATTTGGACATAGTGAAATTTTCCGACAAACTCTAGGATATCCAGAACTTATCTAAATTAAAACTACTCAAACCAATAAGATCGATTAGAGTTGCGAGAACGAAGAATGACACCTATCCCCTAGATATGGAAATGGCACTTGATTTATTTGATTGTGCTAACTTAAAGCTAACATTTGGACATAGTGAAATTTTCGGACAAACTCTAGGATATCCAGAATTTATCTAAATTAAAACTACTCAAACCAATAAGATCGACTAGAGTTGCGAGAACGAAAAATGACACCTTTCCCTTAGATATGGAAAAGGCTCTTGATTTATTTGATTGTGCTAACCTAAAGATAACATTTGGACATAGTGAAATTTTCCGACAAACTCTAGGATATCCAGAGCTTATCTAAATTAAAACTACTCAAACCAATAAGATCGACTAGAGTTGCGAGAACGAAAAATGACAAGTTTCCCTTAGATATGGAAATGGCTCTTGATTTATTTGATTGTGCTAACCTAAAGCTAACATTTGGACATAGTGAAATTTTCCGACAAACTCTAGGATATCCAGAATTTATCTAAATTAAAACTCCTCAAACCAGTAAGATCGATTAGAGGTGCGAGAACGAAAAATGACACCTTTCCCCTAGATATGGAAATGGCACTTGATTTATTTGATTGTGCTAACTTAAAGCTAACATTTGGACATAGTGAAATTTTCCGACAAACTCTAGGATATCCAGAATTTATCTAAACTAAAATACTCAAACTATAAAAATCGATTTCAATTACGAGATCTAAAATAATATCACTACTACCGTTTGGAAAGCTACCTTGACTGTTATCCTAATGCTATCCGTAATTGACTTTTCCGACTGATGAATTATTTTCTAAAATATTTTTATCTATGAAATCCACGCACATCAGCTCCTGTTCTGAGTTATACTTTGTATTCTTACAAGAATTCATTTTGTTTACTTTTTCATGTTTCATTTTTAGTTAATTTAAAAAAAAAATCTATATATTAAATAATGTTTAGTTAATTAATTTATTGACCTCAATTAAATGACAATGTGTTTTATTTTGTTTTCCCAAGATTATTATTTACTATTTCTCTTGCTACTATTTTGCAAAATAAATCGAATACGAAAAAAATGTCTCGCCTATTTTCGTCTCTTTCTATTATAATATAGTTATTTCGCAAAAATTTCAATTTAACAGTGTAATTACTAATACATGTTCCGCATTAAAAATTTCTTATTGGATTTGTATATGTACACGGGATTTTTTTTGGGACAAACTTCACAACCGTCAATAGAACGCAAATTTGCTAGTTAGAAGTAAAATATAAGAAAACAAAAATTTTGATTGAGTGTTATCGTATTTCACATAGTTTTAAGGGTTTTTTTTAATCCTATTCTGAGCTAGTTAAAGGTTTGAAGTTTTCTCTATTTTTCGGTAGAAAAACATTTAAAAAGCTCGTGGTGCAAATAGACATAAACTAACAAATAAAATTGGCCGTTTTTCAGTATTTTCAATGGGAAATATAAATTTGTTTACCCAATATTTTAAGTTTAGCGGAAAAAATCGCTGAAAATTAGAAAACCCGGAAAATTCACGGGAAATCAAAAACATCGCAAATTCCAAAATATACGATCATCATTCATTTTGAACAAAAATTGATAATTGACAATTATGTGTTCCATATACAAAAGATTAAATTTTTCACCATCGTTAAAGCGGTGAATTTGTGAACTAAAGTGCTAATAATAAAATTATTGCTTGGTCCAAGACATTTCAAACGATATTTCACATGATTATATCGGAATGAGGATAAAAGTATTACAAACGGTATGTCGTGAATTTATTGGAATGTAACTGCTTTCTTCGATACAGCCATATAGTTTTGAGTACTATAAAGGTGCTTAAAATTTAGCTTGTAGCATTTCTCAAAATATTTTAATTGATTTTTGTATTAATCAATCAATATTAGTTAGATTTTGTGCTCATCTAGTTATTTATCTATCTTAAATTAGTTTCTCGGTTTATGATGAGTAACGAGGGTTGAAGCATTTACCGGTACAGAAGCAAAAGCATCATTTTTATTTTTGGCGTGGTCTTTCCATCTTAACTTAAGGTGTTTTGCCATATTTTCATATGGAATGTAAGTTAAGAACCACGGGTAAATAAACTCGTTTCTCTTCTACCTGCTGGGATAGCTACTGTAGTACCTTGAATATTAGGTAAATCTCTCGTAAAAGGATGAACGGAATAAGTCCAAGCACGCTACCTTGTGGTGTGCTTGCTATTATTCTTTTAAGGATTTAAGAATTTGATAAAATTGACTAGATACAGTTCGATACAGTTTAAAATCAATCCCTTGATTGATGATCCCTTGATTGATCCCTTGATTGAATCCTTTGATGAAAGCTTGAGCTATGTCTAAGAAAATACTGAAGCATATCCGTTATTCAGTGTACTTGTTCAACTATATAGAGTGATTTTCTCTAAACCCAAACTGGTGTGGTGGGATAAAAGATCTCTCTTCTATTATAGGTTTTAGTCTCCTTTGAGCAATAGTTTTTAAAACATTTTTGATATGACCAGAAGTAGTAATATCGTTATAAAAGATTGTTTTCGTTTGCTAGAATCATAATTACTTCTGCCATCTTCCATTGGCGTGGATCATATTTCATTTCCTTCCTTTCCAAAGAGTAATCATCATCCTTTCGTTCAGAAAGACCTCGAAGCCGCTTATTTCCTTTATTATTCATTATCTATTTCCTTTATAACTTGTTTTAATTTGCTGGCACAGAAAATTTATGGTAAATGTTAGGCTTTATTTACATGAATGTTTTTCTCATTGTTCTCGATGTTGATTTGGACTTATTGTGGACAATGTTGTTTCCGAAAAAAAATCGTATGAAACTTCGGTTTTCGCCCATGCTATCTGCAAATTTTTATGTGTAACTGAAGCATTTCTTTATCAAATTTTCAAAGAAAACCAATTACAAACATCAAAATCTGAAGTCAAATTCAAACACAACCCATGTAAATGTGGCCTCCAATACGACGAATTTTTACCGTCGTCGTTTTACTTATATTTTTAACACTGCGTTACATATTTTGTCTTTTTTACGACCGTAAACATAAACGTACCCAAATGATTGTGTAACTACAGATTATGTTTTATCATCGGAATATCTTCATCTCCGTGTATATTTTGCTGTCAATTGATTTAAAGTATGTATTCGGTTTGAAAGTTGAATTATGTAAATTATGATTAATTTACATAATTACATACCAACTTATATGTTACATGTAACTCCAATCAAATACTCTTGGCTTATCAAACAACCGGAGCATGTTAATGTTTTGTTGAAGCGTATAGAGAAATTAATAAAATTAACATATGAATTTAACATTACGTTAGTGTTGTAATAATGATAAAGAATGCGTGATATTTGCAGTTGTATGCATTTTAAAAAGTAATGACTTTATGTTGGGATTACGGGCCCCAGGATTGGCTGCTTCATTTAACAGCTCCATCTACCTCATGCTGCAAAAAAACTGTTTCAAAGAAATCCTACGTACTTTAAGCCGCAGAATTTTAATCTGCAATAAAATATAAGGGTTCCTATTTTAATTTCAAATTTAACCACACATTTAAAACCCATATGATTTTTAAATTCTACAAACCTATCATTTGAAGGAACCTGTTAAAATTTCATGACATTTCGATCATTAAGTTTCAAGTTAGTTGTGTTAGTAACGCTACCGGAAAAATGCCGTTCAAGCAAAGCAGCGGCTTGATAAGTGTATCCGGACTCTACACCGGGAAAATTGACTGGTATGCTGAATTTAAACGTGGTCGAACCACCGATGATGCACCACGCTCTCGACGCCCAAATCAGACTGTAAACCCAGAAAAAATAAAAAAGTTCTCGTAATGATGCCAATGGAACGTGCTGGTCATATTTTGCACGAATATTTCTCCATGAGAAAGCTGTGTTCGAAGTTGGTACTGCGTTTGCAGCTCACAATGGATAAAAAACAACAAAGCGTCGGTGATTCCATGCGCCGTTTGCAGCTGTTTAATTATAAAAATAATTTTTTTGATGAATAAAATGTATTTTTCCCAAAAATATTGTGTTACAAAATATATTTTGCTTTAGTTATTAAACCAACCTCAATTTAATAATATGCAGGTTGCGGTTGACCGTATTATCGAGCAGCGGAGTGCACTACAATCATATGTCGGCCTCGGCGAATTCGAGAATGTTCACGGAAATGAAAATATATGTTTTATTTCTGCCAATTTAAATGATAATTTAATTCATTTATATTTTCTATTTGTATCTTATGCGTTAAAAAAAATAATAACGTCAATTTTGATATGCAGTCCGAGGATGCAAGGATGCATATGATCATACCACGCATGATACAATAATTTTCTCTTCTTATAGATAAACCCACCATGAAACGTTCAAAAAATGAACTAAAACGGTGACCTAAAATAATTATCTTCTTATATAATATTCATAGGCTGATGACATACTAGGGTAACTTTTATTTGGTATTTTTTTCGTTTCTTTCCCCTTTACCAATAAAATCAAAAAATTGCGGCGCAAATAAAACCGATTTTATTGGTAAAGGGGAAAGAAACGAAAAAAATACCAGATTAAAGTTACCCTAGTGTGGATATGCACAAAACAAACGAAAATAAAAAAATATAAGGTCACCACAATTCGTGTACTAGCGACAACATATTTCTAGTGAGTTTATCTGATAAATAGAAAATTATTGTATCATGATACCACTTATGAAATTATTGTTTCTACAATTTAGCCGAAATTTTATATCAAACAAGTACTTGATGAAACTATTATATCTAACATTAATTTAAATGAACACCATATTCCGGACGACCAAATCTTTTGTGGCACCGAGGCCGATCCGATATATATTACGCAAAACAAAATTTGACGGTTAATTTAATTTTGGAGATCAAAACAAAAGTTAAATTGTTCTATATCATGTTTGTAATTTGGTTCATTCAACGTATGACGTTGAACGAACCACATTACAGTAATGGAAAATGGATTTCGTCGAAATACAACGCCACAACACGAATTATTCGTGTATCAACAATGTAAACTACATGCCATACACGAAGAACAGGACGCATTTCTTTGTGTTGCTTATTTTATCGTTGCTTAAAACAATTTGAGGAGCTACTAAGTATGGTTGGGCCAATCATCAAAAAAGAAACTCCTCTTAGAGATCCTTTGAGCCCTAGTCTGAGATTGGCAGTAACATTGATACGATACCGCCAGTTTACACGAGTTGTGATCCAACCAAAAATTTCTTCTCCTCTTCCCCCCTGCCTATAAACTAAATTTTGTTTATAGGCAAGGGGGAAAAGAAGAGAAGAAAATTTTGGTTGAATCACAACTCGTGTAAACTGGTGGATACGATTCTTATTTTATTACACAAACTAAGTACAAAAGTTTATTCGTGATTTTACAAAATGTATATCCAAAAAAGTTAAATAAAAGAAATTGTATTTTTTGTGATTTACTGTCAGTTTATAGTGAACAATTTATCGTGAGCAATTTATCGTAGAACAATTTATCGTAGAACAATTTATCGTGGAAACAATTTATCGTGGAATCAATTTATCGTGGAACAATTTATCGTAGAACAGTTTATCGTGGGCAATTTATCGTATAACAGTTTATCGTGGAAAATTTATCGTAGTGTGGGACAGCTTTAGTATCGAAGTCAAATTTTTTGACAGTCTGAGCGACGGTAGCGCCACTTTGACCAAGAGTGGAATTGTTTATAACTAAAAATGTGCCTTTGCTTAGCATTTTGGACCTAGCGCCATCTATTGGAATAAAAACGAACTAAAATTTTAAAAAATACGTTAAGACGTGCTAAAAAAAAATTAATAAAAAAATATTGAATCTCATTTAAAAATAAATGAAATTTAATATTTTTTTATGAGTATGTTAAATTGAGAGTGGGAGTCGCACTGCGTGCCGCACGTAGGAGCAGATTATATAGAATCTATTAATGACACCTACGCTCCTCCTCGTAGCCCTACGGGGCTCTTTAGATTTTAATTTCGGGGGGCGTAGGAGCCGGGATCTTCAAACATGTCACACTGCGTGCCGCACGTAGGAGCGGATTATATAGAATCTATTAATGACACCTACGCTCCTCCCCGTAGCCCTGCGGGGCTCTTTAGATTTTAATTTCGGGGGGCGTAGGAGCCGGGATCTTCAAGCATGTCGCACTGCGTGCCGCACGTAGGAGCGGATTATATAGAATCAATTAATGACACCTACGCTCCTCCCCGTAGCCCTACGGGGCTCTTTAGATTTTAATTTCGGGGGGCGTAGGAGCCGGGATCTTTAATCGGTTAAGAAACTATCGAGTTCCGTCCCACATGGCCATATTCCAGAACTTCTTCCAATAATCATCCAATAATCCCATTTTCATCCAACATACCCAATCCCATCATAATCGGTTAAGAAACTGCCGAGTTCCGTCCCACATAGCCATATTCCAGAACTTCTTCCAAAAATCATTCAATAATCCCATTTCCATCCAACATACCCAATCCCATCATAATCGGTTAAGAAACTACCGAGTTCCGTCCCACATGGCAATATTCCAGAACTTCTTCCAAAAATCATTCAATAATCCCATTTCCATCCAACATACCCAATCCCATCATAATCGGTTAAGAAACTACCGAGTTCCGTCCCACATGGCCATATTCCAGAACTTCCTACAAAAATCATTCAGTAATCCCATTACCATCAAAATTACTCAATCCCATCATAATCGGTTTAGAAGCCACCGAGTTCCGTCCCACATGGCCATATTCCAGAACTTCTTCCAAAAATCATCCAATAATCCCATTTCCATCTAACATACCCAATCTTATTATAATCGGCTGAGAAACTACCGAGTTCCGTCCCACATGGCCATATTCCAGAACTTCTTCCAAAAATCATTCAATAATCCCATTTCCATCCAACATACCCAATCCCATCATAATCGGTTAAGAAACTACCGAGTTCCGTCCCACATGGCAATATTCCAGAACTTCTTCCAAAAATCATTAAAGAATCCCACTAATTTTTTGATACCGCACGCATAAAACCTTTCTACGATAAATTGTCCACGGAAAACTAAATAAATTATGTCCACGGTAAATTGTGTCCACGATAAACGGTTCTACGATCACAACATTTGTTCACGTTAAATTGAAACACGATAAATTGTTTACGATAAAGAGACCGTCACCCATTTTTTGTGCATTCCACTAAATTTTTAACTACTTTTAATTTTTTAATCGATTTAAAATTGTTTTCCACTGTTTTTGCTCACTTTGAAAAATAATGTAATCAAAAATGACAGAAAAGACCGTTACCATAATTAACTATAAAAAATTTGATGGTACATGTGTGAGAAAAATATTTTCTATCGCTACATAATACTTCTTCATATGTATTGAAATGTTGCCACAAAAAGTACTCTTGATACATATTTTTTAAATTTTTAATGGCAACATCACAAATTTATGTATTTGTTATAAATATTTTGTCAGTAAATTTTACTGATTTTATTTTTTGTTTCATTCTAGTATAAAGAATATCTATATTTTTATCTCGTTTCGTTTTAACTGACAGTAAACCTTTCTTGCTGTAATGCGTCTATTAAGGTATTATTCTACTAGAAAAAATTTTTTGTTTCATTCCGCCAACTACCAAATATATATTTTTTTCTTCCTTTAATTTTACAGTACATTTTTTCTAGTGGAATTCCAGCTTTAAGAATCGGGAGTTTTGTTATGTTTCGCTAACCTACTAGATGCACAAAATTAATATTATTGTTGATTGATGTAAATAATAATTAAATTTTATATTTACATCTAGTGTTCCGATGAAACAACGCAGAAAAACTCCCAACTCTCAAGTCGCGGTTTTCGAACAAAATTCGTATACTGATTTTCAGTCTCAGTTTGCTGTTTGCTTTTTTTAGTTCTGTTTCGCTGTATATTTGTCCCCACTCTAATTGTATTGGTTTAGTTTGCGTTTCTTGGTTTCTCACAATTGTTTTATTCTCTCTGTTCACCAAACTTTTGGAATATATTTGTTGTGGGCTGATGTTGGAACCGAATTATTTTCAACTATTGTTTGTCGAGATGACGCATAGTTCCCCAGATTAAATGTATGTGCTGGATTTAATTCTATATTTGTTTTATTTCATAATTGGTTCTAGATGTTCTTATATTATCCATTGTAATTTTAATCAGGAGATGATCCGAGATGACTATTTTATCGGCATCAATCCGTTTTCCTCATTAAGTCTGGGGTGGAATCATGAACCCCGCACGGAAATTTTAGACGGTAGAGAAATTTTATATGGAAAGCAGTAATAATTCTACCGGTTTTATTCTGTTGTTTCAAAAAAACCTTACAAATTCGTTCGATTGCTATAAAGCTGACGAATGAATTATTTTTTTTCTGGCTTGCTATTTGTGTTTTTTTTGCGAAACAATGGAACAAAACCGGTACAATTATTGCTGTTTTCCATATAAAATTTCACTACCGTTTAAATTTTCCGTCCGGCGTTCATGATTCTACCCCTGTGGCACTATTCTGGTAACTCCCTGGGAATTAGGGAAAGATTTTATATGTAATTTCTATTTTAAATTTTTTTTTGTGGCATACTAAGGTATGGGAATAGGGAATTAGGGAAAGATTTTATATGTAATTTCTATTCTAAATTTTTTTTTGTGGCATACTAAGGTAATCTAGTGGTGATTTTTTTGAAAACAAAATAAAATTGGGAATAACTTTCCCTGCAAATTTAGATATGGAAAAATTATTCCCAATTTATAAATATTTACTTCAAACTTTTCTTCTTAGTAGGCCAGAAAAAAAATATTTGAACTGAAATTACATATAAAATCTTTCCCCAATTCCCTATTCCCGGGGAATTACCAGAATAGTGCCACTAGTGAGGCTATTGACGATTGTAAAAATTGGAAAACACAGCTAGCGGAAAAAATAAAAATTATATTAGCTATCCTTGAATGACATTTCGTAATAACAAAAAATACGCGTATTTTAAAATTGGCATAGCTCGTTCAGTTTCAAACTTTTGCGCTACGTGCCACTCGTGATCCTCCAATCGTCAATTTCGATATCTATCAGCACATTTTTTCTTGAGATGACACCTTTATAATTTTCCGAAGTATAAATATATAATCACAACATCTCGTAGCTTTCTTCTCTTTACTATTGCATCTCTATTGTGGATGGTGGGCGTTTTTGTCTCCAAATAAAGGGCGTCCCAAAATTCACGCAAGAAATAATTTTAACAGAAAACAGTGAAGAAAGTATATAATAGTGGGTTATTTATGGAATCGCATATCACGCATGTGGCCTTGACGGCTTTGCCTGCACATACGTACTCTTTTGTCGAAATTTTCCAAAACCTTTTGCATAAATGTAGCTAAATAAATAAATGGTAGAAGAATTTCGTTGATACAGCGCTCAATTTTCGCCTTCAATACGTCAGTAGTCGTGGGGTTATTTGCATAAACTTAGACTTTAAAAAAAGCACAAAACCAGTCCAACGGAGTTAAATCACATGATCGCGGCCAATTCCGATCTCCAAAACGGGAAATTAGACGACCAGAAAATGACTCATTTAGTAATTGAGTACCATTAACCGTTATTGTCTAATCACTCGCAATTTCGAGGAAGAATAGTCCGAAAATCTGCATCAAACAATAACTGAATGCTTTTGTTTCTCAACAATCACTCGTAGATTTTCCGAATCCCAAATACTACTATTTTGACGATTAGTCAGTCTTCAGTTCTTGAGTCAATTGAACCTTGTAATCATTAAAATGCAAATATTTCATAATAATACGCTGTAGAAAGCTTCTGGAAATGTCCAATTCTTAACCACGGTGCCGAATTCATGTTAATATTGTTCAACGGTGAAAACACATTGTTCTTTTGTGTTGCGCTCGCTTATTGGGTGATAAACTTTTATTGTTTTATTGCATTATAGAGAGACTATTCATTTTACTGTATATTATTGGTTGATTTGGCCGAAGTGAACTTTTTAACGAAAGGTGTAGCTACACAAAGTATCGAAAGTGGTAAGTTATAAAAAGTGGAGCAATGAAAAGTGTAAATAGCAAACCTTTACTAAAAACGATCAACAAAAATGTTTATTTGATGCAGCTATCGGGATCACATTTTATCATAATAGAATTGTAATCTATTGATTCTCTGAATTCTCATGCATCAATATACATTTTTGATGATCTTTTTGGTAAAAGTTTGCTATTTACACTTTTCATTGCTACACTTTTTAGAAGTTATACTTTTCGCTAATTTGTGTAGCTACACTTTTCATTTTTTTTGTGTAGCTACAGTTTTCGTTAAAAACTTCACTTCGGTGTTGTTTTGTTGTTTTTTGTTACGAGATTGTCCATTGTCTCTAATAACTGAAGTATTTCAGTCAAAGCGAAGTCATTCGGGTTATTCGCTGGGGCATTTAGGAAACCTTGTGTCGTGGCTTGGGTGGCTCGGTTTATATGTCGTTCCCAAAAACAATTTAGAAATAAGACGGTTCACATTCCAAAGTCAAATAGGCTTAACTAACGAAGTAATGACAAGAAGCGCTAGAGAAAGCCAGTAAGCAGGCTTGATTAGACAGGTAATTTTATATTTTACGTTGTCAGCTCTGTCATTGACAGCCAACCTTAACATTTTTTTCTTTTACCTTACAACGATTGAATGTACGAAAAAATCAGAGTTACTTGTAGTTTACGATGACCTGATACGATCTTCATACACATTTCTAGGATTACCAGATATTGACCGATAAAATAACACACACTTCTTCTTTTTCTGTAAGCCAGATTTTAATTATCGAAAAACCAGTGTTTCAGAAATTGTGATACACTCTTATTTCGAAACGTTTTTAGAAATTTGTACTGGGCAAAGAAATGAGAGACTCAGTCGGTGTGAATTTTGTTGATCACGATCATTAAATATATCATTATTATGTATTACTATTTATATAAATTCATATAAATTACTTTATTGATTTAAAAAACATTATATATCATAAAACAAAACACTAAAAAAAAACAAACAAAATTTTGCACGCGTGGCCGTATGCATCCATTTGTCACATGAAACTGAAGATAAAAACAAAAAACTTATAAAAATAAAACAAAAACGTGAAACAGAAAGAGAAAGAAAATTATTTTTATCCGAAATTTATATTTTTGTGTGATTGATATTTTGTAGTACGGAATTTAGTGTAGAATTAAAATTATTTTTTCCAAACAATGAAAAAATTGCATACGGGCTTAACATTTTTGCATCCTAATAAAATATTGCAATTGGATTTATTAGTCACTTTCCTAAATGAAGTTGCCAAATAAGAGACGGTATTTATTTTACAAAATTTTAATCAATTTTTTACCAATAAACCGTTCGTGAGCAAACCACGAAAACTTTCAATCAATCCAGACCAAACGATTCCAATCATTATTTTCATGGGAATTCCATCTAGCTCGTTGTTTTATTTTATTTTGGCATAACAAAATAGTTAGCTGGTATTGATTGATCACTTGGGTGCTTTGCAACCACTATTCATAGTTCTGTATCAGTGCCTGCCTTTATTGCTTTATTATTTTGCTTTTGGTTTTAGTTACAATTAAACCAGTTTTATTATCTCATTTGCAATAAGTGTAAATAAAAACACCATAAATGATAAATTGAAATTAATTCGACAAGGTCAATATCAACCTGTGTTGTAGACTTGACATAGAAAATATTTAATTTGCTTGTTATGATTTATTATATATACCAACAAATAATATAAAAACTATCTCCCTCTCTCTATCTCTTTCAGAAAAGATAAAACATTTTATCGAGGTGCTGCGAGAGTATCCCACAACGGTAAAATTGTGGTTTGGTTCAAAAGTCGTAGTTGTAATTAATAACCCGGAGGATATTAAAACTGTACTAACATCGCCACACTGTACAGATAAATCAAGTGTTTATCGCATGGCGATTGGTGGAGATGGACTTTTTATTGCAAACGGTACGTGAGGCTGATATTTCATGCACTTCTTATATTATAGTTATATTCTAGGCCAAATATGGAAAACTCAGAGACGACATCTTAACACTACATTTGGGCCCAATATACTTAATTCATATGCCAACGAATACAATCGATTTGGTCGGAACATTGTAACATCACTAAATGAACATGTATCAAGGGGTAAAGAATTTGACATAACACCAATATTTGGAATCAATGTGACCGATTTGCTTATACGAACAATTTACGGAAGTAAGCAGCAAGACTTTGAAAGGTCGAAACATTGTTATGAACTAGTAGAGAGGTTAATGATATTTTGGGGTGAACGAATGTTACAAATTTATTTCCACATAATTTTATTTGTGTTTCAAAAAATTTTTAAAATGCAATCGGAAGATAAGAAATTGAATAAGGAGTTACGGGAACGATTACAACCAATATTTGATCAAAAAGTCGATGAATATAAAAATAATCAAAACGGAATTTTCGAGAGATCCGAACATTTCTTAGAAAAGTTAACACGACTCCGATTTGAAGAAGTAATCGGTTTATCAGCATATCGGCACACTTCAATGACAATGTTTTTGGCTGGTGCGGAAACCACAGCACGCAGTTCTTCTGTTATTATCCTAATGCTAGCAGTACATCAAGAATACCAACAAAAAATTTATGAAGAGATTTGTAATTTTTACCAGGTGCATGGTGATCATGATTTAGATGTGTCTAAATTAGGAGAACTAGATTTATTGGATCGATTCATAAAAGAAACATTTAGATTATTTCCGATTGTACCTTTAATTGGGCGAACACCATCACATGATATTCCTCTAAGTACATAATATTTATTTTTATTATTTTTTAGAATTTGTAATTATTTAGAGACATATTTCAGAGGAAGGGATTTTACCAGCCGGCACTGACATCATAATTTCAACTGTAAATATTCATCGGCAGCCTTCCATTTGGGGTGACAATTTTATGGAATTCAACCCGGATAATTTTCTACCCGAAGCTGTTGCAAATCGTGACAAGTGCACCTATCTACCTTTTAGTTATGGGCCACGAAATTGTATCGGATATAAATTTGCCCAAATTGCTGTATACACCGGAGTTATTCATTTATTAAAAAACTATAAATTTAAGACCACAATAAAAGTTGAAGATATCCAATTAGGGTATGCTTTGACCACGTATTTACTAAACGAGAATTTGGTTAGTGTAGAGTCACGGAAGTTCAATGAATAATAATTGCACTTTGAATATAAATTGTAAATTTTATTAAGTATTATACAAATAAAATTTAAAAAATATTTAAAATTTGCCTTAAGTTCTAGTGGAATCTCTGATCACCGCCTTTGCATCTCAGTGCTCAGTTTAAATGCTATGCCGCAGAAACTTTATATATTCCCGTTTGAGTAGTAATTTTTATAACCGGGCGGCCTTTGTGCTTGTCGTTCAACGTACAACAAGGAAACATGAATATAACCGTCAGCATGGATTGTTTGTACATAAATAACCGCTGCGTAAGCCTTCCTGCCTGCTTCACAGAATCCATGAAGCATTACTCTTGTACCTTGGGCCATATCAAGCCAGCCTGTGAGTACATGCCGTTGCTTGCCTTGGCCGAAACGTTAAACATTACTCGAAATTTCCCGGTAACCGCATGATGTGGAATATAATATGATTGGGATGGATTATTGTAACAACTGTACCCGCTTTCAAGTGGTATTTGAACGATAATTCAGAATTATTGGCTAATCGTCGTTCCAGTTGATGATACTGCCTTAGAGCCAGCTGTTAAGGGTTTCCATCTAGACGAAATCGGATTTGAATACTATAGTAACCCGTCTCGTCCACAATGAATGAGTTCTAGAAAACCTGTTCACAGAGATCTGAAGTGAACTAATGGAGTCGTTGTTGATCGTCTCGTGTGGTCACTGTAAACACGTACGATACTTGAATTTCAGTAACACACTTGTTTGCTGTAAATGTATGTTGTGATTGATAACCAGTGGCAGCTGTAGAGGCCGGCACAAACACAACCCAACCCAGATGGGTACGGATTGCACATGTTTCATTTTGCTGTCCAATGACAATTCCTTCCTGAATTATGTTGCCCGAGATACCAACACCAGTAAGGACGTCCACTCGTCCAGCGATCGAAAATCCTGGATCCGTAAGTTGCAAGTTTCATAAATGACTTCGACATCCAGAAACAATCGTCTTTACTCACGTTGACGGCGTTATTCGCATTCATCAAACATAGAACGCACAGTAATAGTAGTTTGGCCACGTGTGTTATTAGAGGATGACCCGATTTCCTCGATTGATAATTCTCATTGCTTTTTGTGATGATTCAGATTATTGAATACCGACCACGTAATGAAGCTCGTCTGCGACCTTGGATCGCAATGTATTCTTCTAATATGACTGTTGTAATGAACAACCCTTCAATTGAATATCATAGGCGACTGACCTACTGATGCGCTGAGCGCCAATTCAGTTTTATCAGGTTGTGGCGTGTAAGGTTGCTGGCGATGACTATCCGTCGATTCCGATGGCCCATTACACAATAGTATATTATTTCTCTGGCAACAACGGGTGCACACATGCTTGACACTCCCGATGATTGTCACCCGAAGTTAAATAATTGAAACACAATCTAAGGTTATTCCCTCTTTCCCAGCGCTGCATGATACTAAAATTGCGGAAGATTTTTCATTAAACAGCGTCGTTGTTGGTCAGGTGTCTCAACTTACCAGCATGGATCACAAAACCATCGATTGAGCGACGGATGAAACTTGATCGTGACCACTTGTATAAACACCTGTAATCATCGGAACATTTTCACTTTTTTGATATTGCTGGAGCATGTCTAGTTTGTAGGTTGGTTCCAAATTTGGTCGACCATTTACGAGCGTCTAGAACATGTCCTTCAGCACGAGCCAATTCTCTGGTCGTCCGTCGAAAATAGTTATCGATAATGGATCCACTCATTTTCCAAATTCACATCCGTAACTTATTTTTGAATCCTATGTTTAACATACAAAGAGAGTTGTATTCCAATCGGTAGAGAATTGACTTAGGTTCATTTAAAATGACAATTTTCCAGAGGCATGACCAAAATATATATATTAAATTTCCATTTCCATAATGTAACCTGATTTCCATCCCCTTCGATTGAGAAGCGACTCATTTCTATTGTAGAACAAGGCGCACTATAGTAGCTAAGCCAGAGCACCGCTAAATTAATTTTTCTAAATTTTTTGAACTCATCATAATCGATTCCTAGTATTCGAAATCCTCCCAAACTCATTTTTATAAAAAAACATTCGACCCGAAAAAAATCATAAAAATTTTCACAATCACACTCGAATCATTATTGGCAATTGGAATTAGAAAACCCTTATTGCAATTTTCGAAGCAACATGACGCAACAAAGAATAAAATCGAAAACAACAACAATGGTGGAACAATGCCTCAATATTGTGCAGCTTTTAGCAACATTCTACATAGTTGTGTAACATGAAGCAACATTAATAAACATCAAGGGATATGGTGCAATATGCCGCATGATACAGCATGCCACAATTATCATGCAACACTCCGCAACATGATGCAACATGGTGCGACATGGTACAACATGACGCAACCTGGGTCAACATGATGCAACACATCATTGTGAAACTACACGCAAGATACGGCAACATTGTTAACGCAACATGACGGCCCATCTGGAGGACTCCTAAATGAATTTTCCTTAAAAAAGAACTCCCTGTAAACGTTCCCTTGCAATTTGAAACCCGCCAAATTTTATCAAAATTGTCCAAGACAAACAAATGTTAAAAGAAGGTCTTATCGGAACGAGGACCTCGAAATCGACTCATCGAACTCGAAACCCCCGCCCGAATTCAGGCCCTTCCGGAAGATCCCCACGAAATAAGCACTCATCGCAATCTAGGCCTTGACGTAATCGCCGCAACACCAAAACGGAGCTAAATTTTAGACCTGAATTTTTAGCAATCGAATTTATGTGGCAATTCTTATGCGATCCTAACAATTGCTTTCTGATTTACACCGAAAGAAATGTCATTTTAACACCAAAACGGTGCTGAGTTTTGTATTCGAACGGTATTTAATTTTAAAACCAGAAATTGTTAAATTTTCAGCAATCGAAGAATTTGTGTTTCAGTAGCTGTGATTTGATCATAACATTTTCTATCTGAGTTACACTGAAAGAAGCGCCCTGCCAATTTAACATCCAAATGGTGCTAAATCTGATAAATTTTCGGCAAGAGGTTGTGTTGCATAGTAGTTATGCGATCCTAATATTTTCTATCTGAATTACACCAAAAGAAGTGTCAATAATTAACACCCAAACGCAGCTTAATTTTATATTCTGACGGTGTTAAATTTTGAAAACATAAATTGTTAAATTAAATTTTCAGCAATCGGAGAATTTGTGTGGCAGTAGTTATACAGTTACACCGCAAGAAGTGTTAAATTAACACCCAAACCGAGCCTTATTGTATATTCTGACGGTGTCAAATTAACACCCAAACGGAGCTTAATTGTATATTCTAACGGTGTTAAATTTTGAAAACATACAATTTTTACACCGAAAGAAGTGTCAAATTAATACCCAAACGGAGCTTAATTTTATATCCGAACGGTGTTAAATTTTAAAACCAGAAATGGTTAAATTTTCAGCAATGTAAAGATTTATGTAGCAGTATAGTTATGCGATCCTAACATTTTCTATCTGATTTAAACCGAAAAAAGTGTAAATTTAACATCCTAACATTTTCTATCTGAGTTATACCGAAATAAGTGCCGTGCCACAACAATTTTCGATCCGAACGGTGTTAAATTTTTAAACCAGAAATTGTTAGATTTTCAGCAATCGAAGATTGTGTGTGGCAGGATTTATGCGATCCTAACATTTTCTATCTGATTTACACCGCAAGAAGCGTCAATTTAACACCCAAACGGCGCAAATTTGATATCCGAACGGTGTTAAATTTTCGAAATCAAAAGTTGTTAAATTTTCAGCAATGGAAGAATTTGTGTGGCATTGGTTTTGCAATCTTAACATTGTATCTCAGATACACACCGAAAGAAGTGCCGTGTCAGTTTAACATGACTTGATTACATCCAAGCGGTGTTAAATATGTATTAGTATTTTTCGAAATATTAGTATTTTTCGATTTGATAGCAATAGAAGAATTTGTGTCTATAGAAGAATTGTCCGAATAGTCATGCTCCGCTGCAAGTTTTGTTGGCACATTAGCCAATGACCCTTTTGGAAATTAAAGATTTATAGAACTTAAACAAATCTTTAATCCCTAACTTCGGACGTGGATAAATTAATTAAGATCATGCAACTCTCGCCCTGGATTCTGTAGTTATCAAAACATTCAGAGAGAATTAATAAATTTCGTTATTGATAATCGTAAACTAAAGATCGACCTACTAATTCTGATAAACCAGAACAGTGCGACAGACATAGAAATATCTTCTTGGTGAAAAAATCTTGGGTAACCACCTATAATCATTAACATTCCACTTATCGAAGAGTAGTGCTTCGTATCTATATTCGAACACGAAATATATACCCCGGATATACCCAGAAAGGATGGATTGGATCTGCGTATTAGATGTTTCCGCTCTGTTACTGTTCTGTGTAAAATTTTGTAACAAAAAAAAACGTTATTTCTACAATGCCAGTAAATATTTTCCACTATACCGACCAAACGGCACGGTGGTTAAAGCTTTGGCGAGTTCGAGTAGCATGGCAAAGGAATTCTGAATCATTAGATTACGATCGGTGAAGAACATGAAAACATCTAAGACAGCATGTCTAGCCGGACGTCCTCGATTTGGCTTAAGTTGGGGGGGGGGCAACTGCTTGTTATATTAGAACAAAGTACTCGAACGTCACAGTAAATACAATTCACATCAATCCAAAATTAAATTCATCTCGATAGCACTGCAACAGCCAGTAGAGTGAGTCAGATACATTTTCGTCTTTAACATGTATAATAATTTTGGGGCCAACACACCATAATCGAATTAATTATTTTAATCACCTTGATAATGCTTCACCAAATTTACGTCCTACCGAGGTTTGTTTTTAAATATTTTATTAGATAACTCAAGCCAATACATTAATTCAGATAATAAGCTCATTGTGTCTGACACTGAATTAATTGCATAACATGCTTCTTACTATTATGGATATAAAGCGGGCGTAATTTGAGGCCTAGGTGCTCTAAATATTTTTGCATGATTTTAGAGGCCACTCTTGCGCAAATAATTTGTGCATCGATCTTTTTTGTAAATTCGATCTTCAAATCGAAAATAAATACAAATTTAGTATTAGATAATTTCGAATATCTTTCTCACTCATTTATGGTATATGGTAAACGTAATACACACGAAATTTGGTAGTGGCGTTGGTTAAATA